>CAUJNA010000757.1:474767-584767 GCA_963377175.1 Effrenium voratum
ACCTTAGAACTAAGATCCAGGCCGGGAGGAGGAAACGTCTGTACAGGAGAGGCCTTTGGCCTCAGACCGAAAATCGGAACATTAGAAGAACTACTCTGCTCACTGCGAGATTTCAGTTCATGACGTAGTGCTTCAATGTCCCCGACTGCTTCATGATAATCTCCCTCATTTCAGCAGCGCTCCTGTCCGCGTCCTCCTTCTGCTTGTTGTGGGTGACTTCCCAAATCAATTTGAGCTGTTCATACTTCTTCTCAGCTTCTAAAGCGTTGAGCAACCCACTGCTGCCTTGCCTCGTTGAACTCTCTTTCCTTCGCCATTGCCTCTTGTTGGCATACATTGATGTGGTTCACCGCGTCCTGATAGAGTCGGCCTTTTTCCTCAACATGGCCTGCTTGGAGCTGATTGATGATGGCGTCGTGGCGTGCCGAAGCATAGGCAGCCACTTCCTCCGTACTCGGACCTGTGTTGACCACATTCACCGTCTGACTATGTTGATATATGTTCGGGGCGCTCACATGATGTTGATGAAGGTGAGTCTCATACTTAGTCATGTGCGCGTGCATCTCTTGCCCAGGTTGATGTCCGGCGAGAGGTTCCCCTCCGCTTCCCATTGAATCCTCCGGAAGGACGACCGAAGTGATGGGCACAAGCGCGTCGCTTTGGTCGGACTCAGGAAAACTGCTTCGGGAGCGCTGTGACGGATTGCATGGCGGTTTCCCTTCCGGATGCCCACCCTTGATCAATTCGTTGGCCACTGCTTCGTTCATCCTTGCTATGGCAGGGTGGCATCCGTCGCCGCTTGACGCCATTGCGGCGCGGGTGAGAGCTGATTGTACAAGGTACCAGCGATACGGCTGATAACCTGTTGAAAGGTGGAATCTACCTAAATGTCAGCACGGGCGGCAGTCAATTTTTCTTGAGCCAGTATCATGTCGGAATGCCACTACCTATCAACACTATGGAGAGGTTAGAAAAAGGGTACCAACTTTTGTCTGTAGTCCATTTTAGTAGGGGAACCCTCCCCCCCCAAAAGGGTAAAAGGGCACTACTGGGGGACCTAGAAGACATTGGAAACTCAAGAAGGTGGTCACACAAAAAAGGAGATTCCTCTAAAAATGTGATTTGGAAGGTATGTAAATGATTGGAGGGAAGAGGTGTTGATCCCTCCACAAACTCATTGTTTTCTGGGGGTTCCGTTCCATGTAAATCTGTAGGGCAAAGGGTTGTTGATCACTTGGGTATTTCGAAAGTTAGCAAACGATTTCTCTGCAGTTGTGACATTGTGCGTCCGTTTGGTTCTCTGCACCATACAAAAAGGGGGTTCACATTTCGAGAACCCGCTCGACCTGCTTTTTGCCCGAGAAGAAGAATATCCCTCTCAAGGCGTCCCTGAAAAAAGTTGAAGGTTCTTAGGGAGTTTTTCACTTAGATGTCCTTCCTTGGGGAGATAAATGGAGGAATCCCCGAGTGCGTTTGAGCGTTCCGGAACTTTCCAGGGAATGGTGTCAATGTGGCTTAACACCTAATGCTGAAACCAGAGATCTGTCAGGGAGTCAGGAGCTTGAGCAAAGCCCTGGGAGTACGTGACACTCCGGGGCAAAACCACAAAATCTACATGCGGCCAGCATGCAAACCTGAGGTCGGCCGCTGCAGCACAACACTGGTTAGCCTAATGAGCATCTCCATGACCCCTATAAAAATCATGCCCGATTTGGTTTCTTTTTATTCGGGAATCCCCCAAAACCGGCTCATTCAACCAACACTCGGATACCGAGATCACCATGGCAGCTCCGTACGTACTTGTCTGACTGCATGCTGACTGAGATTCCGTTATGCATTGGCTGCGGTTGTCCAAAATAGGGTCACCCCAAAATGGCTTGCCCTTGCAAATGGAACCAAAGACTAACGCTTGCGGTCCCCCTGGTGACCTAGTTTTGACCTATATACTCAATTGGCGGCACCACCAAGCCACTGACTTCGGCACGGCTTCCTGTTGGCTTTTCTGTGAATCGCTGCAAGCTCTATAAGTACAAACACTGACCTCACCAGTTCAAACCTTCAAACCTATGTCAGCTGTTGCCCCGAATCTCATGCGGTTGATTATTGTCCAGATTTAGTGAACGCTACGCAAAATACGTCCCCTCCAACAATCATGAAGTTGGCATTGGAAGACTACTTTCCTTTTGGGGAAGCCCCCTGTCCACTTCCTTGATTGTTGGAGGTAGGGTAGTCAAACAAATCCCAGAAAAAAACGAGGAAACACCAAGTGCTTGCGCACACTCCCATGCCTCCAAGTGAGCAAGCATCTCAGCGTCATGCTGCAACTTGGCGAGGCCTGGTGCTGAAGAGCAAACCGGCTAAATCACAGGCGAAAGGACTGGCACGACCTGGCACACACACACACACATACACAATCCATGTAGGTAGTAGGCAACCAACAATTGACGCAGTCGGGAGTAAAAAATGAAGGTAAACATGCCGTACATGGAGTGTTTGGGGGCTCAGTTCATCTTAGAATTCATCCGGAGGACCGCATAGCCAATCGGGGATGGTCCCCTAGTTGTGTGCATTTTTCGGAGTCCTCGAATTGGGAGTCGGTCCTGGAGTCCCTGAAGTATCCCGAAGTGAACAGTAGCCAAGTTGCCGTGTTCATCCATCCACTTTACCCCAACATACTGTGGATGGACGAAATCCTGCACCACCTCAGAGACCCTGGAAGGATGATTTCCCTGCAAATACCAACAAAGAATGCTTTCCAAGTGGTGCAGGATTTCGTCCATCCACAGTAGGAATAAGCTTAATGGCTGACATGCCATGCACAGCCGACGCAATAGCGTGTCCCTTGGCTTCAGGAAACCTGGGCCTTCACTGCTTTCCTCTGCTTGGTGTTTGCTTGAGTTTTTGGGCCGGTCAACGTCGCTTTTCCGGCGGATGTGATATATCTATGCCTCAGAATTTCTCTTGCCAGGCGCTTCTTTTCGACTGCTACATGCGAAGAGAAGCCCGGGCAAGGAGGCTGATTTTGGGCCGCCGCCCCACTAGAAATCGCACGAAGCACAGCGACAAATGAAGCAAACCTGCAGGATCCTACAGCAGCTCCGCCGGTGAAATGGCAACAAACCATCTACACATGGTGGTTTGCTCAAACCTTCTTGGCAAGCCGCGGTAAAGAGATCTATGGCGAAGCAGACTTTTGGCACCTCTTGAAGCAACCCCGGCGCATGGAGAGAAAGCGGGCAATGAAATGTTGATGCGTGCAAACATGTTGAAACTCCGTTGAGGTGTGTGGGCAAGCGCTGCTCCAGCAACGTACCCTTATCACTCACAGCCTAAAGTTGAAGGCAATGGGTCCAACAGCTCGCTTTGCCGGCCGTATGCAGCTCCCAGCAAGAACCCGGCGATGCTGAGGCCGAGCTATAAGACGAATCTCACGCCGCCAAATGGCAAAAATTGCGTCTCGCCGCAGAAGGCTTAGGGCACGAGATCGGTTGACTTCAACGCATGGAGATGACCGCAGGCGGGCGGTCATAATCATAAATTTGCCTGGCTGCAGGCTGTAGCAAGCCTGCCACGAGGCCCAAAAACGGCCAAGGGGCGAAGAAACAGTCCAACCCCCCCACAGGTCATGGAGGAAAAAGGCCACCGCCATTCTTGGTTGGGAACTTTCAGGGTGCCCCCCCCCACCCCGGCCCCATCCCATCCCAAAAATAATGGGTCCGCAAAATAGGCGACCTTCCCCCCTCCCCCCAAACAAAACAATAAAAAAATAAAAGAACATACATTAAATCAAAATTACCCCCCCCCCCCCCCCGAAAAAAAGGAAAGAAACGACCCCCCAAAAAGGGTACCTGTCCCCCCTCGCTGATCCTTGGGCTCCCGGCTTGTGACAAAGTCCCCCGGACCGGCCGCGTCCGGAGCCCGGAGCCTCCGGTGCTTCGCCTGCGCGGGCGGATTTGTGAGGAACCCCACGGCCCCAAAGGGACGAAATTGGTCACGGTGGGTGGGTGGCTGGCTGGGTGGGTGGGTGGGTGGCTGGGTGACTAATATGGGGTCAACATTGCCTTCAATCATCTATCACCGTCAATGTTCGACCTCAAAAACCTGCTGGTGCGCGGGAGATGCAGGAAATGAGAATTGGAATGACCGAGAAAACCATCACCCTATGGCTTCCTTAAAGGGAATCCCCAGATTCGTTCCCTCGTTCCCTACTGAGCACCAGCAAGAAAACCTGAGGGTTGATTCCTCGTTCCGGCCCGTCTGCATCCGTCCTTCTGTTCAAAAGCCACCCATTTCAACACATGTCTCTGGCATTTTGGGATACTTTCTGAAGAGGAGGATGCATGACATGAATACAAGAAGAAATGATTCCTTGGGGCGCATGCCGGGCTGAACCCTACAGCCGGCAATGCTTGGAGAAGTTCCGCAACCTCCCCCCCCCCCCCCCGTTGGGAACCGCCGACACGAAAGCTGGTGTTTGTCCCTCTACCCTAAAAACAGAGCTGCGGAACCGACCTTTTTTCAGTAACTTGGTCGCCAAGGGAGCGTTGGATATGGACAAATGCCTGAGAGCCCAGGAGCCAAAGGAAACCCACCGATGAAAGCAAGCTGGCGAAGCACCTGCAGCTCTCACAAACTGCACAAGTTGGTAGGTGGTTTGTCCCAGTGGCTGATCATTCTTCCTGCTTCGTACTGGGCCAGCTCAAAGGAATACTCAAACAATTGAAAGCCCGTACTAGGCAGAGAGGACCGAAGCGGACGGAAACAATCGAAGCAATACTAAACCAATACTAACCAATGCTAAGCCAGTACGAAGCCAGCCCAAGCCAGTACTAAGGCAGCACACAGCAATCTTAAATCAACACTAATCAATACTAAACTTTGGAAAGGCCAATCCCACCCCACACAGTTTTGCCGGTTTTCTGTGTCGGGTCCCCCAAATAATGTTTGGGGGAGGCCCTTTATTCAACAGTGACTCACATTTCACATTCATGCGTTTCAACCTTTTTCCGCCCCCGCTGAGAAATACCGCCAACACAAAAGCTGAATGTTGCCCCTTCTCCCCAAAAGAAGCTGCGGACATCCACCCTAACGAGTGCATTTTGTGGATACGCGGACTTGCGCTCGCGCCCATGCACGGCAGTGCGGTGCAGTGGGCGGTCTGTTCCGGCCTAGACAGGCCTTGCAAGGTCAGCAGCAACCCTTACGGGCCGAGCGGACGTGAATGTTGACAGCCCTTGTCGCATGTCAACGAGGCAAGCGTGGCAGCAGCCGAGGAAAACGCCCTTTTGGGGTGGGTGAACACCAAAAGAAAGAAGGTTAATGCCAGAAGCAAGGCGATCTCCAAGTCCAAAAGAGCGGACAAGCGTGCCTACAAAGGTCCTAACATAGTGCATCAGCACCGTGACCGTTGGTCTAGCGAAGGCGTGCAGCGGCACCTGAAGCCCTGCAGAAGTCTGTACAGGGAAGTCAACGCATGACTTGGCCGCAAAAATGGTTAATTCGAGCCAGCTGACCGCAGTGCACTCATCACTCTGGCAGTCAAGAGCTAGGAACCAATCTCCAAAGCTCCTGAGGAAGTCCGGCGGGTACGACCCGAGGCTCTCGACGAGGCTTTGATGCCAGTGCAGTGGCAGCTCGTCCGCCCAGGTGCTGTTTCGTGAAAACCAGTTCTGACCAGGGCGGTTGTGAACCTCATCCGCAGCAGGGTCATCACTGGGATTTGGCTCTAGCGGCTGCACGGTTTGCAAAAAGCTGGTATAAATGGCCTCAAGTGCATCACAAACGTTGCGCCAGTGCCTGAAATACCGGTCCGCTTCGTTCCAAGCGTCGTGGAAAGAGGTGGGCCTGCTTTTGTTAGCAAAAACCGCTGCTTTGTCTGCTGCGCTGTTGCCGACCGCCAACCATTCTTCAAACGGCGAATCGCATCGCCGAGGGTCAATATGGGCCGGGATCCAGTTGACAAGAACAGTGGAGCTGCGGTTGGTGCGTAGCGCATCCTGAATGCGTTCCCAAATGTCAAAGTTCTCGGTGTGGATGGGGTCGATATCATCAATACCAGAGAAGGTCTCAGATACATATTGCGAGTCCGTCCAAACGCAGATAGGTACATCATTGTGCGCTCCCCACAAAATTGCTGTTAAACAAGCCGTGGCTTCAGCTCGACTGATGGATTGAACAATACCTTGAAGTGGTCCAGCTGCAATTGTCACCCGTTTTCCGGCGTGCGTAACTGCCCAAGCTGCTAAAGATAGCTGTTTGCAAGGATGTTGAAAGCACGATCCGTCGGTGAAAAGCTGTTGTAGACCTGCACTGCAAGGTGTAGCAAAAAAATCAGTAGATAGGTCAGCAAGTTCATGGAGGGCGTTCTTGATGCTAAGCTCAAAGGGGTTCCGAGGCACAAGCAAGTGGTTTCGCACACACTGCGGAAGTGTATCCCACTGGTCGCAAACCCATTGGTGTGGCTGGCGAGCTTCATCGGCGAGAACACAACTGACTATCTGGTGGCGAAAGTCGTTGATGGTACCACATCGAACGCAAAGGCTGCTGGCTGCAAGGTCGAACTTTGCGTGCTGGGCAGAAGTACGAAAAGACCCATCCTGAAGCGCAGCGAGTTGTGCGGCCTGCTGTGGTGTGCGGGATGCCCTCTTGTGATAACTGCACGCTGTATCGATGCCGTGGAGGCCAGCAAACGTGGGCCGGCCCTGTACCTGTTCTGCGACATGCTGATGCCAAGCGTTCTCGAGACGGTGCTCGAGTTCCCCATTGCTGCACGCCAGTAGATCAAAGACCTGGTTGTCATGATCAACTAGGTTGGGAGGCCGAAGGACCTGCCAGCGCAGAGGGGCCAAGACCTGTAGCAGCTTGGAGTACGGGCCTGGGAAAAACTGACCGTCGAATCGCTGCATGAAAAGCTTCCACTCGGCAAGATGCCCAGGCTGCTTGTAACACATGCGTCTGACGTCGCGCAGTACAACCTTGGCCTGGTAGAATTCAGGATCAGCAAGAAGCGGAAGTGATGCGGCAATTCTCAATAGAGGGTTAGCTCCGGCTCGTTGAATACGGAGGGAGCGAACTGCACTTGTTCGCAGCTTGGCCAGGTGGCTAGATGCAAGCAGGCAGGTACTGATGCCATGTAGGGCACGCGGCCAGAGGGCCTGCCATAGGACTGTTGCTCGTAGCAGAAGTGGGCCGGGAGCTCGCTTCAGGGCGGTCCAGGTGTGATCGAGCCCTCGACATCTATCGACAAGGCCAGCGTTACGAAGAACCTTGCCGTAACTCATAGTGCCTCCAAGATCCCGTGCTTCGCGCACAACAGGGAAAGGCAGCTGCTGAAGGCTTTTCCTGTGCGGGGCTGTGACGGCCCAGGCAAAAGACTTGTTGATGTCGATTGGCAAGTGGAAGAGGTCGCAGAATGCTTCGACTGTGCACCAGCTCCGGACAAGGGCACTCGGTTCGACCGCGACAACGGAGAGGTTGTCAACGAAGGAGTAGGCCTCAGCGCCTGGGGCAAACTGCTGGAGGTAGCAATGATAGGAAAGATCTATCAGGAGCATGGCGATGATAGAAAGCGGGCAGCCTTCTGCAAATCCGTTGTTGGAGCGAATGCCCTCCGAGAGGGCTGACCGAACAATGAACCGGCGCTGGTTGTGCCTGAGAAAGGCCTGCCATGGCCCGAGAATGTGGTTGCCAATCCCGAGGTGCTCCGCGAGAAACCAGACTGGTGAGCGTGCCAAATTGTTGAAGCACTTCTGCAGGTCGATGGAGTATCCGCACATACTGCCGCCGGCCTGCGAGGCTAGCTCGATGAGTGCCTGAATGGCATACACTACCTGAGTGGTCTCCCGTCCCGGCAGAAAGCCGTACGCGTGGCATTGGAAGAAAGGCACAAGGTGGGAAAGCACTTCCTTGGCCCTGATGGCGGCCCAAGTGCGATAGAGCAGGCTATAGATGACGATGGGACGGTAGTCGTCGGGGCCCTGAGGGTTGGCGCCTTTGCCAATGCACCTCACAACACCTTCGAGGAGTTGAGCTGGCCAAGAAGTGGCCCCACGCTCAAGGTTATTGAACCAGTTGACGAGTTGATCCTCAAGGTAAGGGTGTAAGTGCAGGAGGTCGCCAATGGAAAAGCCATCGGGGCCCTTGGCCGCATGGGGCCGGTATTTCCGGAGAGCGGCTCTCCAGCGAGTTGTGGTCAGCGGCGTGTAAGGCATCTTTCCGGATGGGATGAATGCCCGGGTGAACGCGGCAATGCGCTGAAGGTCCGAAGCCGGGAGGTCGGCACTTTTGTTCCACCTAGACTGCCAGAGGTGAATGCAGGCATCATGAATGTCACTTGTTTCAGTGACAAAATCGGTCTGAGTGAGGGTCTGGCTGGGGTATAGGACAAAATCGCTGTCGACATGTAGGACACAGTCATCATGTGCCGATACATTGGCTGGTTGCCCTTCGAGATCCCAAGTCGAAGAGCTACATATGCTGACCTCCTTGTCGACATGAACCAAGTTGGTGGATGGTTCAACACCCAAAATTGTGTAGTGCTGGCGAACTGTGAGGGTATCAATGGAGGCTGGCTTGTCTTCCCTGATGAAGGCGAAGATTGAGCCCTGATTCTCGCTCAGCCGCACGTCAATGGCCCGAGCACGCTGGCGGAGATGCCAGGCCTCGAAGCGCCTGTAATTGGCGCGGAAATCCTGGTAGATAAGCTCGATGGTGTTCACGTCTGGCACCGCAAGGGTGACAGTCATAGGTGAGCCGTGTAGTTGGACCGATCGGTGGGTCCACCAGGAAGAAAATCCCTTGCTAAAGCCAGGGGCTTCATGGACTGCTTTCCAGGTTTGCAGTCTGTAGACAACCGCAGAGGCCGCAGGAGAGGCCGCCCGAATTGAGTGGCGAAGGCTGAGAATCCTTCGAAGTTGCTTGAACCACTGACGGACAGCAGTTCCAACGAATGAGGAGACTGGCAAGTCCTCCCCTTGTCTGCTGGGACGGAGAGTTGGTGCCGTAGGTGAGGTCATAGTTGGTGCAGCTTTGCGAGCCCTGCCTTTGCTGCGACGCGGCAAGCGTCCATCTTGGAAGCTGTTGCAGTAGCCGTCCAAGGAGTCTTCAAAAGTCTTAGCAAAAGAGCAGAGCCAGCGAGAGGAGTTGGCGTCCTCAGCAAGATGTAAGCTTTGGGCATGCCAAGCAGGGACATCCACATCCTGCCATGGTATGGAGGCCGGGTAGCTCCAGCTAAGGTAGCGCGGAAGGTGATCGGGGATTTGGAGGCCAACATGGAGCGAGGCGTGTTCCTGGAATCTATCCTGGATGACGACCCGTCGCACCAAAGCGGCTGCTTCTGGCGACAAGAAGATGAAATCTCGTTGGGTCACGCCCTTGCATGTGGGCAAGGGCTCTTGGCCCCAGAGGGTGAAAGCCAGTTGCTGCGCTTCCACCCATCCTTGTTGTTGCCAGCATTGTAGCTGGGGTAGTGCCGAGATATCGTGGTTCATATCTCCGGCAATGATCCGGATTCCCTGAGCGCCGAAAACAACTTCCCGGGTGAGAGGTTGAAGCAAGGCGTCGGTAAGGGCAGCGGCTCCAGGGTAGGTAGGTCCGGCAGGGAAGCCGTACACCGCTGCTGTGATGATGGGGCAGCGATTGACATGATGGTGAGCGACAGTGAACCTTCCTGAGTCGTAAGCCCCGTCGTTGTTGGGTATTTTGAGCTCCTTGCTGGGGAAGTCAGAGGCGATCATGACGCCCGTCCATGACCCAGCCCAGGAGGAGCGCCCCCGTAGTGGGGCTGGTGAGCCCGTCGTGCAGCGGATGAGCCGCTGATGTTGGTTTCCAAGGGCGGAAATACGCCGTTTGCAGATAGGGGCAGTGATGGGGGAGAGCTGTGTCTCACTCAAATGCCAGATTCCGGGGCCGTGGTCGATGAGGTGGGCTTCTTTGCCTCGCAGTCCTGATGGGTTCGTAGTACCCACAACCAGGAGGTCATCAGGAGGAGCGGGGCAGGTAGGCCCTGGATTGAGTGCCTCACCAACGCGGTGCCGGGAGGTAGAAGGGAAAGCCGGAGTCCCACCAAGACGCTGAGCAGTTGCCCCGGACTCAATATCGCAGTGGGCTCCATGAGGAACCCCCGCGCTGAGAAGGAAGTGCTGGGCACAGGGCGCATGCTGAGCGTCATAGGCGGCACAGGTGCCAGAAAAGCAATGAAAGAGAAGAGCCCAAATGAGCCAGAGTAGGCTCGGTCGGCCGAGACGATGGCTTGGCCTCCCAGCAGGCCGAGGCTGGGAGCCAGGGGGGCGTAGTCACTCCGTGCGCGCCTTTTTGGCGAGCAACGCCTCAAGGCGGGAGAACTGGTCGTCGAAGTGTTGGTGGATGTCAGTTTTGAAAGAATGGAAGTTCTGCTGCATGCTGTCCGATGAGCTTCGAACTTGTTGCTGCACGTCGGAGATGGCTTGCTGTTGCTGGACAACGATGCCCCGGAGTTGTTGCAGATCATCAGCTTGCTTGCGGCTGCTTTCGCCGGCTTGCTGGAACCAGGATTCGAATTTGCGGCCTTGCTCCTGGAGCTCCCGAACGTTGACTGCAAGCTGGTTTGACTGAGTATCAGAGGAGCTGGCAAGCTCGGCTAGGACTGATTGGCGAACATCAGTCCGTAGTTGTTCGCCAAGCTGGTCGAGCTTCTTGGCAGTGGCCGGGGCCGGTGTGGACGTGACAGGCATGTCGACATCAGAGCTGGAAGAGTTGTGCCAGCGGGCCCAAGGATCAGTGCCATTCTGCCACGGATCGGCTCTGCTTTTGGCGCTGGTCGTTGCAGTGGTGGTGGTGGTGGATGCAGCCCTGATGTGGCGGATAGTCTTGCCTGAGGCAGTGAAGCCTGAGGCTGGTGGTTCGCGCTGTCCGATATCACGCACCTTGGTGATGATGACTTCGCCATGTGGCCCAGGCTGGATGGCTTTCTTTGGCGGTTCGGAAGCACCAACTTCCCAAGCTGCTCCTTCTGCGCTACCGCGCGATGCCTGCATGGGACGGGCAGTCCATTCCCATCCAGTGAGAAGTTGTTGCACTGCTGATCGCTGGATTCCATGGGGCAGAGGAAAGCTGCGATAGATGCAGGAGACTTTGATGTTGACAAAAGGCAGTCCCAGGCGAAGGAAGGAGTGAGCAGCTGCCTCGTTGGTGGCTTTGACACGAATGCCAAATTTGGTGTTGAGGCGTGTAAGGCTGACGGTGAAATCACAGGTTCGAGCTTTATGGCGTGCCTCAGGGCCTGTGGCGGCTGGTAGCCACACAACGGAGAAGGTAGCGTCGACAGCCCGGCCATCTGTGGAGCGTGGGTCGAAGTAGATCCCATTGGAGCCAGAGGCGATGTGTAGGTGGCTGCCAGCGGAGAGCGGCACCCTCACCAGAACTTGGAAGACCGTGCTGTCGGCCGGGGTCACTTTCTGACCAGCAAGGCTGGAGTATCTCCAGGCCCAGGCATCAAGGATGACGGCTGAGACAGCTTCCTCAAGAGAAGGGTGGAACTTGCCGCATTTTTGCCCGCAGGCATCGTCTTGGCAAAGTTGCAGGCAGGTTGTGGCTCTGATGACGTTTCGCAAGGGAGCTTTGATGAAGTCAGGCCAGTCGTGGGGTAGCTCGTCCTTGAAGACGCTGATGCGAAAGATGCATAGGTCAGGCTCATCTTCAAGGGGTTGGTTGGCTGGCTGAATGCGCTTGACTGAAACATCGCCGAGTTGAATCAGAGTCCCCGTGAGCAAAACCGGCTCATCCGTGCCGGTGTACAGGGCAGGGAAGCGAACAGCCTCAGTAGTGAGCCCCGCAAGGTTGACAGGGAGCTCGGCAGTTGTGAGGAGTGCAAGGGCGTCGATTGAGATGGAAATTCCATCAGCCAGGAACCTGTTGGCTTCAGTGGCCGGGACGATGGCAATGCCCCTGCGGTTGGCACCGACCTCCGAAGCTGGGATCTGTTGCAGGGGTTCGTCCTGGTCGTCGACAAAAGTGCCGGTTGGGATGACAAGGTGCTCAGGGCTAATCTGAAGCTCCGATTGGTGTCGCGCTTTTTTGTCGGATTTGAGCTTTTTCTGCTTGGCGTTCGGGATGAAGGCGCCGTGTTCTCGTTGGGCTTGTGTGGCAATGTGGTTGTTGAGCTCATCGGTGGAAATCCATCTGAAGCGTGTGGCCGGTCGAGAGGCAGCGGCCTTCAGGGATTGCCAGGGGTTGCGGGATTCGAGTGCTTCTTGCACCGTAGTGGCGCTGAGTTTGGCGATGGCCTGGCTTGCGCGGTCTTGCACAGCCTCGGGGGGAACCCCCTTGGTGAGCAACAACTGTGTCAGGTCGTGGGTGATTTGCTCAGTTGGGAAGCCGCCTGCAAAAAGCTCATCAGGGTTATGGGTGGTGGTGCCGTAGGCAAGATGCCAATTGTAGATGCTCTCATGGGTAATGGTATCCCAGAGATCTGCTGCTATACCGAAATGGGCAAGAGCAATGGCACCGCAGGTCCCTGGGGCAGCCTGCTGAAAGTGGTTGCGGTGGACAACACCTTGGTGATTGCAGTGCATGAGGTGGCAGATCCGAGTGGCGAGGATGTCGGCAGCGTTGTGGTTGAGGTGTGGCAGGCCGTCCCAGCAAGTGATTTCAGCTGAGCCCTCCTCACCAAGCTGCAAGGTGAGCAGCGTCCAGTGTTGGTTGTGGGGAAAAACAGTGACAAGTCGGTGGTACTGCCGTAGGGACTTTCCGAGCGCACACACATGGTGTGGTGAAGGGTCGGGTCGTAGTAGATCTGCTGCAGCAACTGGGAGAATGATCCCCCAAGGCTCGGGATCGATGGAGGCCACAAACTTGAGGAGTTGGCCAATGTTGTGGATGACTGCTGTGTCGCTCCAGCAGATGGTGGCAGGAGTGCCACAGGCTCGCAGATTGCCGCAGTGCAGGATGACTGCGTTGTTCCAGAGCCGCTCATCAAGTGTGAGGAAGGCTCCATTGTCCTGGTTGATGTAATCCCCGCTGAGGTGCTCTGGAAAATAGCAGATGGCCTCTGCGAAGAGAAGACCTGAGCTCAGGTAGTAGGTTTCGCGGCCGGCCGCGTGCAGGAGCTGGACACTGATGGTCCCTGTGGGCGGATTGAGTGCTTGCTTCTTCTGGGAGCGATGAACTTGGTAGGTGTCGTGCGGTGTTGCGAGCAGTAGCTCATCCGGTGCTCGCTTGAGGCCTTTGTGTCCGATGTGGACCGTGGCTGCCCAGCCTTGCAGCTTGGTCTCGGCTTGCTGTAGTTGTCTGATGGTAGTAGGTTGGTTGAGGTTGATGTGGACATCTGGTTCGTTGTGCTGGCGAAGCCTGATGGTGCGTGGGCAGAAGTGGTGCCGAGTTGCAAAAATCAGATCCCGGTCGACAAGGAGCTTGGTCTGATACTCCTGGACAAAGTTGATTGGAGAGCGTGGGGCATGACCGATGTGGAGTTCGGCGATCCAGTTGGTGATGTGTGAGAAGACCCACACTGCCTGCAAAGGCGCCGCAATTTGTCCGATAAGGACAAGAGCTCCTCTGGCCGGTGATGGGAGCGGAATCGAAGCTGGCCAAGTGTTGAGCAGGCCTGCTTCTTTGGGGTGTATGAACCTAGGTTGGCCCTGCAGCGTGGACGGGACTGAAAATCCACGAAGTCCATGCTGCACGAGTCGATGCTCCGACAGTGGATGCTTGCGGCATCCGCAAGGGCAGGCTCTTAAGGCAGAGCCCCAGGAGTGCAGTGCAGTGGGAGCAGGAGCTCGTAGGTCGAGTCCACGATTGTCCGTGCCATAGATGGGGTCCTGGTACTTTGTGCACTCATTGGAGTCCCACAGCAGGTTTTCTTCTTCAGTTGTTGGCCAGGCAGGCCACTCCGGAATGACGTCATGGACCGTGCTGTAGCTGGTGGATTTTGGCCAGGCCGTCAATGCGAAAGTGGCAGCTTGATGGTGAGGTAAAAGAACACACCACCAACGCTTGCGTCTGCTGGCCCATTGGTCCTGTAGGTCCAGGATGGTGGTGTGCATGCGCCAACCCCTGCTGCGAGCATAAGCCTGTATAAGGTTGAGCGCCTCCGGGTAGTTGATGATATTGGCAACGCACTCAAGGATGATGCCAGCACTTTGCATCAGCCATCCACATCGAAGTATAGCATGCAGGGTTTTGCCGCGCAGATCGGCAAGGCCTAAGCCATCTCCTTGGCAAGAGTATGGCTGGCACGGAAAGCCTGCCGCTAAGAGACAGGGTGTCCCTCCAGCGCAGCTGTGGAGCTTGTGAACCATGCTGGGATTGGCGACATCGCCGAGCACGACATTGCTGTGTCCCTGTAGCCGGAGTGCATCAACTGCAAGCTGTGAGTGGTCAAGGTGTGCAAGTGGGCGCATGCCGGCGTGCTGCGCCCCCAAAGACGGCCTCCCGGGTGTGCGTGGGGCAAACAACCACGTTGTCATAGCTGTCCACCTGCAGGAGTGGCTGCGAAGAGGCCGCGAAGGAGACCTTCGCATCGTAGATCGCAACCAGCTGATCTGCCTTGCAAGGCAGGTTGAGGAGGAAGTCCTGCTGCGGCGACACCCCCATGAGCAGAGCTCTGCCATGCTCATCGCACCCAAGAGAGACCTTGGCCACGATGCTGACGATGGTGCCTTCCTGCTGGTCGGCCAGGAGCAAATCCATGGCAGGTGTCCCGAGGCTCTGCTGTCAGACCGGTCTCACCGTCTGAGAGGTGCTCGGGCCGAGACTTGCATTTTGTGGATAAAACCATAGCAAAGCCGACATCCAAGCCGCCTGCATGCACTGCAGGGCAGCAGTGGTGCGCCCTGCCACCAAGTCATCGAAGCAGAGCTGAGCCGAATCACCGTTCGCCTGCACTCGAATGCCGCTTCCCTCAAATTCAGCCGCGCCCAGTTCACCCATCTTTTGGCTCTGGCATGGTCTGAAAGGTTTCTTGTTTGTGTCGCGTTACCACAATCCTTGTTTAAAGCGGCTCAGAACCACCTACCAAAATGGCAAGTGGGACTGTTGGGTGCTGCTGGATTGGTTTGGATTGGCGATTTGGATCCCAGTTACCCTCGAGAACCAAGGGTGCAAGTCCCACCACCAACCTCAACCACCAAGTCAGGGGGCAACATGAAACACACAAGGTTGCTCTCAGGATTGGTTCCTGGCAAGGGGAAATAACAAGACACACGGTTGACTGTTTGTAGCAACCCTGATGAAGTGTCTAGAAAATTAGACAATCACCATCGTCTTTGAGGAAAACAACACCTAAAGGGCTTTTGGAACATATATTGAAATATGTCTTTATTTGGATTGGTTCAATTCGATTTGGTTCCCTTCAAGCTTTGTCCTGGTGGCGCTGAAATTGTTGTCACTCGGAGTCTCAAAATTTGAGCTTCCGTTCTTAATGCAGGAAGGAGAACGTCTGCCGGGCAAGCTCACGTTCCAGGAAACAAATTGCCTCCTGTTGGTCGTTCACCCGACCATTGATCGGATAGGTCAACTCCCGACCGGTCCGCATCGCCATGAACCCCAGTCCCAAACCAATGGACTGGGCCCTGGACAAAATTCTGCACTTGAAGCAATGCGAAACCATTGGCTTGCTTGGTATTCTCAGCAAAATCATTCCAGAGTTTCTTGGTGCAGGATTGCACAACCTTCCATCTGAACCGGGTCCCAGTCCGACCCAGGTTTTTCGCGACGTCGCATGACCCTCTTTGGTCGAGCATCCACCGCCGCGCACATCGCCGACACCGGCGCCAAAGGCTCGCAGTGCAGCTTCTCGCAGGCTCCGTCAGCGGCCGCTGGGTGGGGGGCCAAGTCTTTGACCAAGATGTCACGCACCATGTCAGCCTCAGCCGAGAGGTCCAAGTCTTGGTGTTGCACTTGATTCATTGGTTGGTTGCCCAAGAGTTGGCGACTAGTGCGGCATATTTCCTCAGAAAAATCTACAAGCTGTCGCGTTTTGAGGGGCCAAACATTTTAGCCTTTTGCATCACCAAAGGAGGCAGGGTGCTAGCAAAGGAGCACACGAGTACACCCCTGTATCCATGGATCTGTTGTGACACTCTGCTTGCCTGAGGTTCGAACAATGATTAAACATCCGTAACGTCGTGACCTTATCCGTTGATGGTCTGAGAGAGGAGAGAGGCTTGCAACATCACGGTACTCACTGCCACGGAAAGAAAAAAAAAGCAGCGCCCGCAACCATTTGACTTTTGGGTGTGCCAAGATGATCCTGCATCCTGAATATGTAAGATTGCACGCCCCACGAAAATATTCTATGTGCCCATGAACAATTAGAATCTCGCACTCACATACTCCAATGCCAATTCAACTATTGACAATTTTCTTGGAACAATGAAACCAACACATATGGCACCCTCTTTTTCAATGGAGGCCCAAGCGGCTGGCACCTCGACCGTGTCCGCATCCAGATCCCCCTCAGGCAGGATCAAACTCCGGTACCGCACCTTCACCTGAGACAAACCGCGTCCCACCTCCCGGCCTCCCGGGCCCATGTTTTGGAGGTGGTTGAGAACCCAACCCACAAACGTCATAAACAAATGCAACCACAAACAAACAAACCTTTAAACAAAAAGGAAGAGAGAAACTCTAACATTGGTGGATGTTAGTCTTCAACCATGGTGTGTGTGTGTGTGCTTGTTTGGGGAGTGGCGTACTCCAGGATGCCACAGATGAGCCGTGGAGTGATTGATTCAAGCTGGTTCCAAACCATCAATTTGTGAACCAAAAGGAACCACAAAACCCGTTTCTTCGCCTTTTTCTTGCCCTTAGAATCTTGGAGCCTCCAACAAGACTCCTTGTGAGATCCAAACCTTTATGGACATCCAGACTCCAATGGGTTCTTTCTGATGCTTGGGGTGGCTCATTATTCATATCGGCAATTATTCATTCATTGGTTTTTGTTGGCGGGTGTTCCCTAGTTTGGCAGATATCCATATTGGTTCCGCAATGTTCCGCATCTAAATCAGCACATGGAAAACAAAACACCTCGGTGGAATCCTTGCAGATCAGTTGCATTCAGCGTCAGCGTCCAGAACCAGGTGATGCCGCAGTCCCTAGGTGACAGCTGACTCGACTGCACCCCAACCCCCCCTGCTTCCAGTAGTCTAAAAGAGCCATCATAGAAAACCTTGAGGTCAACATGCCTGGTTACCTACCTCAGATGCCCAGTGGATTTCCATGGGGAAAAAAGGGACACCTTTTCTTGGTTGGTGGAGTGTAAGAAAGAACCCTTACCCCAGAAACGTCGGAGAAAAAAACAAGCGGAATCCACTGGGCAACGGGGCTATAGTTGACTGGAACCACTGGGCCAGATTTTTTGGGGCGGTTCCGCCACTCCCAATCGACCGGTGCCGCTGCAAAAAGAGCCAACGGCTCGAAGCGGATCGATCCAGTAGAGAAGTTTGGGAAGGGAGTGGCCGCTGTGCGTCAGGGAAGCCTTGGTGTTTCTTGTCACGGCAACTTTCTAAAAGCCAACTTACCTAGGTCCTCCAGCAAAAGAGGATAGAATAAGGGTACCCGATTTTTTTTGCTGAACATATTTTAGTAGGGGCTTGCCCTCCCGCAACAAAGAAATGGTAAAAGGGCACTGGGGGACCTAGATAGGATCTAAAGGGAAATCATCCCAGCAATGGTTTGGGGTCCCCTGCTTTTGGGAGCGTAAGCACGAGGCCGCATTCAAAAAGAACTGTGAAGCACAGGGTGACAAGTGCCAGTTGAATCAATCCATGAAAAAGCCATCGAACACATGCCAGCCGTCTCTCAGGCGCCAAATCAAAGCAAACTTGCACAGCCCGTTTTCGAACCCCAACCCGATTTGTTGGACCCACAAACCAAAGGTCAAAGTGGGGGAGATCCGAATAAACGGGTTGGGGTCTTCATAAAAAGGAGGACCTTCAAGGCCACCATGCACCAGCAAGGCTGGTGCGTTCGCAGTTCTGGCTTCTCGCCGAAAGAATCCAACCTCTTACACCGTATACAGGATTCCATCCAGACACCAACCTGCTTTCCGGAGGGATCCTCCAAAAATCAGGCAAACAAAGGCTTTCGTCCTTGGCGCAAACAAGTCCTGAAAAAGAGACGGAAACGCCTCGCCGCATGCTTCACGTCATCTCCTCGCCCCTCCCCCCCCCGGCTTCTTGGTAACAAGAGCGGGTGCCTCCAAAACTGCTCCCAAAACCATCCGCTTGGCCTCCATGTGCAGATAGGTATACACATCCATATGTCCAGTAGTGAAATCGATTCCTTTTGAACCCAACCGGCTTCAAAATAACAACATATTAATTTCAGTAAATGGACGACTTGCTTTCTTGGGTCTTCGTTTCGTGTCCTTTCGGAGCGGACATTAGCGGTCACGCGGCAAAGGCATCACCACATCTGCTCCCATGTAGTTCTTCTCCGTGACAAGGTCCAGAACCAAGGACTCCTAATCTGACCACGCCGTTTTTCGGCGAAAACCCTAGGCGGCATATATATATATATATATATATGTGTACGAATATCACATATATACATATATATGCATTGGGACTTACGTCGGCCTGTTTATCTGTTGGCACGGGGGCAAGGGCAGGGACTATTTGAGACTATTTATAAATAATCGAGAAGCTATTTGAGACTATTTATAAATAATCGAGAAGCTATTTGACACTATTTATAAATGATCGAGAAGCTATTTTAAACTCTTTGTAAATAAAAGACAAACTACGTGAGACTATTTAAAAATAAAAGACAAACTATTTGAGACTATTTCTACATGAAAGAGAAGCTATGATATCATTTATGAGTCACAGATAAGCTATGTAGCACTATTTATAAATAACAAAGAAGCTTTGTGAGACTACATACAAATCAAAGGGAAACTACAAAAGACTATTTGGAAACTACAAGAGGCTATTTTTAACTCAAGGAGAATATATGTGACACCGCTTATAAATCAAAGGGAAACTATGTGACACCGCTTATAAATCAAAGGGACGCTATGTGAGACTACATACAAATCAAAGGGACGCTATGTGAGACTATTTATGAGTAAACATTTTCATACGTATCAGACATGCGTGTTGGTCAAAAGGTCCAATGAACCTGGGGTGACTATTGAGGAGAACCACCAACAAGATATGACGTCCACCACTAAATCCCGATGTTTGGTATGGTTCCCTGTGTTGATCCCATACCTGAACCGTGGCCACAAATGCATGGGACCCAACTTTGTCGATAGATTTATTGATAGGGAAAATGGAACCACCCCCCCTTGGATGGACGAAATCCTGCACCACTTGGAAACCATGGAAAACCATTGTTCGTTTGCATATTGAAACGAATCATCATGCCCGGGTTTCTTAGGTGGTGCAGGATTGCGTCCATTTGCAGCACTTCCATTTTTGACGGGGGTGCGGAATTGCTCGGGGCCTTTGGGAAAAACAGATGGGCTTCCCAGAGCCCATCCGTATATTTTCTAACCAAGGCTTAAGGTATCAAGGCACATCAATTTGGGACATGGGTGTCACATCCTTTGCGGGAACCCCCACAAACTGGCGGGAAGCCGCCACTTCCCTGTTGGCGTCCCAACAGAAACCACAAAAACAACGCTGGCAACTCAAGAAAGACGCGCCCAAACCTCCATTTGCTTAAAATCAACAGCACATGGACGTCGCGTGTCAAAACATATCTATGTCTGTTGCTGTCAAACGTAATTTTCTAGTGATAGATTCCCTTTAAAATCAACGGGGGGAGGGGGGGAACCACTGAAGCAAGTTGGAAAAGCAAACATATTTCCAGCAGCGACTTCGATTCCCTTCAAAATCACCAGGGGAAAATGAACAAAAACTCACACCTTGAGCAAATTGACGGATAGTCCCTTTAAAAACAACGGGGGGGGGAAGACATCTTGAGCAAGTTGACAGATTCCCTTTAAAATCGACGGGGGCCGGTGGGGGGGCAAAACATCTTGAGCAAATGGAAGCAACGATGTCCTGAGGCATGTAGAGGCTATTGGCCAGGCAGGCCCCGCTCACCGCCACCGCCCCTTGGGCGCCTTGGAAGGCCGACACCTGCCTCAGCGAGCGGCCGCGGAAGGGTGGGGAAGCCCCGGAGGTGGCGAGACCCGGGGGCGAATCCGAAGGGCGACGCACCTGGAACCGGGAAAAGGGTATACCCCGGATTCATACACCCCTGATTGATATGGGGGTGGTTCTTGGCCCCTCCAACAGTGGTCTGAATCCTCGCGAATACTGAGGGACACCCCCATATTAACACAGAAGGGTTTATTATTCCGGGGTCAACATTAAACCGTCACACAACGTCACCAAACTTTCCGGGGCGAGAGTGTTTGTTTGCTTCACCCAAAATCGCATCGGCGACCCACAAGTCACCTCCTGAAAAACAAGTATGACCCTCACAAAACGTCACCAAATGCCAGGGAATGAGGGTTTACAATCTACAAATTGTCACTTCATTGCCCTAAAAACAAGATATGGGAAAGGTTAGAACAGCAAATTTGCCACTACGCGAGGTCTGTTTACGGTCTACTGCACTTGCCCTGTTGGGCGAAAGTTGTTGAAAAAAGGAACCCCAACAAAAAACAAGCAAAAGGGCGGGCAACTGGGAAGGGGTAGCATACCCCATAGATATTTCATGCGCTAGCTGCTTAGTTGCAATTCGCATAGTTCAATGGGTTGGGGGATCCCCAACAACTTAGCACAGAAACAAACACCATAGAGATGCGCCAGCTACTCACCAACCTTCTGCATGTCGCTCCCATACCCAGTTTTATGGCCGTGGGAAGGAAACCCCGCAAAAATGCAATCATGGATTGCGCAAGAGGTGTGCTGCAAGGACACGTTCGAGGCACAAAATTGGCAAAGGGAAACAACGGAACTGCGCTTGCTTGTATCTTGAAAGGCAGCTTGTACTTCGGAGTAACCACCCACAAGCAAAGCAATGACAAACACAGGCATCTTCACAACAAGCACTCGCAACCACAAGTGAACCAACACCCTTTTTCTGTAGTCTATTTTAGTAGGGGAACCCTCCTCCAAAAAAGGGGTAAAAGGGCACTACTGGGGGACCTAGACTACTTCACAGAATCAAAACCAAGCGCCTTGTGCTGGCAAGGCTACTCCACGAAGCTGAGATCTTCGCAGTAGATGAGCCGTGCAGTGTGGCCGCTCGGCAGCTTCCCCAGAGCGTCCAGCACCTGTAAGTTTAGGGTCCCCTATGGTCCCCTGACTCAAATGCCCCGTGGATTTCCAAGGAAACTGGGCTGCCCTCAGATCCCCCGCTAGAAGTTCAACTTTCGTGGGTTAAATGGAGACTACCACAAAACACTAGATGGCTGGGAGCCAAGGAAAATAGGGCATCCTTTTTGGTCGAGGTTGAAAAGGGAACTTTAAGAAAAGAGGCACCTGGCCAAATAGAAGGAACCTTCGAGGTCGGTCGCGAGTTGTCACTGGAGCCCAGTCTGAGCCTGATTTGGGTCCCATCGCTCCTCGATTTCTGGAGGCTGGCCCCACTAAGGGTCGACACCCCAAGTAAAGCTCCCATTTGCACTCCAAGGGGTGAACCTCCCCTGTTGGATCTTCTTTTGTTCCCCCAAGGTAGCGTCTTTGCTTCTCCTCCCTTTCGTTTCAGACGGTTTTTGCCTCGATTTGCCAGATCCCTTCAAGTTCCCCTTAATTGGTTGTTTGGACTGGTGGGAAGTGAACATTTCAACCCCAGGTTCTTGAGTCCAAGTTTCAAGCTACCTCCGGAACAAATCCCAACACCCCGTAAGTCCCCTTTGTTGTGCGACATTTCGTAAGTTGCCCCGTGCCCCCCCCCCCCCTTGCGATTGAATCATCGACCACGGTTACGTACCCGAAATTTGCGCCGAGATGCCTCTGCCAGGTTTGCCATCCGCCGCCGCTCGTGCCGGTCGATGAGAAGCACAGATTCCCTGGCTGGCGGCGGCCTGCGAATCTGAAAAGCGGAGGCCTCGCAGCCCCAATCACGCGAACCCGCCGAGCAAAAGCGGGTACTCGCTGTGCGAGACTTTGAATTGAGGGGATTGCGTTGGCACGGCAAATGGCATGAAACTCGGCTTCCCGCAATGCCCTACTCCGAATGGCTTGCTTGCTTAACGGCAGAGCAAGAGGAGAACCACATTTTTGGGTGTACCTCCTATTCTGAGACAGACCCCATTACATACTTGTTTGGGGCTGCGATGTCAACCCTTGACCAAAAAAAACATGTATTTACATTCACAAAACTAGGCTTCCGAAACAACAAGACTAAAACACTGGTCTTTTCCTTCCACCTCAATCCTGAGCTATTCTGTAATGCTTCTTTTTCGACAGGACTCCGACCGGTCGCCCGAAGTGCGCAGTCCCCCAAAGAAGGCGATGTTGTGCTAAAAGAAAAATCCCTGAGCGCCACTTACTAAGTTAGGGTGGTCATCCCAATTCTCTAGCACCTGGCTTAACGAGAGAATACATCGGGTTACAACTTGCGCAGGTAGGCTATGGTCAAATGCAGCCGTCCTGCAGGCCTTGGCAAATCGCCCATAAACTGGAGTCGCCAGAGCCCCAGGTGCAACCCAAAGTGGGGGGCGGCGCTCTTTGAAACACCCAAGAGGGGCCAACGTATTTGGGTGTCTCAAACAAGGGGAACCGGCACAATGTCTTCGATATCATGTCGCAGCCCAAGATGCAAAAACGCACCTCCTCCGCTTGGTTTCCCTTGGACTCCCTTTCAAGCCAACCCCCAAAAGGGCACCTGCAGCTTGCACTTCCAAACATGGCCAGTTCTGGGGACCGTCCTAACATGAGGCGACCCCACAAATCAAATCCCCCAAGAAAACGGCAAGGGTGGCATTTTGTAGTTGTTTTTTTTTGGTAGTTTTGGAGCTTTTTTGTTTCTTTTTCCATGCCCCTGCTTTGACCCAACCTCAAGTTGGTGCCATACCCTTGATTTCAACATTGGACCTGGAGTCAGGGTGCAACCATTTGTGGCTATTGCCGTATTGCCAGACTGGAAATTAGGGAACCCATGAGCTATTCTTTTCTACAGATTGATTGGGCATTCAACAACCTTCAGTAGAACAGATGGCTCCAAGTCAAAAGTCGGATAACCCCCAAAATGGGTTGCCTTAGTAAATGTCACGGCCTAAATCCTGCATTAATTTTGACCGATTCTTTTGGGGAGAGGGGAGATGGGGTTCCATGTGGATCGATGCTAACTTCGGTATCCTGATATGGAGTACCCTTCACAACCCCCCTGTAATGGCAAAAACTTGGGGACCACTATATTGAAGGCCCTCCAAATTCCGAGCCTCAATTTCAACGGAAGGAAACAAAACAAAACATTTGCAGAGGAACCTCCTGTTGGGAGTCGGACCGGCCTTTTCCTCCATTTGCATGCTGGAAACAATTGAAAATATCCAGTAGTGGTAGAATCCTGTTGAAAGTAAGAGAGCAAAAAAACAACATTTTCTTAAGCAACTGGAAGTTTTGCGTTCCTTCCGTTACTTGGCTGTGGGTCAAACATTGGTACCCAACATGGGACCTTAGTAAATGGAAACATGGACTAAAACCTGCAGTGCCCTAGTGGTTTAAATTTGACCACACCCACTTTTCCATTTTTTGCCGCGCCTCAGGGCTGCGAGCACAGCATGCCGCACCGCGCGCGTGGGGCCCTCATCCGCCACATCGGCCATGATGGCCTGCAAAAATCGGCCACTGGGGCGAAGCTTCGGGTGGGGTTCCACTCGGGTTCCCCCAAAAAAGGACACCCCCATTTCAAGACACTTTTTTAAAAGACCTGGAGGGGATCCCCCAAAGTCTAGGATCGATCCCTCTTAGCATGCCAAATTTACTCGGTTGCGAAATATGCTGCCCGGATAAAAGTGAATAACTTTAGTGGTTTAATACGAAAACCGTTTCATTAGGTGACAAAAGATTAAAGTCCTAACATCCCTTGGCAAAATGCACCAAAGTCCAATGTTAAAAAAAAAAAAAAAACAAAAAAAAAAAAACTGCACAACGTGGTTGTTGCAACGACTCCTCTGCAACAAGCTTCTCATTTTTTGTGGATCCAATGCGGAACTGCTTTAATCAACAGGTTAAAATCCGAAGATCCAACCACTTAGGGATACAAATAAATGGCTTACAACTTATAACACTTTGACTTTAGCTCCCTTAACATTCACCCACCAAAAGATACGTCGCGAATAGGCTCCTATTCGGAAATACACATACTAACCCTAGCTATCAGCAAGTGGCAACCTAAAGCACCGAATTTTCCCCATCCGTCCAGAAGCCAACCAGAGCGCACCAAAACAATAAGGTTGTTCAAACAATGGAATATCCAACATGTTCGAACAGGAAGTTGGATATGTGTCAAAATCTGTCAAACAACATAATCATAATGCTGGCTTCAGTTGAAACAACCCGAAAACTGCATGCCAACTCTGCCCATGTGCAGGAACTCCCGACTTCTAACGAGACGTGTTTCACTCATGTTATGTGAAGCTGAAAGGGAAACCTCAAGGAAAACCACGACACCCACGGCCCATAAGTAAGTGGTAGCCATGGCAATATCCTTGGGGGACTAACAACCATGGCAATTAAGTGGGATCACGAAGTACCCTCTACCAGTACCCTGCCCGGTCAAAACAAGGTGCCCAAAATGGCTTGCCCTGCTAACTGGAGACAATGTATCCTGGTGGTGCAATCTTGACCATACCCAAGCTTTTGCCAGAGATCCCTGCAATACTTCGGGCATCCACCGTAGCCTGGCCCCTTGAAGCGGTGCATTTGGCGCAACCCTGGAACCAACGATCCCTAGGTCCTCCAGTAGCGAGGTTCGAACCAGGGTACCAACCTTTTTTCTGTAGTTTACTTTAGTAGGGGAACCCTCCCCCAAAAAAGTTTGCCAACGGGAACCGAGGGCCCGGACCCCGTTCCCCGCGTGGCTGTTGGCCCGTGCGACCCGAGGCGCCCGCGCGCGGCCCAGGCGGTCGCGGCCGAAGGCGGTCCTTGGGCCCAGCCCCGCCACCAGCAACTCCTCGGCGAAGACCAGGCGGCACGGGGGGAAGTCCATCACCTGAAACGTGGCGGGTGAAAGCAGCTTCCTGGATCGCCAGTTGCTGCTTTTTCAACAGTGACTGAAAAAAGCGGCAACTTGGCTATCTAGGTTCTGGTTTTATTCAGGGTTCCAGGAGCTTCTGGCGCCAGACATCAACAAGGGTTCCAGGCCGCTTCTTTCTCGTTTCAAGGTTCCGAAATCAACGTTCAGGGCTCCAGGTGCAGTCAAAAAGAGCGAGACGTGCGTCGGCACCACGATCTAGACACTATGAACCGTCAAAATTAAAGATACTTGCGTTGCCCTTGCGCGCGGTCCAATCGCCGGCCTTTCGCGCCTTGAGTTTCACCAATCGCGCGGATCAACAAGTTGCCGCTTTAGAGACGGCCCACTTGCCGAACGTGGCCTTGCCACCCCACGTCCCACAATGGGGTAAATGGCCATGCAACCCTGGCAAGACGTCCCGGCCCTTAGATCACCGGCTCACGCATTGAGCCCCTTGGCACGAAAGCTAAATGATGTCAAAATAGGGTCGCCCCACAACAAAAACGCGGTGCCAGCGGCCCTCGTGATTTTTCCAACCCGGCATGTCAACTCCAGTGTCAACTCCCCCCCCAAAAAGAAAAAAGAAAAACAAGAACCAAAAAACAACCGGCGCATGTTGCTTGCCCCACTTCCTTTTCGGGCTTCACCGCCACTGATCCTTGTCGACCCCAGCGCTCGGATTCCGAAATTTCTCCGAATTTCTCCCGCCTGATCCTCCAGGCCTGGGGCCGGGTCACGTTTCGAGCGGGGGGCTGTTGGAGACATGTTCGCGTCTGGGGTTTTGCTTGGGGAATGTGGCCATGTTCATTGGCTTTGGTTTGGTTTGGTGTTGCTTGGCTTGCTGACTTCATGTTGACTTCATGTTCATTGGTTTTGGTGGGGGAAAGTTGTTGAAGTCAAGCAAAACAAGCCCAATGCTCACGCGTTTAGAGCATATAGTTTCGGGTTGGTTTAGGTTGGTTCAGGGTTGGTTTAGGATTAGTCAACCAACCTGTTTATTCATAGGGGGGTGGGGGGCCCTCCAAAAGTGGTCTGATTCCCCACATTTTACCTGGGAATAAACTGAGGTTGATTAACATGGGGTCTAACATTAACAAAGAATAGGGTGACACCGACAAAAACGGCAGTTGTCCTTTTGTTTCCCTTGTCCGTCTTAACCAAATTAGAGAAAGGGCAAAAGCTATGGACGCGAAATCCGCTTCTCGCACCACCGTTCAGAAACTCTGGGTTCTGATGACTCCCCAACGAAAATATCAAGCAAACAATGGCTTCAACCAGGGATTCAAAGTAGTGCACACGGATTTCGTCCGTCCACAGTCGCATAAACCAGTTGGGGGGTCCTGGGAGTCAAAACATTTGTTGCAACATGGTCAAGTAGATAAACATGCATGAGAGGAAACACGGGCAGAGCTTTGAATGTAACCTCGACGTCAGCGCCAAGGGTGTTCTGCTTTGTGAATAACTGCATGGCCGCAGTTGATGCATAGTGTGCAGTCTGCCTTTTCATTCCATCTCAAGCACTTCCAAGCATCACAGCGATATACTTCCTGAGAGGGGTCACCAACGCGTGCCATGTTTCAGCTTCGTTGAAAGGGACACCAACCTGACTAAGATTCATTGTCGCAGTTCGCTTTTGACACATACGTACCGATATATTCCCACCAATTCACATGGAACCTGACGTGCGGGGCCCTGGTTTGGACCATTTTCCTTTTAAAGGGACCGGGTCCCGAACGTGAGGTTGCCATGGGATCTTGGGCAAAGTGGAGTTCATAGGAGGGCACTATGAACTCCACTTTGCCCAAGATCCAATGGCATACAATAAAGCACCCGAGAGGCTCGAGTGAATTTGACCTGGCCTAGAAGGCGTAGGCTCTCCCGCATGTACGGAGAACGCTGCCCTTTCCTGAGGCCATGCACCCCCCGAACAAAAAAAATGCTCAAGCGGTCGAGCCCTGGGAAAGGCCAGTCGATAAATCAGAGGCCAAGAGTTGCCATATCTCCCACGTTGCCATGGCAGCTGACAGGGAAATGGTCAGGAAACCAGGTACCCCCAAGAGGAAACTGATCTTCCAGGTACCCTCCCCCAGGTGCCATCTTAGTTTGAGGAAGGGTAAACCGACGCAAACCCTGAGTTCAAATAGTGGGTGTGTTTAGCGCTCATTCAGATGGAAAATAACTGCGGAAGAACAAGCTATGGCATCCTAGAAAAGCAACAGCCAGGCAGTTGAATGCAAACCAAACCCAGCTTCATGCAGCTTCCATGTACGTGGGTCCAAGGAACCCTGGAACAAACCAATGTTGCATGAGCATCAGTTGCTCAAACTTTGGTGGTTTGTCCGTTCCATTTGCTCAAATCTTTAGGTCTCGCAACCAGAAACTTGAACCCGCGCGACACATACAAGCGACAATCCCAAGGCCGGCTTTCTCTGCCTACCTTGATGTCAGTCAGTTCCATCAGGTAACTGGAATTTAGGTGCCGCTGCAAGTGAATACCACACCCAAACAAAAGTGCTCCCATGCAAGCCAGCCTCATCACGGGGTTAGTATCGCTCTTTCCAAAACCTGGTCGATGGGTTGTTTGTGGGCTGGTGGCAACAACCTGATCCCCAAAGGAACCTTCATCACAGTGAGCTCGCTTTAACCGTGTCACCAAAAAATAGGCAGATGAGTCCGGCTGAGGATCTTGTTGGGATGCGGGATCAGCACTGTGATGGACTTATCCGCTCTGAGCTGGGGCAGCAATGCCACGATCCGAGCCAAGGCAACGGTGGTGAAGTGGTAGTAGTTGCCTGGGCCCAAGGGGACCCAAGCAAAACTATTCCGGTTGGTGCGTTGGTTGAGGGTACCGTGTTTATAGTTGGTTAAAAGGGAAACCAGAAGGAAAACCGATTTCTCAAAATGGACATTGGAACTGCCAAAGGGGTTGGTATTGAAAGGGGTTCCCAAGAGGAAGCCAACCATTTGGGGGATCACTTTGAGAAGCCAAACAAAACGATTTGGGTTGTCACAAAAATGGGAAGCCCCTTATGATTTCATGGTGTCCATAGGGGTGTTCCAGAATAATAGTGCACACGAAAAAACACGGGGCGTTATGACAATTGCGCCTGAGATGTGATCTTGGTGAGTAACATCCTATGTAATGACAATGTGGCAAGCGTGCCCCATGTCCCTTTCAATTACTATAGTATCAGTAGATGAGAGTAAATGTTCATCGTGGCTATATTTGTTTCCCCCAATGGGACGGTATATTTTTCCCATAAATTCTGTCCCAACTAAAGGTAGACTACCAGTCATTTTGTCAGTTGCTCATGTCTGCAGCGCGAGGGAAGTTGTCATAAAGACTTCGGCCCCTCGAATCCCGGGTGTTGCCTGTCTTAGGGACAGCACCAAATGAAGGCTTCTGGTTTTAACAACCCGGGAGCAACACAAGAGGACATGCAAGGATTCCTATCGCGCAGCCCTTCCCCAACAATCTGTAGCCCGCAATCCCTTGATGGCTTTTAGGGCAAACAGGTAGCGCCGTTCGAAACGGAGCCGTTGATTGCCAAGCCCGTCCAGCCCTCTCTCCCAGCCATACACAAGCTTCTTGCTCTGCATGCTTTCCTAGCTCCATGCTGGTGGCTCACATTGCCTGTCGCCTCACCACTTTCCTCAATGCGCAGGTCAAGGTTGCTGAAATTCAGCCGACAGGTGGCTATGAAAATATGCGGACAGCAGCAAAGACTCCGCAGTCATACACAGTTGACCAAGGCTGGTTGACCTCCCATAGAAAATCAATCCTGGGCGTTTTTGAGTCTACCTTTGTTGTTCAAGACATGGAGCCCTGCGAAACAACCCACTGTGTGGAACCCCCACTTCCTCTTGAAACCAGGGGAAAGGCAGCCCCCAAAAACCCTCTACGTCTCCACAAAGCCCCGGTGCTATCCCCAACAGCCACCCCCTTTGCATGTTTGTGGAATTGGAAAGCACCCGAAGCCGTGCTGAAGACCACTCAGGAGCCAGGGCAAACTCGGCTGGGGACCACTGGAGGTCTGGGATTCGCGGTAACGTCACTACCTGGGTACAGCCTGTTGTTTTCGTCAAGCGCCTTGGACCCAACAAATGGTCATACGGACATTTCCGTGTTTGGTAAGCAACAGGAGTTTCATATGCTTCGTATACGCAAATGACCGGAAGAAATGGTCATGCGGGCACACATGGCCATACATATTGGGCTTTAACCGGAAGAAAAAAAGAAAGCAAGAAAGAAAAGAGAAAAACAGCCATACGGGGTGCCAGGTAATCAAAGGCACCGCCTAAAACCAATATAAGGTCCCCTATTTAACAAAAGGAGTGTTGCAATCCTCCTGATTGATCCTATATGAAACAGAAGGGGTACGGCCCCGATTCATCCGAGGTCCACATTCCGCCATGCTGCAGAAGGCCTTCCGCATATGAAGGGGTGCCACTCGATTCAGCTGCACCACCGGCACGTCAGATCCGCCGCAAAAGTTGGGCTCGCACTGCTCCCGGCCGTGGGCGTGGTAGAAGAAATTTCCTGGGCCGTTGGGCGGGACATCCACATCGCAGGAGTTGGTGGTTTATCAATTTATCACAATATCCATGCAGGGATCCTTACATGAAAAACACCTGAACATTGCCTTGTAAATTGTGGTTTCCCTTTATTTTGGTGGAAACAGCCATGTTTCAAATGGGCAAAATGTATCTTTTAAGGAGCCCTGCACAATATCCATGGTTGATCCATTCCAATCATCTAGTATGAAAAGCGGAGCTGCAAGTGCTTAACTGCGGATGGACGGATGGACGAAATCCGCATCGCACCAGTTGGTGGGTTATCCCAGTATCCATGTTTGATCCATTCCAGCTGGTGCAGGAGTTTGCCAATCTGGTATGAAAATCGGAAACTGCATATCTTAACCCCACCCAACAAGCATGAAAAAGAACACAGACAAAGCAGCACTTTCCTTTTGAACAATGGAAATATCGAGCAGTGTCGTCAACTTTCCTTTGTGTGGGTCCAATGTAAAATCCACTGTTTCCGAACAAGCTAAAGTCCAAAGATCCGTTGCCAATTGCCATAAAGTGTTCCAACAAAAACGTATCAACGGCTGGAACCCACGTTGACTTCCAGGCATCCCACCAGCTCCAAGGCCGAAGTGGGCGAAATCGCGCCCTTCGGCAGGGCTGGAGGCGCTCCCTCTTGTGGATAGGCGTAGCCCTGGAAGGCCGGCCGGCTGGGTGGGGGCACAATGCGTGCAGCAGCCTTATGTCAACGCTGGATTAATAAAGTAAGGGTCTGAAACCGGCCCCCCCACAGGGCCCCCCGAGAAACCTTCTCGACCTTCTCAGGAAAGGGGGGGGAGGCTTATACATCCGGTACCATACGTTGACGCCTTGCCAAAACGGGCGAGCTTGCCGAAAGGAGGGATCAGTTTACCGACGACGCCTTGCTTTGGGGATCCCGAAGCCTTGCTTTGGGGATCCCGAACTTTGGGGCCTATCAAGTGCGCGAGTAGATGAAGCACAATTCCCTTGCGGGCCTTCTAACAGGAAGAATGGGTTGCAATTCCATCTACTCTCACCCAAGTGTAATGGAACCACCCACTAAAAAAGCATCTGGTTCCGTAGAACCCTTGCGGTTCTCGAAATTCCCCAGGAGTTGATGCACCATTTCTAGCTTGGAGGGTGTCCGACCATCCGACCCTTGGGTGAATCCGCACAAAATGAGGCGGCCCCAGACCCCCGGTGGCCATGGACAAAAGGACACTCTATTCCGGGCTGTCCTCAGATCACCCGCTAAAAGTTTAACCTTTAGTGGGTTAAATGGAAATCCAACCACTAAACGCTAAAAGGCAAAAAAGGCTAAGGAACCGGATGGATGGGAGCCACCAAGTCTGTTGGCAGTTGGCTTTAAACGGGCAGTCCCAATCTGAAACAAAGGAAACAAATCGACGCAGCAGACAGAAAGCCACTGGGGGTTGTAAGAAAACCCCGTGACAATTTAGCTGTCCCCCAAACGTGTTATCGTTTTTTTTTTACTCTTATCGTTTTGCAGGGGTTTGCAAAGTGCATGCTCAAATCAAAGGAAGGCTAGCACAGCGTGCAGTGACTGTAGCTCTGCCAAGAAGCTCAAGCAAGCAAGCGCGAGCAGCAAGCTAACTGGTTTAGTCAGACTCTGCGCTAGAGCTATCACTGTCAGAGCTGGAAGTACCACCCTCATCTTGAGGGGAGGCTTCCCCGCGCAACGCAAGGAGCTGCCGTTGCAGGCGAACCTTGTCGCGGGCTGCCCGGCGCGCCTTGCTCTGTACTCGTTCGTGAAAAGTTTTGACTGGCCGTAGACCATCGGGGGGCGGCCGCGCCTTCTGGCTTTCATGCTTGCGGCACAGCTGGGTGGTGTCTCCAGGGTTCGGCGGCTCAAGTTCCCAGGTCTTCTCTCCTTCCAGGTACGAGCGCTTCCACTCCAAGGGCTCTTCTCTGGTGTGCATCTGGATCTGATACGACATGGCTCCTTCAGCAGGTATTGCGATGTCCGAAAAGACCAAGTTGTGCACCACTGGTTTTTTCGCTCTGCTTGCAGGCTTCAAAGCCATCATGCAATATGTTCGTGTAATCTTGAAGCCAGTAGAGACAAACAAGCCAACTTCAGAAGCGCGATGAGTGCCGAAATCAACCTTCTCGCAAAGCCACCGTGGGCCTTCGGGGTCCAACGCCATTGCCTCATCCGCACCTGCTTTGAAGGCAGTGAGCAAATGGTCCAAGCTATGAATTGGCTTCTTCAACGCGTAGCGTCCAAGCCACCCGTGCATGCCTGTAGTCCCAAAAGCGCCGTCCAGCAAGGACTTGCCGTGCTGTTCGCCAAGGAAATTGACTCGCACGGTCTGCTTCCGCTGGAAGCACACTTGCATCACTCGGTGGTGCAATGACTCCGCGCTCCGAAAATGAGGGCCACAGTCACTGAAGAAATGAAGGCAACCAGCTCGGGACACATTTGCCATTGCGAGCACCTGCTCCAGCATAAGGTTGGAAGCCTCTGCAGTTTGCTCACGGATTTCTGAGATCAGCATCAAATAGGTTTGCCTCATCTTGGCCTCGTCTCCCGGCAGCTGTTCCCACTGAAAAACACAGCACCCGAAGCAGCTGATTGCATACTTCTGCTGGGCGTGCCACATGTCTCCAGTCTCTTGTGGCCCCACTGGCAAGCGTATCTTTTCACGCCAATCAAACACCAAGAGCGAGTCCTCGAGCGGCAAACCTTCAGGAGTCATCAACTTTTTCAAGCACTCCTGCTGGCGCCTTGCTGACAACATGTGCCACAAATAGCTGCGCAGCAAAGACCGATGTCCTCGGAGCAGCACCAGCGCCGGCGCTTCTGTAAATGTGTGCAGCTGTAATCGGTCGCATCCGCTGCGCTCTCGCTCCTCGCGGTACCTGGCGCAGTGAGAATTGATGTACTTGCACGCGGCGTCTGCCTCCTCTCCGCAGTCGGCAAAGTTCGAGGGATTGAAATGGTCAAAATAGTTCGGGTACACACTCTTGAGGTCATTCTGAACTGTTGCCCAGTCTTGGTGAAACCGTGGGACCAAGTGCCGCCAATAGCACTGGCAATGGCTGCACACATCTGTGTCGCGATGGCCTTCGCGAAAATCTGCAAAGTGCTTCTTCAACACCTTGTAGAAACTGGTGCGGCTGAACAGGCTTTGCAATTCCTCATTCTCAGACCACATGCGGGCTGGAGTTGCCAACAGCGACTGGCCAGGCACCACTCGTTCGTCAGCTTGGTCGCCTCTTGGGCGAGCTCGGCCGAAGCTGCCATCTGCATTCTGGTGGACGCTCGCCACCTTGCTGCCAGGTTTGGAATTCCTCTCAAGCACTGCACGCGTGACAGCCAGTGTCGCTGCAGACACCTTGCTAGGTGCTCCGCCTTGCCGGGATCGTTCCCATAGCCGCCGGCTTTCCGCCGTGGCGCCACCTTGGAAACGTTCGCCTTGCAGCGTCCTCCAAGCCCGTCTGCCAATGCAATAGCCGTGCTTCTGCAAGCAACTCCTTGGCCAGGTTCTCTCATTTGACATAACGAAGTCCAAGTCCGCAATGGCGATGCTTTGGAAACCTCGCTGCGTGGCCTCTTCTCTGAGCTTGCCAAGCGTCCGCACGATGACATTATCAACAACGGGCTCGTCGCGTAGGAGTTCTTGCTTCATGCCGGGGAAGGTGGTGTCGACCCGCGCCACAAGCTTCTTCAGCAACTTTGACACCAAGCCTCGCTGCTGCCGACCGTGGTGTAGCACCCGCCGGGCAAGGTCTGCAGCCGCGGAGCATCTCTTGCCAAGCGCTGGCTGAGCTCTCTTTTTTCTGGAAGTGCTTGCTGTCATTTTGCGCTTCCGGGGCGCCGACGCCCGGCTCTCCTCTGGAGCTGGGCTCGCCTTTGGCGCCGGTGCTTCCGCAGCAACAACAGCCTGGTCAACCACTGAGCTTGCGGCAGCCTGCTCGTCGCCCAGCACAGCCAGTAGACCGAGAGCGCTTTTGACCACAATGTTTCCAGAACCCTCCTCCAAATGGTAGTGCTCCTTCAGCGACTTGTTCTTCAGCGCGTTGAAGATCCACCTCTGCTGCTCCTTGGTCAAGTCCGCAAATTTGGCCTTGCCAGGGACCGCGCGCTGCGCCAGCGCCTTCAATCTGGGGCCCACTTGAGGGTGCTGCAGCAATGTCTTTTGGAGCCGCGAGACCGCAGCCGCATCCATAGCTCTGGGGGGGGCGCGCCCAACAAGAGCAACGGCAGACCAGAAAGCTTACCTTCAGTAGCACTAGCTAGCTGCACTTCTGTCCGTTGACACGCTTCCACGCCTCCGTGTAAAACCTGTAGCCAGAGCATAGGCATGTTGGCGATGTGGGCCATGCTGTGGCAAGTCACATTTTGTGACCAAACGTTATCGTTTTCGTTATCGTTCCGGTATCGTTTTGGAACCCCGTTTCGGGATGGCTGCTGTGCTCCAAAGTCACACTTTTGGCACGCTAGGCCTCGAGTCTGACCGCAGAACATGCGTGGACAAACTGCGCGCCTACAACTTGCCCGAGTTCCACTAGAAATAGTCTTCGGGGAGCCGGCGTTGCAAAACAGAGGTCCCAGGCTCGAATCCCCCTGCCGGCTCGGGTTTTCCGCCTCCTTTAGCCAAAAAAATAGAAATCCCGGTGCATGGGGGTTTTGGGGCAATCCTCATATACATATGTATGCAACACACACACACATAAATATATATATATATATATATATTTGTGATTTTATATTTATATGAACGAAATGGTGTCCAAACGCTTGCGCCAAAGTACAGTCAAAGTACATGGGCTCCGATCAGGGTACCCTTTCTCAGGTTCGTTTTTTTCAGGGAAGCTAAAAGGAAAACAAGAAATTGGAGACATGCCCTGTTTTGAGACATACCCAATTGCAAGCGCTCTGCCAAAAGCCCGGAGTCCCCCCACCAACTCGGCCGGCCTGGCCCCACGACGCAAATTAAGCTGCCACAAGTGAATGCGAACAGACCCCAGCCATATGAGCAATTCAAAATAAGTGGTTTTCCTTGAGGTGTCCATTTAAAACAGCCACAGAACACAATTACCCTGTCCACTAACATGGACCACCAGAGAGTCCCTTTTAAAGGAAAATAGTCCACTTGCGCCGAGCCAGATTTGTTGGAAAATCTCTTGGTGCCTACTAATGACATCCTCTGAGCTGCCAGTCGGCTAGTGCCCTCCGAACACCTGGTTTATTACTAAGGTGTGTTTTTGGGCTTCGTTGTCCAGAGGCGGGAAAAGGGCCAGTCAACGCTGCGTTCTTTTGCCCGTGTCCCCCGGCGCTTGCTGCAGTTACAAAAACTGCCCCAGAACCTGCTATGCACAATCAACCCAAGCAAGTGCCGCAATTGCAGGTGTCCCCGCTGTAATTGCTGAGCTTTCTGCGCTCCAGAAGGGAACGCGCGCGCCACACTGACAAGGCGCCCGCTTTGCGGTACACCGTGTACGATCGGCATCTCAAGCCAAAATCTTTCGCGGCTCTGACGCAGCAATAGCACAAGCTCCCACGCGGAATGCTAGCCTGGGTGCGCTCAGCTGACCGCACCTCGCCCCACTTCACTTGATGTCGTTGCCCCCCGCACACCTTGCAGTGCTCCGTTGGATTCTTGCTGTACGCCACGCGGCCTGTGTTGCCACCCTCCACATCAGTAGCCAGCTCCAAGATCAGCTGGCGCTGATCATCCGTCAGGGCAGCAGCCGCCTGCCAATCAACCCGATCAAAAATGGTGCTTCGCCGGCGCACGATGGGTCCGCTTCCCGAAGTTTGCTACTTTAGGGGGCATTAGAACTCATGGTTTGGCGTGGCTGTAAATGGCTTGTAACCAGGGACACAAACCTGAAACAAAGCACGCTGCTCTCTTAAGTGTTTTGCCGCGCCAAGCAAGAGGCGTCTTCCACGCGCGCGCGCGCGCGGACATGACCCGCCTGCAGGGCCTCCTGAAACTCCACTGGCTCTGGCATCTTTGCACGGAAGCGTTTGTACCCCTTTGTCTGCACGGGCGAAGTTTCCACAGCTGCAAACGGTCGCTTTGCGGGCGTGCTCTGAGCAAGAGGCTCTGTCAGCTTGGCAGCAGGTGACTGCAAAGCAGGTGCAGGAGCCTGAGCCGGAGCCGCCGGTGCAGAAGTAAGAAGTGCGGGTGCCTGAGCCAGCGGTGCAGAGGTGAGAGGTGCGGGTGCCTGAGCCGCCGGTGCAGAAGTAAGAAGTGCGGGTGCCTGAGCCGCCGGTGCAGAGGTGAGAGGTGCGGGTGCCTGAGCCGCCGGTGCAGAAGTAAGAAGTGCGGGTGCCTGAGCCGCCGGTGCAGAGGTGAGAGGTGCGGGTGCCTGAGCCGCCGGTGCAGAAGTAAGAAGTGCGGGTGCCTGAGCCGCCGGTGCAGAGGTGAGAGGTGCGGGTGCCTGAGCCGCCGGTGCAGAAGTAAGAAGTGCGGGTGCCTGAGCCACCGGTGCAGAGGTGAGAGGTGCGGGTGCCTGAGCCGCCGGTGCAGCAGTAAGAAGTGCGGGTGCCTGAGCCGCCGGTGCAGAAGTGAGAGGTGCGGGTGCCTGAGCCGCCGGTGCAGAAGTAAGAAGTGCGGGTGCCTGAGCCACCGGTGCAGAGGTGAGAGGTGCGGGTGCCTGAGCCGCCGCCTCCATGGGTGCCTGAGCCGCCGGTGCAGAAGCCAGAGGTGCGGGTGCCGCCGGCGCTGCAGCTGAACCAGCCGGCGCGTGAGCACACGCCGCTTTCTTCGGCGGTGCCTCCTGAGGACAGGCCCAAGAACACTCTGTGCGGCTGCCAACTACTGGTTTTGGGGAGCTACTAGTCCGTTTTGAAGCGGGGGCCCTAATGTGTCTTTAGAGCCACTGGCGGACCAATGGCCAGTCCTGAAGCTTCCGCATTGTTTTTGAAAGGCACGATGATTCCAGCCAGGCGTTCTGGTAACTCGGCCAAGCAAAACAGATTGGGTCACATGCGAATCCAATCCTCTGAGCCACACTTCTCCCTCATTAACTGCTGACACGTGGCAGGATGCACACATGGTGCGAAGCCCTCGGCCGAAACTCGTTGGTCAACATCTCGCTGTCCTTGGGCGAGATGCAGTCCCAATATGCGACTTACACAAATACACACACACAAGCATGCCAATGGTGGCACTGATGCTTCCCACCCTGCCGAGAGTCACACTGCGTTGTCCAAACGGCCCACTTTGCGCTCCATACGGCGGGCTTCATTTTGCCCGTACCTTGCAACCAGTATTCAAAATTGATGCCAATTTGGTGACAGTCCTCATTCTGTGCACCAGTGCTGCCAAATCACAGGCTTTGACGTGGCACACGGACGGCACGTCCAATGCCGGAGGCTGGCACACCGACATTACATCCACAGCCGGGGCCATGGCACCCAGCAGGCAAAACAGCACCTATAAGCCCAAAGCCACCTCCACAGCAACATCCGACAAGATGGAAAGGTGCACTTCAAACAACCCCATGAAAGCCCTGTTATCGTTTTTTTTACTCTTATCGTTTTGCGGGGTTTTTTAAGCAAGCGCCATTCAGGGGCACGTCCCTTCATAATTAAAAGGCGCGGGGTTATTTTACAATCCCGCCTCCGGGTCGCCTTCCTCACCGATGGCCTAGGCGCAACCCCCATGGAATTCAGTTCCGTAAGCCACCAAAACTTGGTTCTCGAATTGAAGGGCCTAAACAATTAGAATGGGGTTGCGGTGTTGTTGCGGGGTTTGGTAGCCAAAACGAAATGGTCAGAACAGCGAACTGTTGGGAATCACTTGGATCTGTACTTTTTGGGGACCCTCTTTGGTCTTAAAAGGAAGCCAAGATCATTGCAGACTCGAGACAGTCAAAAACCTGACCCCCCAGAAGATCTCCAGTTCGCAAGTCAACGAGAATGAAGTTGTGCTCAGCGATCCCTGTGCCCCATGCTCAGCGTGCAAAAACCGTATGAGTAAGCGACGAATGTGTTCAGCCGTTCGCCAGTCATGCTAGCGCTCCTAACTCAACCATCGAGGCACAAACCCCGGTCCCAGAGGTGTCCTTTTAGGGGAAATAGATGGCCCTGGTAGATGATTAAACCACCAGGTAAACCGGGAGCAACACAACCAAAAAGCACTAATGATGGTAAGGTGCGCACAGTCAGATCAGAGGTCTTCCCAGAGGTGCATGGGCAAAACAGGCCGCACTTTTTGAGTTGCTTTGAACTCCCTAAGAGGCACGCCAGAGTTCCGGTCACCGGAGTTCCGGGCACCCTTGACTTTAAAGAGACCATCCCAAAAAAAAGGAATCAAGTCGCCAACACACCAAACAAAAACAAAACCAACAGGGATCCAACACAAAAACATGACACTGGTACTGGAGCTCTGGGGTTTCCCCCTAACAATTCCACTCACAGGGATCCAAAACAAAAACACGAGATCGGTGGAGCTCTGGTTTCAAGGGTCAAACCACACAAATCCAAAACCAACAGGGGCCAAAACCAAAAACACGAGACAACAAGAACAGCCAACAACAGGGATCCAAAAAAAAAACACGAGATCGGTGGGTGGTGGAGCTCTGGTTTCAACGCAGTTGACATGTCCAAGTCCGAGCCGCGAACTCGCCGAGGCGCTTCGCCAGCGCCGCGCGGAAAAGCAGCGGCCCGCCGTGCTCCGCCAAGGCGCCGGCGTAGAAGTCGTGGTACACCGCGCCGAGGTCGAAGATCCGCTCCAGGTGGTCCAGGAGAACCTCACAGGGCCAAAGAAGGAAGCCGGAAAAGAATGGAAAAGGAAAATCAACCCCTAGACTGTTGAGACGAACCCAATATCTTGGTTGACGTTGGAAGGGGAGCAAACATTTTCAAATTTTAGCAGTTCTGGGGATTTCCCAGTAAACCACATAAGCAAACATGTAAAATATTTCCCAACAACAATGCCTCGAACCCCACCAGACCTCCCCCTAACCGAAGCGAGCGGCGCGGCGCAAGCGGCCCAGCTGGAAGGGGAAGAGCTGGCGCTGAAGCACCTGCGACTCAACAGGGGCGGTTGCAAACATATGGCCATGGGTCAAAACCCCGGTTACCCCCCAGTGAACATCTCAATGCCCACTAAAATAGACTAAAATGGGTGGTGCACCTACCCCAAAATGGTTAAGATCCCTCCATTTGGTTAAGACCCCTCGAAAAACTCAAAATAATTCCAGGGGTGAAATCGATTCCTTTTAAAACCAACAGGGGAATATAACAGCATAGTCTTAAGAAAATGGAAGTGGGTGTTGCCTTTTTGTGAGAGAACTGAACTACTTTGTTTGGGATTATAGGGAAACAGAAACGAACACTACCATGTTTCTTTTGGGGGGAAGGAGGGGAGTCCCTAAAAAAGACACACCCAAAAGCGGTGTTTCTGGAATTTCTCAAGGGAACAACTAAAGTGAGTTGGTTCGAAGTGGTTTTGTGTAAAACCATCCAACAGCCTCTACTGGTGTGATTTTGACGGTTCCCGTTTTGTTTGGCTTTGTTTGAAGGGAACCTAGATGGAAATCACTTGCTTTTTGGGGGAGGTTGCCGTTTTTACCTTATCTTCAACAAGCGCGGAGACTGAATTTCGAAAGCCACATTGCCAACCCCAGTCAAAAGCACTCGGGTGTGTGCGTGTGTGTAGAAGAATGTCGTGTTTGGGGCACCTTTGTAGGAATCCTTCAACTATACTGGTGATGTCAACCCCAAATCGATCCGCCGTGTTGAAAACAATTTAAGAAAAACGGCGGGACGATGATTCCCCTCAAGGAGTCCGGATCCTCTTACAGTGCTTTCACCTCCATTGATCAATCTGGGGTCACCATATGAATCAGTCTCAGCACCCTGGTTGGGGGTTATGAATTAACTCGCCAAAGCACCCCACCAGTTACCCAAAACCACCCAGACCACTGACTCACTCAATTCCAAAAAAATATTTGGGTTGTTGGTTTGGGGATAACCCCTGGTTGCAAAGGCTAAGTAGCAACCCTCCTTAACCAAATCACCGGGCTCCAAATCGCCAATTAGTCGGAAACCAAAGTTGCTCCACCCAAACCACCCAAACCACCCAAACCACCCAAACCACCCAAACCACCCAAACCACCCAAACCACTGTCTCAATTCCACCAAATTATCAGGCAATCCTGAGTTGGTGGATTGAATTTCATTGTTTTGAGGATACTGTTGACCCCATATTAATAAAAAGGTCGGCTGATCAAAAAAAAAGGATCAACATTATGGCTGCGGGTCAAACAAAACCTGGGTAACCCAATGGCTTGCCCTGGTAAATGGACACATGCACCAAAAAAATCCGCGTTTTCTCCTGGTGCTTGGGATTTTGCCCCACATCCGCCACATCCGCCCCACTGGGATCAGCATCAACCCATTTCCCCCGATCAACCGCCTTGTGGCTGTCCAGTCTGCACCTCCGCCTGGCCGCCCCCACCCAGGCGCTGGGCCGCTGGGGCGGTTTTCTCCGCGCCTGGCGGCGACGGATCGAGGCGCCGAACATCGCGAGGCTTGGCCCGCGCGCAGAAGATGTGAGACAGCTCCCTGGCAGAAAATTCGTCAAACAAAAAAGGCGCGCGCTTTTTGAAGCCCACGAAAAACCGAAGGACTGAACATGGTCAAAAAAAGAACAAAGAAGCCAGGCGAAAAAACCTGTCAGGACCGAAAGAGTGCGACAGGTGCCTGGAAGTTGTGGGGGTCAGGGCTCCCTATACTTCCCGTTTAAACATCACCCCAAAGGGAACTCCCTTCCAAAGGTCCAAAAAGGTGATCTTTATCTCACAGGCGCACGCGTCGAGCGAGAGCCGACCTCCGGGCCTGCCGGCGCCGAGGCCAAAACACACCTTGGCCGTGTTAGCCAAGGGCAAAGTCCCAATCGCGGGGCGTCCGCCCCTTGCGATGGACGCGAGCCAAAGCCTGCGCGAGCAGCTCGCGCTCACCGCCAGACACCACAAGAGAGGCGGCCCCGGCGTACATGCCTTTGGGAAAGCACACGCCGAAGCTCCGCTGCTGCGACGGTTTCCACACGCCAGGCGAAGGGTCACCGCACCGCCCGCGGATCGCCCCCAGAGCCTTGCGGGCCCATTTGACCTGGGCCGCAACCACCGTGACACGTCCAGGCGTGTGCACCGCCAGCGGAAAGCGGTGGTTCATGTAGATGACAAGCTCGTGCAAGGAGATGGACTCCGAGTCCCCAACCCGCCATTCAGCATGCGCAAAGAAGTCGCGAACCGCGGCCCACTGCCGGGGAGCGTGGCACCACCACCCCGGCGGCTCCCAAGGGAGCCGAACAACAGACGAAACCGTGCGAGCATCCGGCTCCCGCGGAGGGGGCTCGCACTGACCAAGCCCCGGGTCACCCTCCTCGGCCGCAAGAAACGGACTGCACTCCGGCAGCAGCTTGTATAGCTACTGAAGCCACCGCTGCCTCCTCCAAGTCGCATAGAACAAAGAGTCCAGCTCACGCATGGGGACCCGCTGCAAGCTTGAGGCAACCGCTTTGGCCGCCCGGTCAGCTGGTCAGCTGCATCATTGCACAACGCATGATGAAGAGCCCGTCCACGAAGCTGGGCCAAGTCCTGATGAGCGGGCGTCCATTGCAGCTCGACCGCAAAACCCTGGTAGGCAGCCTGCTTGCGGTGCACGATCTCCCAGAAAAGGGTCCACAGGTCAGCCGCCGCAGCATGCGAAGGGACGGTTCGGGACACCCGCATAGACTGCCACACCTGCACCGCCGCATTGCAATCTGTATAGATGCACACTGAAGCAACTGCACGATGGACGGCCATCACGATCGCCGCAATCTCTGCAACATAGTTGTTGGCGAAAGCCCCACGAACCTCACCAGCGACGACCGTGCGTCGGTCAGCATCGACAACCGCATAGGCTGTAACCGCACACAGAGGATGGGTGCAATCAAATGCAGAGCCATCCGTCCAGAGTTCAACGAAGCCATGGCGCGGGACAACAGCTTGGTGAACCAAGCACAGTGGGCTAGGGGCGCTCCTATGTACAAGCCATCCGAGCAAGGCAGGGGAGAGCTCGACCAAAGCATGGGTAGCAAAGGCCGTGCCCTGTCCGGGCGGGAGGGGGGGCGGGTGTCCAAGGGAGGAGGCAACGCTGGGGCACTCCACAAGGTGCTGCAGAGTCTCAATGGTCCGGCTGCAAAAGCGACATTGGGGGGAGTCCGCAAACCCAGCACGGAAAAGCCGGTCCGCAGGGAGGGCGGAGCCGGTAACGACCGCCTCGGCAACCACAGGATCAAGGGGAAAGGCGCGCGCAAAGGCCCGCCACGCATCGCGTGGAGGGAGGCGCCACGGGATCGCCGTCAAATGAACATCCAGGACCCCAGTGGGGCCGCACACGATGTCCTTCCGATCAGAGGCACACGCAAGGCGGTAAGCCTGCAGAGGGGCAGCCCACCGCAGCAGTCGGACAAGGAGCCGACGGGGGGTGTGCTTGAGGGAAAAAGACAAACCTGGAAGCACGGACAGAACATCAGGGGCCTGGAACCCAAGACCAAGGGCCCGACAAGCATGCTCAAAATGGGCAGGGAGAGCAGCACGCGGGCGGCGGGCATTGGTGAAGGCTAACGACCAAAGGAGTGACAACTCCGGAACCTGCTGCACAGAGGCAACCACATTGGAGATGACCCGGATGGCCAGCGCAAACACCGGATGGACAAGATGGGCCGGATACACAACAGACAGGAGGAGATCACGATGACGCCAATGCGGCCGTTTGCCCCACAAAGTTTTGGCAACCCGAGCGCACAAGGTGTCCAGCACCCTGCCCGGGACGACGTTGAGCTCAGGAGCGTAAGCAAGGACCGATATGGCCTTAGAAGCAACGTATCGAGCCTTGACCTTGGGTGGGACCGGGAGGGTGTCAATGGCCCGCATGGCCTCACGGAAACGGTCGATCGCCGTGTCCCTCAAGCCAGGGGTACCGCGCTGGTTGAGGTGGAGAGTGACACCCAAAGGGCGAAGCACTTGAAGGCGAGGCATGCCCTCAAAAGAGAGGGCCAGGGGAGGGGCGTGGCGATCGTCGCTCACCACCCGCACTTAGCCGGGTTGGAAATCTGGCCCAGCACCGCATCAGCAAGCTGAGAAACCTGAAAGGCGACCGGCAACTGCTCAAGGTCAGAAGTCTCCTGAGTAATCAGGTACGTATCATCAATGAAGGCAAAGGGGCGAACACCAGGCACCTGTTGCACAACCAGCGACCACGCAGTCATAATGCCGTTGATGGCCAAAATGCTGAAAGAGCAGCCCTGGGGGATGCCATTGCGGTTGGTGAGGGGGGCAGGATGAACACTGCCCTGCCACATCAAGTAGCGCGTCAGCTGGTCAGTCATCGAGGTCCACAGGCGCAGGATCGTCCGAGGAAAACCGAGCGCAGCAAGGCATTCAGCGGCAATCTCAGGGACGACACGATCAAAACACTTGGATCGGTCAACTTGCACACCAGCAAAGGGGACAGCAGTGGCATGGCACTCGTGATGGATGAGGGCGAGGGTGTGCGTGACGTCCCGACACTGACGGCCCTTGATGCCACCGCACAAGGCAGCAGGGAAAACACGCTGCTGCCACTCAGCCGTGTGTGCGAACCGTGTACTGCTCCACAAGATGTAGGGGGCCGGGAGGACCGCAATGAGCCGCTTGGACAGCGGTTTGTCGGAATCACCCTTGTTCAGGACAGCGAGACGGGCCGTTGCCAAAATACGGGGAAGTTGGCACAGGCCAGTCTCGATCCTGCGAAAGAGCTCAGCGAGGGGCACAAAGCACTGAACGGGGAGAGCCTGGAGTCCAACCATCAAGCCCGGCGGCAGCCGAGGGCTTGCGACGCTTGCACGTAGCCGCAAGGTGCTCCGCAGTGATGTGTGGAATGTGGCAGGGAATGGCCCGAGCCTCCAGGAGCGGGCGGAACGGGGCCAGGGCCGTGTCAACGGGGGGGGGGATCATGGCATCCAAAGATGCCATTCCACTGGTCCGCCGCAAAGGAAAGAGCGCGGGCAGGAGAGTGCAAGGGCCGATTGTCCTGGTCAGTGATGACATTGGACCGGGGCAGGGGGCCCTGAGCACGCAGGTGGGCGAAGACCTCCTTGCCCTTACCAGCAGCACTACCTGCAATGCGCGAACGCCAAGCCCGAATGGCCGCCTGCTTTCGACGGTCAACCTCCAAGTGCCACGCAGCCCGGATGGCCCTGTGCAAGTTGGGGAGCAGCTCAGGGGCAGCAAGCCACTGGCCCACACGAAGACGGAGCTCGCGCGCAAGCCGACGAGCCTTGGCCAACACGGAACGTGTAGCAGCCGCATCCCCCGGAGAGGCATTGGCAAAACGAGGCAGCCGATGATCAAGCTCCCTGACAAGGCGCAAGAGCTTGGCCCACATAGCATCCCTGGCGGCCTCCCGAGAGGCCTTCTTCGTGACAGGGGAGGCAACAAGGAGGGGGAGCGTACCCCTCGTACGGGGGCCATGGCTCCAAGTAGCACCCGCTGCAGTGAGGGTCGCAATGGAAAAGTCATGAAAAAGGGTTAACAACTCCTCGGCCGAAGAGCCGGAGTGCAGCCGGCGGGCAAAAGTCGCGTTCCAAAGATCCTCAGCAATACGGTGCCTATCCTCCGGGGATTGTAAGGCATGAAGGTGCAAAAGAGCATGGTGCTCCCACCGCGGAGCAACAGGTATCGTCGCATCCCAAGCAAACTCCAGATGCAGGGCCGCATGCTGAAAACCCGCGCAATCATCAAGACGGCACGCACTGAGCGACCTCCACGCCACGTCGTTCATGAGGACGGAATCAATGCTGGTAACAGGGGCTTCAGCAGGCCAAGCTGAGTCACGGCAAAAGGTAGGAGGGCGAACCGAGGCCCCATGTTCATCAACTTGGTCCAACGGGTCCAGCCACCGCCCGGTTGCAAGCGCAGCAGCAACAGCCGGATACTCGGCCGGGTGGCCTGAAAATCGGCACAAATGAGGTGTGGGACACCAGGGAATTTGGCAAGAAGCTCAACCACCGACGTAAGGGTACGATTGTTCTCGAAAAGGACTTCACTCCTGGCAGCCCGGGTCGACGCATAATAATTGACGCACAGGGCATGGACACCGCCAAAGGCAATCCAAAAAACTTGAATTCTGCCAGTTGCAAGCAGCTGGGGCAGGAGACCACTGTGATCAGCCTCAAGCTCCAACGCACGCACAGCACAATTTTGTGAAAGAGCTGCAACGCCACCCGCACGCAGCGCCCCCCGGGCATCCTGAGAATGGGCCAGGAGGGGCCCAGGCAGAAGGGACAAGCCCTTCCGGCTGGCCTGGAAGGTTAAAGTACGAACATTGGCATCGGAGATCCGGGTCTCCTGAAGACACAGGAGATGACCGACAGAGGACAAGACCTCCGGGTGCGAGTGCAAACTACCAATGTTGTGAGACCCAAGGATGAAGGGGCCTTCACCCGGAAAACCCAACGTGGAATCGAAAGCCGAAGCGCCAGGGGCACAACAGGCAACAAAGACAGAGAAGATCCAAAAGACAGGAGCGATAGAGAAAGCATGCAAAGGCCGAGACCCACGGCCTAGTCAAGACGACACACGGGGCGCCTTTGTCGGGGGGTCCGGGGCACCCTGATCCCGGGTTGGCTTGAGGGCGCCAAGGATCCTGGTGAGCTGGCCGGCGACCTCCTGGTGCTGGGAACGCAGCTGGTCTGCGAGGTTGTCCGTCTTGTGCTCAAGCGCGGAGATGCGGTGCTCCATCGGGTCGATACGCTTGTTGTTCGGGTCCTGGGTGGAGACCGAAGAGCCAACAGAGACGGAGGAAGGAGGGGTGGAGGGGGGGGGGGGCCGACCCTCCCTCCTTTGGGCTGCCTCCCGTGACCCTTGGGCTTCTCAAGAGGGGCCTCAGGAGCAAGCAAGACTTCGGCGGTACGCCCCGCAGCCGTGATGGGGAAGCGCAACAAGGAGGGCGGGCTGGGAAAGCCGAGAACCCAAGTGAGGACACCGCCTTTCCGAAAGCTCCGGAGAGGGATCACAGCAATTCCGGTGGCCCGATGGACAGCGGAAACGATGGCAGGGGGGGCGGCACCAAACGGAAATCCCTCCGCAGTGAAGTGGAGGCGGGCAACAATTGCATAGTTCAGCTCACAGAACCTGTCATCTCCTTGCAACAAAGTACGCCGGGCATCCGCAAGATGGCGATGGAGGATGCGAATAGCCACCCCGCGCTTGTGGGGCGCAAGGCCAGCAAATCCAGCCAAAGGTCTGCCCAAGGTGTAGGCGTCAGCTACTCCATCCCGAGTAAGAGACCAGAAGCGGGTGACCGGTGAGTGGTCGAGGGGGGAGGTTCCCCTTGGCAAGTAGTCGCGGACAAACCAGAGAGAGGCTCCGGAAAAGCGAAGGGCAGAGAGGCGCATGGTCGCCGGGGTTTTGATGATGAACTGCACAACTTTGCCGAGGCCCTGGGGAGAGTCTCTGAGGACCCGGTGGGCGTAAGCTCCTTCGATGCGGATCTGAGGAAAGGAGGCCTCAAAGGAGGCCCTGGCCGCAGCAATGCCACCAGCCTCAGTCGGGGCCCACTCAGCTTCCGGGAGCAAGGCTTGATACCTCTCAACAACAAGCTCAACATACTCAGACACATCGACAATGGTGGTGATGCTGGCCGCAGGGCGATAAGCAATGCCAGGGCAAAGGTGGATCAAAAACACGACCCGCTGGTACTCCTGTTTGGCCTGCGGGTCGCACAGCGTCAGTTGGATGGGGCCCTCAACAGCAGCATCCGAGGGGAGCGGAGGGGGGTTGAGGGGTGCTGCTCCCGGGCACACCAACACAGTAGGCATAACAGCAGTGATACGCACAACATCGGCAAGGCTAGCCCGCGTAACGAACGAAATGCCCCCAAGATGAGGGCCCAGCAGCTGCTTGGGAGTGACCCGAGGGATCGGGAAGTCCTCTGACGGGTCATCATAGACAAAGAAGTGGTCCGAGGGGAGGGTGAGATCCTCCCACTTGGCAAGCTTGCGTGAGGGCGGGTCGGAGGACCAAGGGTCTGACACCAGCCAGGGGTCAGCATGACCGAGGCCCGGGGGGGCAGCATCGGCCTCCTCATCAGAGTAGATGTCCGTCATCTCCGCCTGAGATCCAAGACCACCTCCAGGAAGTGGAAATACTCGCAAGCGCAAAGTAGCTTGGGCATAGAGATCGGCAGTAGTGTCAAAGTCAACGGGCACATGATTGGCGTATGGGCGGACGCGAGCCAGCAGAGGATCTGGCAGTGGCAGCGACCAAACAATCTCCCACAGAGTAGCATTGGCCAAAACAGAGACCTCATGGACCCGGTTGAACGGATCGACAATGCGGAGCACAACGTCCTGACCGATCGCAAGGGGGGGCGGCGGGACGGGGAGACCAGCCGGATGCGTAGGCAGGGCAGGAACGATCAAGGCCGAGGTGCCCGACAATGGGGCCGCGGGTTGAGTGTGAGAGTGGGCTCCCGCATGGTTGATGAGCATGACATGGGGGATCACCGCGTAGGGAATGCGAAGAGCGATAAGGAGAAGCGCAACCGTGGCATTGGCATGAAAAACAACCGCAATAGCGCTGGCGGAATCCAGCCCCACATGACAGCGCAGACGCCCCGCACTTGTCACACCCAGCAGGAGGGGGCACCACGCGTAGCCCAGCAGAATGCCAGCGTGTTCATCACTGGTGCGAATCTCATGCATGTCTCGGACCGCAAACCGAAGGAGGTCAGCAAGGCCGCCAAAACTGAGGCGGTTCCGGACGACCTGAACATAGACTTGCTCCGGGCGCAAGCGAGCATCCCAAACCCGATCAACCGCATCCATGGGAGTTAAGCCAACCCAGCCGACAGTGACAAAAAAGACAGCCAGCGGAAGGGCAGCATGCGGGACACTGATAGAATTGCCCAGGAGCCGGAACAGGGGGGTCACCTCCACAGGGAGCACGAGGGGCTCAGTTGCACCGAGTAGCCCGAGCCACAAAAGTGGAGAGAAGAAACTGGGAATGCCATGCCGCATCACAATCTGCGCAAAGATACCACGCTCCTCGACTGCCCCCCGGGCGAGATTGTGCTGGTTGGTGTACTGGGCACACAAGGTACGCAGCGGCGCAGCAGGGTCGGCAATGCGCAAAGCAAGGACCTCATCGGGAGGGAGGAGAGCTCCACTGGACGGCTGAAAGGACGCCGGAAGCAAAGCCGGGTTGGACAGGACAATTCGCTGTTGGTCCGTCAAGTAGAGCTGGGCCGCAATCGCTTCAGGCAATTCAAAGTTGAACGACGGATCCGTCCATGGGATGGGCCGAGGGATGGGAGGCGGGACCGCGGGAGCTTGGAAGGTGGGAGCAACATCACTGCGCAACAGAAGGGCCAACCACCGAAGCCGCTTAGCACCAGCAGAGCCGGCATGCTCGTGCACCTGCTGGAAATGGAACACATATCCCGCCCACACAGCAAGAGCCTGCAAGATCCGGAAGTGCGGATGCCGGGGGAGCATGTCCACACACTCAAGTGCGACTCCCAAGGGAGAGACGCGACGCAAGAACAAGAACAGGTCCAGGAAGGCCTGTCCCGCTTCACTGTCCAACCCAGGGGCAGGCGAAGAGCCCGTCCGAGCACGGGACCATGGCGGGCACGGCGGGGAGGCAGTAACCAAAGCCGCTCCAAAGCGCGAGACAGCATTCAAGATGGCCGGGTCCGCAACGTCCGCCTGGATGGACAAAGACTGCGGCTTGACATGCCAAGCACGGAGGAAGGCCGGGTTGCGGCACACATTGCCAGCATCCGTGTGCTCCGAAGTGCTGATGGCCTCATCATCCACATCCACATGCACCTCAGTCTCAACAGAGAAGTCATGCTGCCTAGCCAACGTGCGCAAGGCCTGGGTCCATCCACGGAACCCTCCAGCAAACAAGTGCACGACCGCAAGGGGGTGGCGTAAGAGCGGAATAGGGACAGCCCAGACAGGAGTGGCCTCGTGCAAAGAGGCAACCAGAGGCATCCCAGGATGCAGAGTGACATTGAGGGCACGAAAGACCCGGGCGGGTTCGAGAACACCTCGAAACTCAAGGGGGGCACGGAGCAGAAAAGTCTGAAGCCTGGCCGCGGGAAGCGGGGTGGGATTCAGGTCGAAGGGCAGCGACGCCTGGATGACCTGGGCACTCCACTCACCAGGCTGGGTTTCCTGGAGGACCTCAAACTCCATGTGATGAGAGCCACCCCAATCCTCACCACGGATCCCAGGGAAAAAGATCCCCTCCTCCAGCACGGAGCTGATGCTGCCGAGCGCAGCATCCGACAGAGCCGCAAGTGTGGCACGAAGCGACTGGTCCCGGGTCACCATGACGCAGCACAAGCGGAGCAACGACAAACAGCACCGCACGCCAGGGAGCGAGGGCCGCCAGGGGCAGCCGGACCAGAGCGGGGCAGGGCACCCCCCAGGAGAGGGGGGTAGTGGACGATGGACACCCGAAGGTTGCCCACCCCAGGGCGCACCTCACCCGGAGGCACAATGACTGTGAGCCAGAGCGCCTAAAAGGTGATCTTTAAAGCCATCAAAAAAGGGGAAATATAGGGAGCCCTGCAAAATGTGGGACTGCGAAATTCTCACGAGGGACAGTTAGCGCACGGAATCGGATTTTTAGGGGATGACTCTGTGCGGAACCGGGCCGCTTTGGGCAACGTGAAGAGTGCGATGTGAGACGTATTTTCCGATTTGCATCTTTACGCCTCCTGGACAATAACATGAAAATATGTCCAGTCGTAGACTCCAACTTTGAAACCCACAATGGAAAATATAGAACATACTCATTTCAGCAAATGGAAGGTATGGGTTCGAGCAAATGTTGGTTCCGAAATGGGATCTGAAAACACACTGCCATTTTCATCTGCAAGCGATCGGACCGTTTCAGTAGAATCCGTTGAGCGGGTACCCTGAAACAAATTCAAGGGGCCAAGTGAAAGAAGAAATCTTCCGGGATGTCGGGAGGTATCTGCAGGGTTTTCTGGAATCATCCAAGATGGAGAATCTTGTCTAAGTATATGCAGCAGATCACTCCAGAGGCTTCTCCTTCTCAAAATCAAGCTGATCCCTTCCGGGCAGTCTTTGGCTGGTCAACGATGAGGTGGAAGGCATTGACGTTGGGTTTGGGGAGCAAACATTTTCAAATTTTAGCAGCTAAGTGGATTTGGATTTCAACCACCAAACCACAATAAGCAAAAATGTAAAAAAAAAAAAAAAAACATGTTTCAACAACCATGTGTTGCCTAGAATCAAACAACATTGCACAAGTTTGGCTTCCTCGGCAATGCAGTGGATGGACAAACTCCAGCTACAGTAGCAGCTGCAATCGGGCTTCACCCAGGTTTCATCCCAACTGCTGCGAAGTGGAACTTGTCCATCAGGTCCCCCATCCCAAGGCCCATGTCTCCCCCGGCTCGGTTTCACACTGCGGGAGCGCGCCGAAGCATTGAGAACCTCGCGCTCCAAGGTCCACTTCCGGCCTCAGGGCTTGTTGCATCACCTCCGTGAGATCAGGGCTGCCCGTTTTCAGATCCGCTTTAACTGTTCAGCTTTTAGTGGGCTGAATGAAACCCCCAAGCCCTAAAAGTCTGCATAGCGAACCGGACGTCTGGGAACGTCCTTCATCACTGCTTTGAGTAAAACAGCAGTCTTGCCTCACGAGATGACTGAGTCACCGAGTTTGGTAAGACGCTCGTCTAAAGGCCACAGCTGTGTTCAGCCTGAACCCCGCTCTTCAAAAAGCAGAAAGGTGTATTTGGGCAAAACAACTACCAATTCAATACATGACCATTGTTCAAAAAAATGCGTGTTTAACGTTACAAAAAAGTGGTATCCGCCTAAGGGTCCCACCCAAGACTCCCTGCAGACAAAATCGCTGGTCATACCAGCCTTTGAGGATCAAGACTATACAGCCACAAGTGAACGTGATGTGATGATGTACCAAAAACATGCTGTGACATCTTATGCTGTGTGTGGGCGGATTCAAGGGAAACGTCAGAAGAAATTCTGAGAACTTTTCCAAACTGGGACCACTTCAAGGGACCCAGTCAAAAACCGCAGCCAGGAGGCCAAACTCCTGCGGGCCCGAGGCAAAGCGCAGCGTCAGCGCCTGACATAAACACCGGAGCGTCCCTTGGAGCTCCAAACCCAAGGAGAAGCTGACCCGGGTCATGAGAAATGGAGGGATCCCACTGGAAATGTTGGGTCAGGAATGTTTACCCTGGATCGGAGAAGAGGTGAGATGCCGCCTGAAACTGAGTTGAGCCCTGTGAATCAAGGCTTAGTTATTTCCTCCTTGGTGAACACGCATGTGAAGAACTGTGGCCCTGAACAACTCCGTCTGTCTGCGGCCCTGACGCCCCACAAGCCGGCCGTTTTCCACACTGTGCTGAAAGTGCATAGAACCTCCTAGACACATTTCTGTGAGGGGTCCCCCCAAAAACGGCAGATTTATGAGTCCCCTGTGAAAATTGGATTTTCTCCATTTAGCTTTTTCGTCCCCTGGACAAAACTGAGAACCTATTTCCAGTGATAAATTCAACCAAAAAGGGACAATAACAAATAGTTATTTCAACAAAGGAAGATTGTGCTGCGGAGCCCCATATTTCATGTCGCAACGGTACTTGGCCGAGTGTGCCCAATGTCATCCCCTTGCTACCTTGGATGCAAAACTCCACCATTGTCTTGTCAGCGGTGCTGTGGCAGATTCGCGAAGACCTCGCCTCGTCGCGCACGCAAAGCAATGGCTGAGCGGGCCCGGCGCCTGCGGTTTGGGACGGCATGGGACACCAGAACTAGTTGGAGTTGGATTCAGCAAACATGTGCTGAGTGGACAGCTGATCAGTGCAACCGTGATGCTTGAGACATCATGGAAAAATCAGCCTTCGTGAGAATCTTATGCCATGGTCAAAAGACCGGTTCCTTTCATTGGGGTGTATAGGTCCTGAATAACCATTACAATAGAATTGTCAAGAGAACCATGATCATAGAAGGCGTGACCATGGCTAACATATATATATATATATATCGGGAATGAGGTTAGAAGCCAGGTCTGCAGCCCACAGAAAGCACGTCTGCGGGAGCGCGTGACGGCTCACTGGTTGAGCCTTCTTTAACAGCTGGGTCCAAAGACGTGCCGAATTCTCAAATAGCCCAAGCTATCGGGAACGTCCCCAATACTTCTTCTTGGCGGAGACGCCAAGGCGCCGCATTCTGCCAGCTCTGTGCAAGGCGTGTTTCATTGCACACAAGTGCCAAGCCAAAACCCCGTCGCCTCTTCAAGCAAAACACCTGGACTTTGGCCGCACTGGTCAGGGTACTTTCGGAACAGCCCGCCACTCCCTTAAATCGCTTGAGGAGCCTCTTTTTGGAGAAGTCCGAAAAAGAGGAGAAGAAGTGGAAACCGCGACAAAGAAATACATCAGTGGCTTGCCGTCCGCTTCAACACCAAACAGAGGCGACTAGTTTCAAACATATGGCTGTGGGTCAAAAACTGGTACCAAAATGGAACCCTGGTAAGTGGACACATGGACCAAAACCTGCGAACCCCCCCCTGTTTAATTCTAAGTTACACACATTCCCCTCTTGCCTGTGAGCAGGTCCACCAGCGACACCGCTGCCATGGCATCATTTCATGGAAGGTCAGGGTGCTTCCTGTGGAGCGTTAGGTTGTTGTGTGCTTTGTGAAGCAGTTAAATTTGGTAGGGCAAGGTCAGCCAGAAAGTGGCAAAGCCATGTAAGCCAAAGAGGGTATAGGGAACTATGCCATGCCTTGTGTGTCACAAAAAGAGCCTTTGTTTTGGATCGCCAATTCCTGTTGTTCAATCGCCAGCTAAAGCTGATTCGTCACCATGCTGAGGCTGTGCATTGGTTGAAATGTGGACACACGCCCCAGTCCCCAGCTGTAAGTCTGCATATGTTGTGCGCCTTGCTTATGAAGTCAACTCTTCATGAGGTGGCGGACATTGATCGCACTTGAAAGGTGCGTGTCCAACGCCGTTTTATGAGCCAAAGCTGAAGGCATTTTTTGCACAAGTGGATGGTGGGCCAGTTTCCTTTTCGACCGGCGTCTGAATTGCAGCCACTTCTGCAAAACCGAAGGAATATCGGCCTTGACTACTTGCGCACTTTTATTGGAGTTTGTGTGTCACACGCGAGGTCGAAGAACATCCACACACACACACAGCGCCCTTGAAGTGGCGTCGCCAAAAAAAGATCCTGAATTTCTCAACCTCATGTAAGCCCCAGCCAATACTCCTTGCTCCCCTCTGAACATGGGACAATTCTGTGGACCCCCTGGTTGTGAAAAACAAAATACTTGGCCAGCCACTCTTGGCAGTTGCTCTCCCCGGCCGCGAGCCATCTTTTCCGTCAAGAGCTTTGCAACCCGAGCGCTGCAGAAACCACCTGCTCACGTGTGCCTCAGTGTGCTGGCATTGAGATGGCCTGCTGGCTTGTGGCACGAAACCAACGTCAGTGGGGTTGCCCCAAACCAAACACAACATGGGTTGAAATCATGTTCGAAGGGATTCCGGTGGGGACACTCATGAAACCAAAAGTGAACCTATGTCCAGGGGAAAAGGGGCGACCCAAAGTCCAGTACAGGGCGGGACTTCAGATCGGCGGAAGCCAAAAGGCGCGGTCAAACTCGAAGCATCGCTCCGACTAGAAACCAGGGCCAAGAAATGTCCAAGACTTGGAGCATCCTGGAAAAAAAAGCAACCAGGACCAAGTCTCCAAGAGTTGTGAGAAGAGCCGGGCCTCAGAACCCTTGCGAAAGGAATCCTCATGGAAAGGCCCGGCTTAAGCTCAAAAGGTGTGCCAAGCCTAGGGGTAAGAAAGGTTGACGTCGGAAGATCTTCCGACCCCCAAGCCGGTGCCCGTTGCCCAGATCCCGTCAGTGCCCATGTGATCCCATGTGTCTTTCCAAGCTGAAGGCGAAAAGAGGCGACTCGGAAAGGAACGTGTCCCAACATCCCGTCACCCATGATTGCCCATAGAGGCGCCTGAATAGAATGGGGTTGTGGGGTACTTTAAAACCAACAATTAGCAAACAAACATTGGGATAAAGCTAGTGGTAGTCACGTTGCTCCTACTACTCTTTGGCTGGCTCCCACCTGAAACGGTAGATGGAATCAGACTAAGCACCGATAACAACAGGTCTTCCACTCGAGCGGAAGAGTCAACTGAATCCATTGCGACATTCTTGATGGGGAAAAGGGACTCGCCTCATGCCCACTTCCCCAAATGACTTGTTTCATGGTGAATAGGACTCGAATCTCAAGTTGCCAAAGAGGCAGTTCCCAGAAAAGGAGATTCCTCGAAAGATCCCATGGTTTTGGGGTTCCACATGGTTCCATGTGGATGCCCTTTTTGGTGGAGCCTCTTGGCTGGCTGTAAACACAAGGGAAACCCACCAATTTGGAGGGTCCCCTAGTTGGGTGTGGGTCAAACATAGGGTAACCCCAAAATGGCTAGCCCTGGTCAATGGCAACAGCGACTTTGAAACCTGCGGTCCGTATCCTGGCGGTATTTCTTTTTTTGACCCATACCCATGTGAAGGTCCGTCAAGATTTGCTGTTCGCAGTAAGAACGTGCCAAATTTGAGAGTCCCCTATCGTTTTCCAGCCTTTGGTCTGTAACACAAAGGTATCGTCGTTTCCATGGTTTCAAGCACCTGGATCTATATGGATGTCCAAGTGTAGTACTTTCCTTTTCCGTAAATTCTGAGCGCGCTTAAGTACTTGGGTGTCCTTTTAGAGGAAATAGATGGCCCTGGTAGATGATTAAACCACCAGGTGAAACCAGGAATCGCAATTTATTTATTTGTTTTTACCAAAAACAACCAAAAAGGACCCCTATGCCCATGTACGTCACTGTACTCAGATGCCCAGTTGCCATGGAAGAAAAGGGCATCCTTCTTTTGCTGGCTGACTTGAAAGGGGAACCCTGATCCAAAGAAAGGAACAAGGGCACCACTGGGCAACAGAGTGTACGCCACCAGAGACGCCGCTCTCAGGCGGCCGCCGCTCGCGCGTCTGCTTCCGTCTACTTTCGCTGCATCCTCTGGGCGCGATCCTCCACGATGCTCAGCTTGATGCCATTGCCCTGCACCGCTCGACCCCTTTTGAAAAAGCGGCAAACTGGGCGGCCCGTTTTCGGATCCAGCGCTATTTATCTTCTGGTGGAATCAATGAGGCATGGTCGAAATTACTTACTTACGGCCGTTGCGCTACTTAGTCTGAGAGTCCCCAATCGTTTTTCAGCGATTCCATTTAATGGAAATCCAACCACTAAACAAGGGGATGGCTGGAGGTACAAGCTCATGCTGCAATATAAGCCAAATTATTTTACATTGTCACATGTTGCATGGCAGCAGCAACTGTTACTATACCACATGAGATCAATGAGTGTTCGTTGGAGATATCTTGGAGTCGAAGGTGAAGAAAGTATGGGGTTCAACCGCATTTTGCCCAGCGCTAAAAGCACATATTCTGCCCCGCGGACAGCATTCTCCCAGAGAGAGCATTGAGAAACATGGGGGGGCCTCTGTAGTGCTTGTGGGAATGTGGGCTCCGCAAACCACAGAAAGCTAGCAATTGTGTCACATTTCATCTACAACACTCTGCAAGTTCTGCAATATGTCCAAAACCTGAAATGGCTGTGGGCCAAAAATAGGTACCCGAAATGAAACCCTGGTAAATGGAAACAAGGACTAAAACCTGCGGTCCATATCGTGGTAGTTTCATTTTGACCCATACCCAACTAAAAAACCTCAAATGAATGAGCTACATAGCTATAGTGAGCTCTGCCAGCGGTCCACTCCGCGTGATCGAGCGTTCCAGGGTTTGACACATTCCTATACGTTGGGCTTGGCCCTCTTCGGCCTGCTTAAAAAGTTATGGCTGTTACCGGTAGAATGGAGAATGATGGAGACCAAGGCCATGTCAAGGCCTCCGCCTTTCCCAGGGAGGAAATAGGTCGTACTTGTTTGAGCATGTGCATTGCGGTTGAATTGGAAGGAAACCACGAGGGAAATCACCCATACCCATCTTTCGGAACACGTTTCACCGGGGGACACTTTAAGCACATCTTAGGAGTCCCTTGTTCGACACATGACCCTTGCTTCGGCAGCAAACGCGCCTTGGGCAGGGAGATCCAAGGCTTGTTGCCCTCGCCAATGACGAAGACGTTCTCCAGCCGCGTGTTGAAGCTGTGGCCGGCCGAGTCCTGACCCCCCCCCCTCCGGGCGAGCTCGTGAGAAAACCTCGTGAACATGAGGAAGTGACGCTGAAAAGCGGGAGACACTCAATTGCCTTTCTTACGCACAAGCTACGTGAAATGAAACGGGCAATGATTGGCCAATGCCGTGGGTTTGTAGTGAGTTTGCTTCTGAATATCTATCCTCAGCTGGCTTGTACAAGCTCCTATAGAAATGGCCATCGCCACTTGCCCTGAAAGGAGTAATACAAATATGTCTCAAACATGGCATCAACGTTGTGGACTCATGTTGATGTGTTAACAAAATGGGGGGGGGTCCTACAGAATGGGACACCCTTTGAGCGTAATTCTCAAAATCGGGGAACACAAAAAATCGGTTCCAAAAGAAAACTCAACCCTCCCACAAGGAGCCCAGCATTTTGACTAGGCTGTAAATGGAGGCTTGGCCAAGCCCAATCGAATAATGACTGCCAAGAGGCTCCAATTCGATGTATTTAGGCCCTAAAACAGCCAGGGTTTGAGACCGGGTCCCCAACACCTCCGGGGTGTCTAATATGGAGGGGTCGGGTCTTCCATTGAAAGCCCCAGGAGTCTCTGGGTGCACAAATGACCCAAAGCAAGGATGAAGGATTGCCTAACAACTCATTTGAGGGTGTCTTTTTAAGGCCACCCTTGTGGGGTTGGTCTTAAAGGGAAATCAAAAGGAAACCAACCATTTTTGACCCCACATTAATCAACCCCAGTTTTATAAAAAGGGGGGTGATTCCCTCCAACAGTGGCCTGATTCCCCACATTTCACACAGAATCCGGACACCGCCCTACACTTACTACTATGGGGACAACAATAGACTCCTATCTTGAGAACCCCCCCCCCATTTCTCCTTCACGTGAACCATCTCGAAGGAGCCCGGGTGCTTCTCACGGTGCGTGATGACTCCCACACGGCCTCACGGCGCCGCTTTCCGGAGGTCAAAGCACCAAACAAATAACCTGTAATTCCAACAGCGGTATTTAATACGGTGTTTGATAGAAAGACATTGTTTTTCTCTAAGACCATGTGTTTAGTGTTCGTGGGGATACATGGTATATAGTCCCAAAAGGGATTTGGACCCAACATGTGGGTGGTTTTCTTCTGGTTTCCCTTTAAATCAGCCCACAAAAGGGTACACCGGTACACCCAGAAAATAAAACACCCACATGCTACAAGCACCTGCTTTGTCAGGGGATCCATATCGTCGAACAATGTGATATGCAATGTACAAGCCGTGCATCATTTAAGCTCAAACCTCCCGGCCTGCCTCGGCGGTTGTTCTCAACCAAACAGAATATGTTGGATTTCAGTGCTTATTGAGTCAACCTTCAAATAACCCCCAGTTGCCAGCACTCGATCTTGCGACAAACACACGCCGGCAGGTAAGGAAGGAGCCAATGTTGTTCCCGCCGCTGATGGTCACCTAGCGAGCTCGGTATGAGTGTTGGGGACCTCCTTCTTGGACATGGTCCACCAATCAGTTTTAAAGGGTTTGCCTCTCTGATCATTGACAGCGATGTGGGGATGTGTGTCCAGCCACCGTTGAGGACCGAAGCAGGGTAGCCAAACCGAAGCATCATGCGTTCGGCGGGCTCAAGGGCCGCACCAACCGTCCTGCCCATTTCAAAAGGCCCCAAACATGATCATGCAAGCTGTCTGATACTTGAAAGGGGGGGGCTATTGACAAGGGATGAGGACTTTCCGCATGGACCGCCGAAAACTACGAGTGGCTTCCTTTGTAACAAAGGCACCCCGTGACGCTCACAGTTGACAGGTGCCGGTACCTAGGCCTCCCACCGACACTCCTGGCCTCATTATTTTACCATGATCAAAGTCACCCCCTAAGTGATGGGTTACAGGGAAACAACGGATTCCATTTTTGACTTTAACCCCTAGAAACGGTCAAAATCATGACCCCACACTCCGCCGAGGCAAAGTTGGGCGTTTTCCAATTCGACATTCATCTGGAGGGTGAAGCTCTGGGGGCCCGGCGACGTTGCCAGGCTCGAACTTCACATGCGCCAGAATCTTGCCCGTCTCAAGATCCAGCCTTGTCTCGAGCTAATCTCCTAATCTCCCGGTTCCCTCTACGGAAAACAACAACGCCCCTACTCCCCTGTGAAGAAACGCTGCGGCCAACGGCAAACACGACACCTTAGCACACGTATCTATAGGGAGATCTGTGGTTGCTTGCGCGCGGTGCAATCACTTAGAGGGAGAAGGATAGCTTTGACATGAGCTGGCCCCCCCCCGCCCTACCGGTTTGGAAGGGGACAGGAAGCAAGTTGCATGTGTCATCCTTCCGGATGTCGACTGGCGACATGATACCATTATGGAGATTCCACTAGCCAAGCACATGTCAAGAGGTGATCCTCTTTCAGCTGCGGTCAAAGTTAGGGGCTAGCGCCTGAGCCCCAAATCGATCTGGCGAAACTCAGAAAATCCCTAGGACGGGATCTGCGTCATGTCTGACATTGGTCATGTTGCCTCCAACCGAGTGTTGACCAATTGACCGAAAGCTGCCAATTGAAACTCCAAGGCCTCCCATCAGCAAAGCGATCAACAACTCGAGAATCCAAATCCATAAATGATCGTTAGAGTCCTTGCTCGTGTTGTGGTGGATGATTTGGGTAAGGTCAGCTTCAATAGGTTCATGCATGCAGCAATCATGCTGCACATCTTTACCAAACTATCCCAGCAAAAAGGGCCTTACATGATGTTGCTCACTGGGACCCCGACCGAAAGCTGTGATAGCCAAAGTGGGGTTCGGAACCGCTAAAAAGGCGGGTGCGAGTTTTTGCTTTTAAAACTGCTCCGTTTCAACCAACCCAAGCCCCCCCCTCCCCGACGGCCAATGGATTGTCAGAGTAACTCAGAAGGATTCTCTTCACTAAGCGCCCCGCCGAACAGTGTCATGCGCCTGTCAAATGGGCATGGCAAGGGGAGAAGAGCTGACAAACTAAGCAGCTTGACACCAAGGATGACTGGCAACATGCCGCTTCAATCACACGTGTGGTTGGCAACGGGGTGGTAGTTAGGCCCCTGTAAAATCAGTGCTGTTGCGAGTTCCATGTCAATCTGCGGGGGAGGTCCTAGGACCGCGACCCCCATGCGCTTTCGCATGCCTTGACGTCCGGGTCCGGGTAGCGGATGGTGCGGCCGTCGTGGGTCACGGCGTAAGGAACGCCGCGCAGGCCTAGCAACCGGGCAAAGGAGCCAAGCAGATCGGTGAAGGAACCAAACAACTTACATACATCCCGTTCAAACAGATATGAGGAAAATCCACCCGCTTCAAAAACGCATTTCAGCGTAGTGGCAATGGCAGTGGTAGTGGTAGTGGAGTAGGTGTCGGGTACGGTGGTAGTGTTAGTGGTAGTGGTAGTAGTTTCAAGGGCCAAGAAATTGGCAAACTGGGCGGGTGTGCTCTCTTCTAGTCCTCCAAACTGACAAGCAATCTAGCATTGTGTCACTCATCTATCCCAACTTGGTGGTTTGAAAGAGTGGTTCTTCATTCAATCAGACGGACATTTCTGGCTTATAAGCAGTTTATAAGTTTTACCCACCAGGGTGTGTCTAAAAATTAGCCCCTCAAAACTGGTTGGCTTCCTTTTGGCTCAGAACGCCATCCAAACGAGGCTCCCAATTTTGTGAGCACAGACCCAAACCCAGGTGCCCGGAGGGCAAGCCGCTTTCGCGCGCGGGGGCGCCTCGCATCACCTTCTTCACGCGGCAGAGCTTGTAGCCGGCCTCCTCCTTGGTGACCTTGGCGGTGAAAAATCGGGTAACCCCCAAATGGCTTGCCCCATCGGGAAATGGAAACGACTAAAACCTGTGGTCAGTCCATTTGGCTGGTCCCAACTTCACCCGAAATGAACATCTCAAAATGTGGGGAATCATGGACTAAAACCTGCGGTCCAATTCCTGTTGCATTAATTTTGACCCATACCCAAATCAATTCGGACCCAACACTTGCTTTGGCGGCAACATGCGTTGGGAGTTGGAGCCCGCCAAAAATGGATGGGTTTGGTATGAAAGATGAAAACGGATACCACGGCTCACCCCAAAACACGCCCCCCTTCTCCTCACAATCCCCGGCCTTGTGGAGCATGAATCGGCCCTTGGTGTTGTAAAGCAGGCGGAAGTTCTCCTGGATGCAGGAATTCAACATGTATGTATATATATATATGTATATATTAGCATACTAAATAATTACATGTACACCACATAACATATATATATATATTATGCATATATGTATGGAGAGAGAGAGAGAGAGAGAGAAAGTCATACACATGCATGGGTTGTCTTCAAATGGAGGAACCCCACCATGGGCGGTTTCCTGCTGATACTCTCGAAACAAGGGAGTACCCAACCACTAAGGTAAGAGCTAAGCCCTTTTGGCTTTTGGCGCGCCGTGGGGCCCCTTCGTCGTCGGACTGAGGGGAAACTCATACGACATGAAACAAACTGTTTAAAGCCGCCCCCCCCCATCCCCGCGAATTGTTCGACATGTGCGTGACAGGAGTCTTGAAACGGGGGGAAACGTCAAGAGGCGGTCAAGGGGAAAGCCAAAAGGGATGCCCACATGAGCGACCAAAGCCCATTGATTGGTCCACAGGGTGACAAAGGTCTATACGGAGTCGATGCCTTGACTGAATGAAAACAGTGTGAATTTTCATAGGGAACCCTTTGGTGTCATTTAGGTGGGGATTCATGTCCAGCCACTTTTGAGGCGGTTCCCTAAAGGTCCTAGCCATTTGAGCGGTCACTGGTCAGATGCAGCTTTGCGGTGCACCTGTCGTGCTCAAACAGCCTTCTTTCCGTTGCATTCTTGATTTGAAGAGAAACCATTCTCCGGAAATAAAGAAATGGGTGAGTCTTTTGTCGATGCCATACCGTTTTCTGGTCAGGGAAACCAACAGGAAAGCCGAAGTGTCTGCTTTAGTCTGGCACACCCGTGGCCATGGCGGTCTTTGCACTCCAGCATATGAGGTGAAATGGGGAGAGATGGTCACCGTCTATGAATGGACCGGGACCCCTTCCAAATGGTCCCTTTTCCGTTTAGTTTCCTTTGGAGCCAACCTTCAACGGGACCCGCACTCTCAAAAAATATGAGCCACCCACGTAAATCGACAGGTGCTTAACTTGCCCTTTTAGAGCAAACCCATCAAACCTAAGGGATTCCCACTATGGTCCTTGGGATCATTGTCAAAGTTCAGCAAGGCATTCCAACAGAGGCCCACATTGACGCAAATATTAGTCACCTTAGGTGTAGTTTGCAACAATCAATGGCTCTGGCAAATTATTGGAAACAATGGGAAAGCAATGGGTCCAATGCTTTATGTTGAAGCAAACGGAGCCTTGACTAAAGGACACCTATGCAAGCCACCTCAGCGCTTGCTGGTTCTCAAATTAAATGAGGGAATGACCTTTCCGCCATCCCTTCTAGTTTTATCTTTGAGCGGATGAGGTTCAATCACATGGCCATGGGTCAAAACCCCGGTTATCCCCCAGTAAACATCAACCAATCCCCACTAAAATAGGTTCTATAATGGGTGGTGCACCTACCCCAAAAATGGTACCGTTGGCTTTGAACCATGGCCACAGGCTTTCTCCTCAGAACCAGCAAGTTAGACCAGGGGTCACTGGATTTCCTCTTCAAACGTTGTTCAATTTACCGGTCCATTGAAACGATCAACAACCACTATTGGAGATTTCAAAAGGTGGACACGGCACGGAACCCTGTAGACAGTTCCTTGGTTTTCTCGATCTGGACCACGTCCATGAAGCCCGCAGGGTAGAACATGTCGGTGCGGACCTTGCCGTCCTGAGAGAAACAACAAACGCCGCTCCCTGCGAGGGGTTTCTCAAGATGGGCATGGGTCAAAATTAAAACACCAGGGGACCGCAGATTTAAGTCCATGTTTCCAATCGAGGGGCCCCCTGAAACTGCTGGCTTCCTTTTGGTTTCCCTTCTAAGTATCAACCACTGGGTCCAGCATATTTGAGCCAGGCATGCCTACATCTGACCATCTTCCATGAGGGCAGCTTCCATTGTTGGGAAGAGGGTACCTCTTGTCCCAAACACTCCATCTAGAAAGCATGTACTGACAAGGCCCTGATTGGGCCATGTGTGCAGGGCAAATGCAGGCAAACCTTCTCAAACAACAACAAAACACCCCCTCCAAACAAAAATGATGCTTTCTTAGGGAGAAGATGTGTTTGTCTCCAAAGCCAACAAGGGTACACCTTAAAAACCCAAGAGATCGATCCCCTTGCCAGCGGCATTTTCCGCATCCGAGGACGGCGCGACCTTGATGAGGCGCTGCATGACAATCATCTTCACCTCGTGGTAGGTCAGGGCCTCGAGCGGTGGTTCCAACAGCCGAATAGGACCTAGGGGTCCCAAAGCCCCCATTAAAGGAATGGCCTTGGGACCCAGTTTGGATGATGACAATCCTTATGTAAATAATGCAGGCAATTATGACCCGCCATTGTTTGAATGGTGGTTTAAACCCCAGGGTAAGGAACACCCTGTGGCCCGCCTGAAGGAGGCCAAAAGAAGAGCGGTGAGGTTTCAACTGCCCCCGGTCCCTCAAATGGTAAAAGGAGAACCGCTTGAGAAGGCAACCAACAAGTCAGTTCAGGTCGATTGGCTTTGGGCTTCGAGTGCGGCTGGTCCTGTCTCGGGGGGTTCCCCCCTTGCCTTGGGGAAACTAACAGCTTTGGTGAAGCCAGGCGGTTTGTTCAAACCGCTGGCCAGGCCCAAATGCCTGGGAAACTCACAGCGCAGGGCGGGATTGGATGGGCCGGAATTCGTCGTTGTTTTTGGCTTCAGCGGCAAACAAGTTTTGCTGATCTCACTTTCAGCTCGCTGCTTCAATATGACATGCTCTACCTCCCGTTGCAAGGTCAAACAAATAAATGAACAAGCTTGACAGGATGAACTTGGGAAATGTGGACGGCACCAATGTTCTCTGACGGGCAATGGAATGCACATCGGCTCAAGCAAGCACAAACACGCTGCGCATCGCACTTCAACAGCAGCATTTGTTCCCACCACTTTGCAATAAGAGCGTCACATTCCGTGATACCAGCCTGTGTCGCCTTCCAAATGTTTGATCATGGCGCAATTTCTGAATCCCCTGAATCCCCTGTGTTGCTTCTGTTCGTGGGCATGAGTCCTATGTCCCTTCCATATTGACCGTACATTGGATATGTTGACGAAACCTTACGTAAAACAACAACAAGTCTCGGCTCCGGGCATACTTGAGGCGTTGTCGCAGCATAACCTGTCCATCAAGTGGCAGGAGAGGCTTCATGCTACCTCCTCCTGATCCAACAGCGAAAACCTCATTGCCACCCCATTTAAAACAAGTAGCCCCCATGGAGCCTGACAGAGGGTCCTGAAAGACAACTTTCCTTGGAAAGGCACTCCCGCAGGGTACAAAGTCCAAAATTGAGAGTCGCACAAAACACTCCCAGGCCGTGGGCCAAAGAATAAACTAGTTACAACCGTCAACAGCTCCGGCTCTTCTGCTATCAGCGAAATCTTGGACCACCCGCCCCTGGAATGATGCCACTTGTACTATGCAACCCCCAAAACTGCCTGCGTTTGACCCAAGTAAGCAATCCGAATCGCGTTGTTCGTACTTGTCCGACTATGATCTATATGCGGTAAAGCGACAACATCTGAAACTACTCGAGGTTCAAGACATCTTGGATCATGGCTGGCTAGCCCTTCTTGGCCAGCCAATCCGTAGACTGTTCCGGAAAGGAATCCGCCGACCCGGTCCAGCATGGACCATGCTTTTGGCATGGGGGCGGTGTGTTCTGTGTTGCTTTTGTTGATATTGTTTCTATAGGTTTAATGCAATTATAATTATGTAGATGTGTGTCCCTTGGGGCGGGAAAATACGTCGGCTGGATTTCTGGATCTCTGGATCTCTGAATCTCTGCATGTCTGGATGTCTGGATGTCTGGAGGTCTGGATGTCTGCCTCCCTCCCCCCCCCTCCCCCCTCCCTCCCCCCTCCCTCCTCCCCCCCCTCCTCCCCCGCTCCCCCCCCCCTCCCCCCCTCTCCTTCCTGTGAGAGTGTATGTGTGTGTTGTGTGTCTAAATGTACATGTGCGTATGTGCAGTTTGTGTTTGTGTTTGTGTATGAGTGGTGCGCGTGTCTGTGCATCTGTGTCCGCTGTGCATGCGCATGCGTAGGTGTATGTGCACGCGTGCGTTGGTCTGTCCATGTGTGTGTAGGCGCATGTGCAGTCGGGCCGAAATTCTGAGCCCTATGGGGGCGGCGGAACCAGGCCGCAGGCCATTAAACAAAGGAGTTGCAACTGGACAGTTTTTTCTTTTTTAATGTCTCGAACACCTCTTGGGAAGATACCAGAGGATAGCAACCTGAAACCAACCTGAAAGGAGTCCGATTCTCATGGCTTGAACTTTGACACCAGTTCGGGGATGTATAACCAATGAGTCGGGTTCCCCCAAAGAAACTTCAATACATATATATATATATATATAGCATGGAACCACCAACCACATGTGGTTGGACATTAATCTCCATGTCCACCAAAGGGTCCCGTCGTAAAAATCAGACCGAACTGGGTATGGGTCAAGAAGAGGGATGTGGACTCCCAAAATGGTGAGTAAAAAAACACCTTGGAAGGTGTGTCGTCTTTTTTGGAGTTGGCAGCCCTGTGTTTGTAAAAGGCATACTTGTTTTTTGCTTAAACACAATGCCTACTTGATGTTGTTTTAGAAACCCATGTCTTTTCCAACAAAAACGCTGCAAAACGTGTTGTTATTTGTTTTAATGAATAAACACCCACCATTTAGCTGGGTGTCTGTTTTTAGGGACCCCCCAAAACGTTTTTCTTCCGTTCGGCCTCCATCCAAAAAGGGGTACCCTGCAAAAAGAAAACACCCATTTGGGTGTCTCTTTTTTAGGGTACCCTCAAAATTGTGGCTTTCCTGTTGGCTTCCGCTTAAATTCACTTACAAAAGGGGGACCCTCCAAAAACGAAAATGCACAAACACACAACAATATTCCTTTCAGTTGCCTACCTGGGTGTTTCTCTTGGTTACAAAGCCATGTAAATGGGTGCGGCTCAAAACTGATAAGCTAGGGTTTCGCAGATTTTAGTCTTTGGTTCCATGTTGGCACATTTGAGTTAGGGACCCTTTGGTGGACATCATTTAAGTGGGATGTATGTCCACCAACCACTTTTCAGGGGCTTCCCCTTGAAAACTCACAGCCAAAGGCAACTGGGTGCTTTGACTCAGAGTCGACCCACTTGAGTCCGAGCGGCGATGAGTGGCATGCACTCGCGGAGCTTGTGAGGACCGGCGTTTGGCTTGGGCGCCTCAGTGACGAGAAAGCACCCAGTCACAACACACACACACACACATACGCGCAACAATCATGTGGCTGTGGGTCAAAATTCAGCCACCAGGATATGGACCACAGGTTTTAGTCTTTGGTTCCATTTACCAGGGCAAGCCATTTTGGGTACCTATTTTTGACCCACAGCCATGTGACCACACACTTTACCTTCCAAAAATCATGGAAGTGGACCATATCAGGTGATGGAAGATTGATGTGCTCTTGAAAAGGCCAAATGCCCACTTGCATGATAAAACTCTGAAATACATGATTTCCTTGCTACACTGGGCTGTCCCCTCACATCCCCCGCTAACAGTTTAACTTCACTAAACACTACAAAGCTAAAAGGCTAAGGGGATGGCTGGGAGCCACCAAGTAAAAGCGGAACCACTGAGTGATACGGTTGCAGCCTGGACGCATCTGAAGCTCGCATTAACAAAGGGCACCAAAGACATTCAAGCACTTGCTGTGCTCTGCTGCTACCAAGGGTCAAACAAAACCACCAGGGCTCAAACCCAACAGCCAAGGGTTGAATATTTTGAAGGCAGACTAGTAACACAATAACAACACGAGGTGGAACAAAAACAACAAGCACCACCACCACCACCGCCGCCGCCGCCGCCACCACCACCACCATCACCACCACCCAACCACTTTGACTTTTCCCATGTCCACAATTTCCACGTACTGTCCAAATTTGCAGTTGGTTGTGGGTGCTGGAAGGAAGGCTTGAATCCACCAAGGCTATGCCAAAGGACACCTTTCCACTCAGCTTGCCGCCCATCGCCCGCGGAGCTTGTCGAGCATCCAGTGCTTCGGCGCCTGGGAAGTCACAAGTGACGGCCGACGTAGTCAGCTCCAGACCCAACGCAGAGGCTCCAAGTCTAGGTCCTGTGGAGAGGTGAGAAGGCTACCAACTTTTTGCAGTGGTCGATTTTAATAAATAAAAACCAGGTGAGAATAAGGCTACCAACTTTTTGCTGTGGTCTATTTTGGTAGGGGAAGCCTCCCGACCAAAAAAGTAGGTCAAAGGGCACTTCTGGGGGACCTGGATCCATAGCCGCGGACAATATGACGTGCAGCTGGTTCAATCGGATAAAGCCTCCCTAGTTCTTGTTAGACCAAATAAGAAATTGGGAATTGGCCCCCCCACGTCCTCCCCAAATGAAACACAACCATCAGCAATAGTGTCCGTTTCTCATATGGGTCTGCCTCTAAGTTAGGGGCCAATTCCTAAGTGATGTGCTCGGCGTCCTTTTGGTTTCCCGTTACAAACCACGCAAAAAAGAGGGGTTCCCTATGTTGAGACATGGCCATGGGTCAAAAGCCCGTACCCCCAGTGAAGATCCCAATCCCCACTAAAATAGGTTCTAAAATGGGTGGTGAATTCACCTACCCCAAAATGGGATCCCATTGGTTTTGACAACCACGGCCACATCCCCATCTTTTTGGGTGTTTGCATTCTCTGAGGGTACCCTTGTTGACTTGAAGGAAGCCAAGAAAATCAAGCGGTTAGGGTTGGTCTGAGAGGGGACCCACCCTGCAAAAAAATGAACCCCGGTGGAGGTCACGGAGACTAGGTCCTCCAGTGGAGAGGATAGAAGAAGGGTACCAACTTTTCTCTGTAGTCCATTTAGCCCTCCCCCAAAAAGGGGAATGCCGGGCACTATTGGTGGGGGACCTAGAAGAACAAATGCATCCTTCCCCCCTCTGCAAACAGCGCGTGTGTGCGCTCCCCTTGCTGAGCCACCTTGTTTAAATGGTCGGGTTGAGGACAGAATGCGAGCGATGATCCAGCCCAGACAGGTGTTTACCCAACTCCTTCATTGCATGCACGATGGTCCTGTTGCCCGGGTGTGGTGAGACTTGGAAGGCCTTCTTGTCGGTGCTTGCATTGCAGTATTAAGGCTGAGGATAAGCCGGCTTTACACGCGGGAGACAAGCCCAGGCCCACCCCTGAAAAAAATCCCGGAATCTTCTTAGAAAAGGTTCTAGGATCCCTTTTTGGTGGGTAAACCATAATGGCGCTCGTTACCAGGAGATCACTGTGACTCTATGAAAACAGACCAAGCTGCTCTGCAAACTTGCGGCATGCTTGAGGATTCACCAAACATGCAGCCGACGGGCATACATGCGCTTCAGGTGCTTGATGATTCCGCGCGCCATCTTCCTTGGGAGATTGGGTTCGCTGCCACACGCCCTGATTAGCCTCCCAGACCTCCTGTGGTTCTAAGGGGGCCTCAACCAAAAGCAAGGTAAAGCACCACTGGAGGGCTGGGGCCTGTTACATCTTTTCAAATGACAAGCTTCGACATGCACAAAATAGAGAAATAAATAAATATAGAGAGAGAGAGAGAAAAGAAAAGAAACCGACTCCGCGCCCCTTCCAACGGGATGATGTTCGCGGTGGCATGATGCAGCACCAAATGCGGCGCAGGCTCTCAAGGGTTTCGGAGGGCCAAAGTGTTCGACGGATGCAAAGAGCCCTGAGCCAAGAAAGCGGCGGAGAGAAGACCAACTGAAGACCATCACGGGTCACAAAAGGGGCCCGGCGAACTGACTGCTCACAGCACATGAGAGACGGTCAAGCCGGAAACACAACATGAATGAGAAAAGAGGTATAATCCACAAGTGCAACCAATGCCCAAAAGGCTCTTTATTCAATCATGGTTTGATCATACACAAGCCACCAGTTCGCTTTGTATTTGGGACTCGCAGACCAACAATCTAAGGATGGTGGGGGAGGGCTTGCAAGCTTGTTCAAGCTTGTCGGGGGTGAGCCGCACAATTTGAGGTTGGCTCCAAACTGCATGGTGGAACATGCCAAACAAGGCCATCAGCAAACCCGAAGCATTGCTAGCATGAAGGACACCCGATGAACAATTTGAAACGATGACTGCAACCAAGGATGCAAATCAAAACCACGAAGCACAGCTCACTTCCTGAGTGGATGAGCTAAAACACGTCCAAACTGTTTATTTACCGCGAAAATGATGGTCTTCAAAAAGAAAAAAAACAGGATCTCATGAAGAGAGACAGGCGACTGCCCTTACCCCAGTAAGGGGTGGTCGCAATTGCCAATAAAGAACGGCCCCAGCGGCATCTGCCGTAAAAAGATGCGGACAAATGCAAAACAACGTTTGCAGGTGTTCCCTTTGACATGTTGCCAGCTGGACAACTAGGTTTTTTCAGTAGAGAGGTTAGAATAAGGGTACCAACTATTTCTGTAGTCTATTTTAGCAAGGGAACCCTCCCCCCAAAAAAGGGTCAAATGGCACTACTGGGGGACCTAGACAAAGGACCTGAGGTAGAGGGGTCCCACTTTGGACGCGCATTTTTTCCTTCAAGGGCTTTGCAATTCCAACGCCAGAAACATCCGCGGCTCGCCTCAGCCACAAGCAAATGTGCTGTCAAAACTGCTATGGGAGACTCAGGGCTGGGCTTTGGGGGACCTTTTTCAGATGAATCTCGGACCCAAAATCCAACCATGTTGGCCTGTCTCAACATGTAGCAGCTCCTGTCCCGAGAAAAATCCACATGGGTGATGAGAAGGGCTGATTGCGGACTTGTTCACTTGCCAAACTTGGCCTTTACGTGGAGAATGACTCCCAACACGTGTAAAAACAGCGGACCCCCAATTTAAATTGGTTTCCTGTTGCTTTTTCTTAGTTTCTCTTTGAACCAGGGTAGCTCTACAAACACACACACACACACACTCACACCGAAACGTCCTTCAGTGTTTTCAACCAGGGCCGGCGCAGTCTACTTCCGCTGCATCCTCAGCGCCCGATCCTCCACAATGCTCAGCTTGATGCCGTTGCCCTGGGCAGTGCTTGTGCCACCATGTGCCACCCCAGAACTTGTCATCTGGATGAATTATAATATGTCACCAACCTCAAATAAGGTGGTTCGGGGGGCTATTCCCCACATAAAACCACCATTTGGGGCGAGGTCGTGTGAGGTTTTTATAATTCACCCAGGTGTTATGGCTCACGAGTCTGGGCGTAAAACGGCCGAAACACTGCCTGGAACCAGCACTCAAAAGGGGTCGTTTTTTGCACTGGACTTTGCCATTATTCTCCGCAGGCGGCGAAACGACTCCCTGTGTCAGAGGCCATGCTTCCCTCACTCCGCTAGTTGCAGGCCCCATAAACTATCAAAGGGCACTTGGAGGGGCCTGAAAAGGGAAGAGTGCGTCTTGTTTAGTTGGCACCAGGGCCCTTTTGGGGCCACAGTTTTCTGGCCAAAGGTCGAAGATTCAAGCAACCAAATGAACCAAAATGGACCTTCTAAAATGGGCTGGTTTCCTTTAAGTGTCCCTTAAGCCTCGAAAACCATCCCAAAAACGGGTAGCCTCAAAAACCGATATTTCGGCACATTGGTTGGGTTTGAGAAGGCAGGCGCGCCTTGGGCAGGGAAATCCATGGTTTGTTCCCCTCGCCGATCACGAAGACGTTCTCCAGCCGCGTGTTGAAGCTGTGGCCAGCGGCGTCCTGGTGTCGGTGACACGGTGAGACCGCTGATTCGTTGAACTTGGAAGTTGACGTTTAGGTCCTGCAGTAGAGTGGTTAGAATAAGGGTACCCACTTTTTTCTTTCTGTAGTCTATTTTAGTGGAACCCGCCCCCAAAAAAGTGTAAAAGGGCGCTACTGGGGGACCTAGAGTTGGAAGTTGACCTTTAAAAGAGACTTCTCTTTTTACAAAAAGAAAAACACGGCACTCGCATAGGTGTCCTTTTTGGGAAAATAGATGGCCCTGGGAGATTGTGAAACAACCAGGTGAACCAGCACCCATTTCTACCAAACAACCAAACGAACGCCTATGGACACTAGGCCTGCTTTGATAGTTGAGTTGCAAGAGGGAAACACGTTTGACACAAACTCTGCAGGGTCTAGGATTGGATCATCTCAAAATGTACCCCGTAGCATCCAAGGAGCTTGGACACTGCTTAAGTGAAATCAAAAATTTCACGGTAGTGCCCTGTAGAAGGCTCAAACATGGATTCCCTAGCCTTGGCGCAGAAGTCCCGTTGCAAACAAGAACCTCAGCAAATTGGAAAACACGATTGGGCCCAAACGACGCAATCTTGGGCTCTCTGAAATCAAGTTCATCTCCCTCTTGCGTCATGCTTCGGCCTGCCAAGCAAGCGCCATCTTAGCAGGAAGTCTCCGTTCGCAAAACATCCTTCGGTGCCTTCGCACTTTCCTCTCGCTCTCATGGCTTCCCCAAATTGAATTGCCGAAAGGCCTGGGACTTGATGTGGCTCTTCCTTGGTCCGGAATCGACCATGAGGGCCCCGCTGAAAAGTATCTGATCGACTCTCCTTGACATGGACCATCTCGAAAGAGCCCGGGTGCTTCTCACGGTGCGTGATGACACCCACACGGCCTTCCGGGGCCGAATCTGCCCAACAAAAATAAGTGTTCAGCTCCCTTGTCGGGAACACGTGTATCTGTATAGCTTTGGGTGGACTGTTTTCACTAAACTTTAAAAAATTACGCAGTGAGTTGTTTTTCCCTTGGGCTTTATGGCGAACAAACTCTGCTTGAGTGCTTGGTCCTTGTAAATAAAGTTCCTGGCCTTGTCTTTCACCCCCTGAAACCAAGCAGAACAAAGCATGTCGCCACTCAGGTTCTATTCGTTGACTGTTTCGTTGTGAACATTAAACCCAGGGCGTTCCCTATGGGGAACATCACCCAGCCCTGGGTTTTAGTGGGAAAGTATAAATAGTTCCTGTCCAAGTATAACTAGTTCCTGGGGACATGGGCTACAGACAAACAGGCCCACGCACCCCCCAACTGGTAGTCAAAGAATTGAACCCTACTGCCACGGAGTGAAACTAAATGTCACTTTCAGAAAAAGTTCACAGGCCACTGCTCTTCTCGGACGCCCGGCACATGGAGCTGTCCAATGATACCAACAGCCAAGGTGTATCTTGAACCAAATGATTTATTTTTTGCGGATGCAACGCCAAAAGAACCCTTTAAGAAGGTTCCAAGAAACGTTCCTACTGCAAATGGACAGGGATAAACCACTTACAGGCTGGTCCAAAGTGGGTCTTGTCCATCCGCAGTCGATTGTGGGTTTTGGGGTCCTTTGGTTTCCCTATCCGGCAGGCTACTTAGGCAGGGGCCAATGTTGTTTCCTCCGCTGATCGTGACCTCGGACGGGGCTCCCAGGAGGCGCCGCGAATTGTGAGACCAAACTAAACCTCAACCCGGTGACCCACACGATGCAAGTACTATGAACCTACCAACATTCGACCCATTTGGAGGGCAAATGTGGGTAAACATAGGTCTGTCTCAAAATAAGGATTCTTAAGATTTGTGGAGCTTGTGTCCATTTAGAACTACCACAAACAGGGCACCATGAAAAAAAGACACACCAATATTGCATACATGGAGTGCTTGGGTGTGGCTGTTCCGTTTGCCACCTTGGTGGCAAGTTCAGCACAGCTTAAGAGGAAACCTGCGCTCGCTGCTTTGCCCGAAAACGACAACGGGGCAAGGTTCTCCACCCTGCCAATCTCCAAGATGGCTCAAGCCGCTGCAAACAAGACATGAAAACTGTAAATAATCAGTTTGTCTCATAATAGGGATGCTTAAAATTAGTGGATTCCCGCTTGTTTCCATCAGTTTGGAAGGCATGTCAACCTAAAACTGTGGCGACTGGGCAGCGGTTTGCTGCTATCACAGTGGGAGCCATCCCCGTCGCTCTCACCCCGTGGCAAACGCAGAGGTGAGTCATAATCAAACCCGGTATTAAAATGGCGAACCCAGAACCATGTAAAGGATTAAGAAGGCTATTTATGGTTGGGATCGCCCCTTACTAACCTTCATCTACCCAGGTTTTGAGCAAGTGACTCAAGTGATGTTCAAGCCACACAACACTTGAGCTTCGCGCCAGACGCTTGCCCTGTTGTTCGTGTGTGTTTTCTTGGGCGTGCGCTTTTCAGCTTGTCCAAAGCACTACAAAACAATTTTTGCGGGTTCCAAAAGCAACTAGGTCCTCCTGTAGAGAGGTTAGAACAAGTTGGTACCAACTTTTTTCTGTCTATTTCAGTAGGGGAACCCTCCCAACCAAAAAAAGAACCGGTGAGAGAAGGGCACCTAGCTGGGGTCCCAAAAGCAAACAAGATGCCGCAAGTTTTGGTGTTCCTTCTGGTGTCCCTTTCAAGCCTTCCCCCCAAAAAGGGAAGATCCTCCCATGGTCTGCGGCGCGATCGCTCGCTCGCTCGGTATGGGCTGAGCCCGCTGGCCACGTTGCCGGGCTCGAACTTCACGTGCGCCAACACCTTGCCAGTCTCCAGGTCCAACCTAACGGTGGCCCAGATCCATGAGACTTGCATGGGCCCGAGAAATCGGGTGGGGGCGTTTTCCAGGAACAGCCCACCGAAACGGGTACCTAAAACAAACAAAAATCTGGTAGATGAGCAAAAACCACCAGGTAGGAACCAGGAATCGCCATCTATTTGTCTGGCAAAACAACCGAAAGAACACCTATGGTGGTGGGGATTGCCGTGTGCTCCCAACAAAAACCAACCGAAACGGGTACCTAACAAAAACAAATAGGTGAACAAACAATCCAAATACATAAATGAAGAAACAACAACATTGATGACATGAAGAGGACACCTCAAATATTACACACACACACACACACGCAAAAATCACCTTGTGATACTCAAAGGGTGTCATTCCCAAGACTACGACTTCATCACTAAGGGGGTTCTGGCCATACCTTTCCACTCTGCTTAGCAAGCGAGTTTTGCTTCTGCCTACCTGTAGACTTGCCCATTTTGAGGTGTTGCTGCTGATGTTTGTCGTAAGCGCCCCTTTGAACACTCGCATGCTCTGGATGACCCCAAAAAGGCTTGCCAGTCCACTCAGCTATCTGAACCCAACAAACCCGAGGTTATACTGATGTGAACGGGGAACCTTCAAGGGGTATGAGCAAGAGCTACTGCCCTTAGAACCTCAGTGATTTGTGTACCCCAACCATGGGGGTCATTGCAAGAGAATCCTCTTCAAATGGGTGGCCTACAGTTCTGGTCAAATTTGGGCTCGTCTCCAAATGGACGAACCCGCAACATGGGACCCTGTCTCAAGCTGTTCAGATTTGGGTGTGGCTCAAAATTAAACTTGAGGGGTTGCGCAGGTTTTGGTCCATGTTTCCACTTACCAGGGTTCCATTTTGGTGCCGGTGTTTTGAGCCACACCCATTTGGAGGTCGATCAGCCGCCTAGCAGGGGCCTTTCTGAGTCAAAAGCCCGTACCCCCAGTGAACATCCCAATCCCCAATAAAATAGATGCGTGGTGCACCTACCCCAAAATGGTACCATTGGTTTTGACCCACAGCCATCTCCCTTTAACACAACCAAAGTTCGCAGCTACCTTCAAAGGACACAAATTTATTGGGATTGAGCCAGCTGGAAGACACACGCTGAACAAAAGGCAACCACCATCAGGCAAGTGCATCAAAGCCACACCACGCTACCCACGTCCGCGTAAAAGAATGCAGTTGCTTGGAGTTGGTGAAAAAACTGCCAGGCGAACATATTTCACCTCCCAAACACCATCAGGGCTGCAACGTGCAAATTCGGCCTTCCCGAAGACAAGCTCCCCATTTGAATCTTTGGCAATTCTCGGAGTGATCATTGGAACCAACTTGGCACTCGGAGCAATTCTTTATGACTCCCAAACTAAAGTCCCAAACTAAAGATAGGGGTCCACCCCTTTCAGTGACAGACCTTCACGGATGTTAGCTCGTTTCTTCCCCCCCTCTAAATCGGTGAGCTCGCATTTTTGTTCGCCCATACCCACTTTGGGCACCACTTGGATAGGTCTGCTCACACGATCTTGCCCAGCACTCCCACTTCTTTGTGACCACGACTGAGTGTGTTTTTCAGTTGGGGGACCTTTTGCCCATTCCCACTTTGGGCACCTGGAATTCCGTTTTACTTGGCGGAGCCCAATTTGGTGGCCACGCACGGACTTGGGTCTCCCGAGTTTTCATTGGGGGACCCTTTGGTGGCCATGGACTGGAGGATTCGCCACGCCGCTTCCCACCCCTCAGCTTGGGCTGCGCGCCGCACGGTGTCGTGCGCCTGGCTGGCCGTATTTTGAACATCATCGAATCTGCGTCCCAACGGCATCGGAGACCGCGCTACGATGGGCGTGTCTTGCCAAACTAGCAAATACCCGCCGGTTTTGAAGCCCAGACTTGCAACTAGAAGAGACCTCGAGCGAGACCTGAATGCTTCCATTCCAGACCAGATGGCTACAAATCCATGCGGCTGCCTCGTCGGTGTGTCTGGGTGTCTTTGCGGCTGTAGTTGCGTCGGACGTCAAAGTGCCCATTGCCCTAGAGATATGGCTGAGTATGTCTTCTCTTGAGAGTACCCTTATGATTGTGGGGTTTGTTAGGGACAAGAAAGGGCAAAGGGAAAACCTCCATTTGGGCAGGTACACCCACATGAGTGAGATAGCAGAAAACCCACAGTCCACCCAAACCCCTGTAAAGAGCCAACCAAGGTACTTCTTTGTTCGAAGCTATGGTTGGGACGTTCCCGGACAACCCCGTTGTTTTCCGCCGAGGCTCCGTCCTTTTTATTTGGAAAATAGATGGCGATTCCTGGTTTACCTGGGTTCAATCATCTACCACAATCAGTTTTCGACCTTAAACACTTGCTGGTGCTCAGTAGGGAATGAGGGAATGAACCCAGAGATTCCCTTAAAGGAAAACACCAGTTGGATGGTTTATCTTAGGGTCATTCCATTTCTCAGTCCCAGCATCTCTCGCACCAGCAAGTTGTTCAGGTCGAAAATTGATGGTAATACATGATTGAACCGGGTATCTTGGGAATCGGATGCTATTTTCCACCTTTGTCTCAACCACTTTAGCCTTGGTCTTGGTTTTGACCCTCTGGTCTGAGCCTGCCAATGCTTGTCCACTTGCGCCTACTGCTCCATTTACTACTAGATCCGTCTGCCAATGCTAACCCACCAACCCCAGCTTATTCATAAGGGGCAACACCCCTCCAAAAGTGGTCTGAATCCCCACATTTCACCCAGAATCGGACACCCCCCTAGAAAATTCACTGTGGCTCAACATGAATCAGGGCCATCCTGTAAACATGTGTTGCTTTTTTTTTGTTTTAAAAATATGGGGTCAACATGAACCAGGGCCATCCTGTAAAAAAAATAGTTGGTTCAACAAAATATGGGGTCAACATGAACCAGGGCCATCCGGTAACAAAAAACAATGTTGGTTTATTAAAATATGGGGTCAACATGAACCAGGGCCATCCTGTAAACAAATTGGTTGGTTTATTAAAAGATGGGGTCAACATGAACCAGGCCCATCCTGCAAACAACTTGGATCGTTCATTTACTTATGGGGTCAACATGAACCAGGGCCATCCCGTAAACAAACTGGTTGGTTTATTAAAATATGGGGTCAACATGAACAAGGGCCATCCTGTAAACAAATTGGTTGGATTTTAAAATATGGGGTCAACATGAACCAGGGCCATCCCGTAAACAAACTGGTTGGTTTATTAAAATATGGGGTCAACATGAACAAGGGCCATCCTGTAAACAAATTGGTTGGATTTTAAAATATGGGGTCAACATGAACCAGCGCCATCCTGCAAACAAATTGGTTGGTATATTAAAATATGGGGTCAACATTCTACCCAGAAAGATCGCCTACTATTCACCGAACCCAAAAGTCTCAACAACCAGAAAATCGCCAGGTCTATTCATCTGGGTCAATCATCCACCGAACCCAACGAGTCGCTCCTCTCCCAACGACGTCCGATCGCCTTGACGTCCGGATCCGGGTACCGCAAGGTGCGGCCGTCGTGGGTCACCGCGTACGGCACGCCCCGCAGGCCTCGCTCAAGCCGTGGAAAAACCCAGGAAAAAACCGCGGCGACCGTGAAAAACCGGGAAAACCAATGGGTTTCAAACCCGGAAAAGCCGTGGACACCGTTGTGAAAGCCAGGAAAACCATGGAGAAGCCATAAAAATCCCGGAGAAAGCCATGGGAGCCATGGACAACTCCCCCAATTGTGTGGGTTACATGGGCTTGGAGAACCTTTTCTGGTCAGTGACCTTGGTAAACAAAAGGCAACCCTTCCTCTGAAAGTGCGCCCGAAAAGAGTTAGAGATGATTCTACACATGGGAGATGAGAGCGAATTGTGAAATGTGCGAAGTGTCAAAGTCGTAAATAAACAAAAAGACAAAAACAGTCATAAGCCAACATTTCGCACCAAAATGACCCGAAGCCGGGTCAAACAAGTTACGGCAGCTGAGGAATCAATGACAGCCCAGCGAGGTTTGCCACCAGTACCCAAAGGGTCTCTTGGTACCTGAGGATGTACCGAGCCCCTCAAGTACACCTTAGAAGGCAGCAAGGGATTCTCTGAGGATGCCCCCCAAATATTGAACGTGGACCAAACACATCCAACACTACACAACCCCTGGACAGTGCTTTTCAATACCACTATATCTATAGTGCGCACTATTCATGTCTTACGACACGTTCAAACCCTGGGAAAAAGACATGGACCCCCCCAACTCCAACAGTCTTCACCATGGCCTTCGCCGGCTCCCGCGTTTTTTTTTTTTTCCGGATCAGAAAAAAAAAAAAAACGCTCGCGGAAGTCCGTGGCGGATGTTTGCCTCGAGTTCCCGGATTCAAGCTCAGAGGTGGGATCGAAGGTCGAATTTTTTTGGGAGACGTTTCAGCTGAAGTTCCCTGACTTCAGGTCACCCGTCCAGTTTTGGTTTAGGGCGAGTTTCCCCATTTTCACAGGGCGATACAGGGCCGGGGAAAAGAAAAAAGGCTGGTCTTGAAAGACCGGCATCATTTTCTCCCAGCTCTTCGAATCGTGCCGGGGGGTAAGGGGCACCTGGTCTTGAAAGAGGGAACCGGGCATGTTTCATTCCCAGCTCCCACGTCTTCGTGCTTGGTGGTCCCGGTTTTTCTGGTGCCTCGCGTCACCTTCTTCACGCGGCAGAGCTTGTAGTTGCCCTCCTCCTTGGTGACCTCGCGCGAGACTGGTTTGATGCTCCTTTTGGGGAGCCGAAGAATTCGAATGGTCTGGGAGTCTGGGCTCAGATCCGCGAAAAGTGACTAACTTTTAGTGGGTTAAAATTGAAACTACCACTAAACACTAGGCTAAAAAGCTAAGGGGATGGCACCACCAAGTGGTGGTTTGGGGTGTTTCAAACCAGTGGCTCAGTCGCTGTCACTGGCCCCTTATATGTCTCTTGTCACGCGCGGTTTAGATGGAAACCAAAAGGAAAGCCCCGATTTTGGGGGTGCCTCCGTTTCTCATAAATTCTGAAATGCGTGCCACTTGTAAACGGGGAAGCTCATTTGAATGGTTTCCCATTTGCCAAAGCTCAAAAGCCGCAGGAAACACACTCCCATCACCCAAACTGCAAGTTGGGGTTGTTCAACATCGAGGGATCTGCAATGGGATACCACATGATACCACTACAAGAAAAAAGAGTACCATCTGCCGCAAGGATTGACAAGCAACCTTCAATCCTACATTTGTCTAAACTTCCAAAAATCAGGTCGCAATCAGTTCAAATGGTAATGTGTGTGGTGCATTGCAGGCGGCCTATCTCCGACACGAGGAAGGCCCTGCTCATACCACCACCACCACCACCACCACCACGGACTAGATATCCAGACCCACACATCCGGAAACGCCCAGCGAGCGCCGCCTTATGGAGCTTGAAGCGGCCCTTAGTGTTGTACAGCAGCCGGAAGTTCTCCTGACGAAACCGCCCCAAATGGGGCGGCGCAATATGCCAAGGAAGTGATTTAAGGCACTGAATCCACATCTTTGCAAATTTTCACGCAGACCCTGGGGGTAACAAACCCATTTGGTAGAAACAAATTTAGGGTTACCCGAAATGCATGGTCTGTCAGATGATGTTCGAAACGCGCCTTGGTCTTCTCGATCTGGACAACGTCCATGAAGCCGGCAGGGTAGAACATGTCGGTGCGCACCTTGCCATCCTTGGTGAGCTGGCAGGTTTAGGCTGGGAAAAGAGTGATTGCATAGTCTGCGTTTGCGTCTTAAGGGTGATGACCCTGTTTGGTGTTGTTTAGCGGGAAGCCAAAAGGAAACCCATGCCATTACCGACCGGAATCCCCCGCTCAGAGTCTCTAACTTTCAGTGATTTAGTAGAAACCACTACACCTCACGTCAAAACTGACTTTCAGTGGCCTGGAACTGCCACGAAATCCGAAAAAATGAGCCCGCAGGAACTGGACGGCCGGATGGAAGCCCGGATGGCCCAGTGGGTCCCGATCGAATCTCAGGTGAGGTGCCACCTTGATCAGGCGCTGCATTACGATCATCTTCACCTCGCGGTACGTCAAGGCCTGAGCCCGTGAGCCGGAAAGTGAGGCTTGGGAGCTGTTAGGACGGAAAGAAGCCAAAGATGGCTTGGGTGTTTCGCGTTTCGCCGATTTTGTCCATATTGTAGTCTTCAAGTATAAGATACTATAGGTGTCAAATATATCGTGATTGATTGATAATACATACATACATATCGAAGTTAAGTTTAATGTTTATTTTTTAACCTTTACCATGCAAGCACATTAATTCATACATCAGCCAGTTTACCTTTGGCATTTGGGGGGGGGGGGGCAAAATCAACTTCAGGGGCCAATGACTCGACCCATCATGCCACTAGTCAACGACTTGCTAGGGTCATCTTTGAAGCCAATAGGGAAGCAAATGGAAGGCTATGGGTAGACGAAAGATGCATTCAAGAAAAAGGCATCTGTTCTTATTGTGAAAGGCGGTGCACCTGCTCGAAACCACCAACAAAACCTGAGCGGAGTCAGTCCGACCGTCCCAGCTGTGTTTTCCGCCGGCCATGCAACCCTTTGTGCCAAACCTGCACGCCCGACCAGAAAGCAACATGGACCAACCCCGAAATCCTGTAAATTGCAGTTGTTTGTGAGGCAATACCAACAATCACAAGAACAACATCTCCTGGCAATTGAGGCCTCGACTTGCCCATGAATAGCGTGCTCATCACTTGTTGATCTTGCCACACCGAAAGAAATGCAATCCACTCATCTGCGTACATCATAAGCACACATGTCCATGGCAAACATGAATCTCCCTAAAGGCGAAGCACGGACCGGGCGTCAGCAGGGTTGCTAAGATGGGCCGCATTTGGCCTAAACCAAAGGCCCTCTAGCTTCTAGATGGTGGCTTACCTAAGGAACTTGAGAAGCCAAGGGACCCTCTGGACACCGCTCAAGAGAGCGCGCGTTTTTGCTCCCCTCGAAACGCCAACCGGTTGCTTGGCTCGAATTCGGACGCACCAAGCGTAGATGTGTTCAATTGCTCCTTATTTCGGCGCTCCATGGCCCTTCTGTTGCTGTATTCAGATATTTCAGGTTAGTCTTTAGGAAAAACCAGCGACCTCCAGACCAAAAACTTGGCATCTCGACTCCAGTCCGGCGGCTCGACTCCGCAACTTGGTTGCTGACCCCTCTGCAAAAAGCTTTTAACTTGTGGGTTTCTCAGCTATTAAGTGGTCAAGGGGAAAAAACAAAAACCAACACTTGTTTTTTGGATTCGGGCGACCTCTTTTTCGGATTTGGGTAAACTTTAGTGGGAACCCCCCTGGATTTCAACCCAAAGTCTAAGAGTCTAAAGATCCGTTGCCCAATAATTAGCAGCTTTTCAGCCGCTCCGTTGGGTTTCGAATGGCGCCCGGGCGTACTTCAGGCGCTGGCGCAGCATCACCTTGGGCGCATCGTTCTCGGCTTGGCTCGGACCCCGGCTTGGTGCAAAAAAGGGAAGCCGAAGGCCAAAATGGAGAAACAGGTGGCCATGGGTCACAATCCAAAGCGTACGCTTTAGAAGAACATCCGATTCAATCCAACCACTAACATAGACTAAGATGGATGCACCCCCGAAATGGTACCATTGGTTTTGATCCACAGCCATTTGTCCAGTAGCGATAGATTCCCTTTAAGACCAACGCAACAAAAAAAAGAAAAACAGTTCTTAAGCAGGCTGTGGTTGAAATGGAATCCACTTCTGTGATGCAACAAAAAGGCTTAAGACTAACCCATCACAAGGGGGAGATTCCCTAAAGTATCACAGGAGTGGGCAACCCCGATTGATGCAACTCTGGGTTCAACCCAAAGCAGCTCCAATCCAATCCAGGGTAAGATGATTCACGGCTGACCTAAACGGGAAGCCAAAAGGAGAAGCACCACACCCACGTGTTGAAAAAGGGAACTTGTTTGGGCTCTCTTGCCAAACTAAAAACATCCGGGTGTCCCCACGCTTGGGTAGGTTTTGTTGCGGCTCGGTACCATTTTCTCAAGCTGTGTTAAGGAAACTCAAAGGGCCAGCTTCATTTCTGGGGTAGCCCTTGACACAACCCACTCGGAATAGAAATCCACAATGGAAAGAAATCTGGCTCGCCGACCTGGGGCGGGAAATCAGTGAGCCGTAAGGTCGTTTGGGAGATTCCGACTTAAAACATGGCATGAGATGTGATCAATTCGCCGAATTTGAAAAGGCCATCGCTCGGAGCGTTTCACGCGTTGAAGGGCTCGAATTAGACGCCTTGAACAAGTTGATGTTGCTTGTTGAAGGAACACGGAGCGAACCAAAAGCTGGGCAAAGCGTCTAGTTTAGCCTGGCAATGAAAAGGGCCCTTTTAAGGTCCAATGAAAATCCGAGTCTCTCCAATGAAAAGGAAACCAACATGGATCTAAGAAGCCACTCACTTGGAGATGGGGTTGTCAAAAAAGGAATACCCAACATGGCGACTTGGTAAGTGGAAACAAGGACTAAAACATGCGGTCCATATCCTGGTGGCTGAATTTTGCTTTATACCCACATGTGTGGTTAAACTCCTTAGGTTCATGGTAATAGCTTTCCTCAAGCCCAAGTGGGCTTTGACCATGACACATGGAGGGCCACAGTTCCTACCATGCTCACGAACCTTTCCGGCTGCCCAAAAGCTTTGAAGGCTTGATGATACCCATCCCTCTTTGCTCCGAGGGAAAGGGAGTGTTGACCATGGCTAGAGTGAACAACCCCAAAACCCGTATTGACCTGTGGCACCAAAAGCCTGACAAAGGCTCTACAGGCCTGGCTACAATTCCCCACAAAACCAAAAAGTAGAACTAGAAGCTTCACCAAAACGGCCAGCGGGCTCGAATATGTGTCGGCGGCTCCCGCACACCAACACAGAAAAGAGGAACTTGAGATGCGACCAAACTCAGTGAGTCCAGTTACCCCTATAACAGGTAACCAGGAATCCTTAACAATGTGTTACATGATGGTTTCCCTGGTTACCTGCTATGATAGTGGCAACTGGAAGCACTAGATCTCAGAACTCTAGATCAATGTGTTGGATCGGGGCGCAAATGGCGGTTCGCCTTTCGGTTGCCCTAAGAAAGACATACCCAAATGATGATGTTCATTCACCAAAAACATAAGGATATACTTCAATGTCGCACTTCGCTTGAATCCGTCTCGACAAGTTGGCTTTCCAACTTTTGTGTTTGAACCCATCCAAGAAGTTGGTTGTGCTGTACTTTGTCTTTAGAATCCTAAGGGCCAACAAAAACGTCCAAAACGCAAGCCACGGAAAAATACAAACACAAAAAGAAGGTTTCCAGGTTTTCCGGGTTTGGCTCTGGGTGTTCCTGCTGGTTTTCCTTGTTGGCTGCTTGGTTCACCCCCCACTCTTACGTGTTATCGCCGAGCCGCGATCAAGGGAAGGCACTCCCGGAGCTTGTGAGGACCCGCGTTGGGCTTGGGCGCCTCAGCCATGGGCATCCGATTTTTTTTCCGCTGATTGGCTGACCTTGGAATAAACAAACTATGACACATGGAGAACTAGGGAAACATATCTAAGATAAACATACAGGCCCCTGGGTAAACAAATCGTCATAATTCCTAAAACAACCTCAACGCCCCTGGTTTCTATTAAAACATTACTCATCAAATATGATTGAGTTTGTACCCAGGGACAGGACGCCGAGGCTTTGTTCGCCTATGCCGTGGAAGTGTGGCAGTGTTTTAAGTCCAAACCTGCGTGGGGGAAACCAACAAAGCAATTTGGCAGTGGTTCATGGTTTGTTCCAGCGTTCGACCTACACAAAAGGCTGGGAGAGATGTTCTGCGCCACCAGCCTTGCTTCCCGGGTCATACCTCACCACCCTTGGCGGGGAAAAAAGGGCACACCTGGCAAAGGCGGGCTGCATAAAACCACATTTATGAACCCCTACGTATTTAATTGGGCAATGAACCGTTACTTGCGGCGTTTGTTGGGGGAAGCAGCCGGCCAAAGAAGTCATGCAAAGAAGTGTTGTCCTTTGAACAAACGCATGTGCGTGGATCTCAAAATAGGCGAAACCCCCAGAATGGCTAGGATTCGTCCTGGTTGCCCTTATCTCAACCAGGAAATGGGGGGTCCCCCACAAAGGCTGCTGCCTCAAAGGTCAGCCCTTGGCACCCTAAGCTCCGCACCCATCGCCCTCGCAGCTTGTCGAGCATCCAGTGCTTGGGCGCCTGTCGAGCGCAATTGGCAACAAAAAGCGGAACAGGCAAGCCATATGGGTGCGGTCGTCAAAAATTGGAATACCCAAAATGGGCCGCCCGATCGGTAAGTGGAAACATGGAGTACAACCTGCGGCGCTTATCCTGGTGGTTTAATTTTGATCCATACCCATTTTCCCGGAGTCACCCTTGAGGGGGAAATCAAAGGGAAACTGACTTTGATAACCCGACGATTGCAACAACCAAACATCAGCAAACCATCATTGGACATCTTTTGCCATCCCGGTAATTCTAGAACTGAAGATATGTGCTACATGTATATTGAAACTGCTGGAGAGTATACTGTTCCAGATAATCATCTTGGGATTACGCTGGCCATCCATGTGTGCCCAAATGGCACGTTTCATTGTACCGCTTCGATTTTTTTACTGATAGGGACCCCCTCCAAATAATAGGTCTAATTTAAATAGGCGTGTCTGTGTTTTAGGGCAGCCTTTTCGCCTTCGTTTCATAGGGAACCACAAGGAAACTCACCCAGTTTGGAAGTCCAAATCCCTGTTTCGACACATTGCAGGCGACGGGCATACATGCGCTTCAGGTGCTTGATGATTCCGCGCGCCATCTCCTGAGAGTCGGTGCAGCTGAAAGCGCCTCCAACATAGTATGATCGTTGGAAGAATATTACCATTTGCGGATGCGTCCCCTGAAAAATACATATAGTTTTAAAACAAAAATATATCCAGAAGTGATAAATTCCCTTCAAAACCAAAAGGGGTAAATTAAGACAACTTTCTTAACTAAATGGAAGATTGCCCAACAAGAACTATAGGGGTCTGCCCCAATACCGATACTATGATAATAGTGTCCTTTCCAACAATTCTTCCAGATTTGTTTGGGTTCGACTGTGATCCTTCAAACAGGGTCTTCCATTTAATTTAAGCAACCTGGACCAAAAAACACAACAACAATATGTCTGGTAGTGACAGACTCCCCTTTAAACAAACAGAGGAAACCATAAAACAAATATGAAGCACATGGAAGGGATTCAGAAACTCGCGATCATCTTCCGTGGCAGACTGCCACTGCTTGCGGCCGAGGCTCGAAAACGCGACTGGGAGCGGAGGAGTTGTTTGGGATTCGCAAAGGTGCCCTGAGCCAGATGCAAGTAGAATCAACGAGGGAACGCGCTGCGCTATACGCGGCGGTCGCAAAGCACCGGGGGATGCAGTCCCCAAGTTGGCGAGGCTAACCAATGTCTCCGATCCACAAACCACTTGGTATTAGATTATTTGACCGAACATGGGATGGAGAGCGAGAAAGCTGGACTGGCTGGTAAAAACTCACCTGAGAGACAAATTAACCAGCCTTGCCCCAAATCAGGGGCTTTGACTTGACGGTGGCTCCCTTTTGACTGCAGCACACGCCCGACGTATCTGAACTCGTGCTCGGAGAGCACGAGTTCTTATCCCGGGTTGGCGGACCGCGCGCTTGACGCGGGTGAAACCAGCGGCTGCGACTGCCATCCAACATCCGGCCTGTTGCCGGCACAAGTCGAATATTTGCTTAAGTCCGCTGGAAAAAAAAGAAATACTTCCAGTAGTGATAGATTCCTTTAAAACCAACAGGGGAAATAACAAATAGTTGTAACCAAATGGAAGAAGAAGAACAAACAAGAAGCCAATGGTCGCTTTGAGGCAAAGCCATGGAACTCGTAATGGCCTCAGCTGAAGCTTTCCTCAGGCGGCAGAGCGCTGAGGAGAAACGTTAGCCACTCGGAGAAAGTTCTGAGGACCGTCTTGGAAGGGAAGTTCTTACAAGGGTTCGAAGAACCGAAAAAAATCCTCGAAAGTTCTGTTTCTTGCAAGGGCTCAAAGAACCGGGGGCTCTTGGAAAGTTCTTTATCAGCCATTCTCGCGGGGCATACCGGGCATAGCCTGACTCCTGGCTAGGCAACTTGAATCCAAGATTTTGTCAAACAGGGCTGCCCTCTGTGCCATGACACCATCCAGTTGGACTTGCTCTCACGGCAAGATCCAAGGTCCTAAGGTTTGGCCTATCCTTGTGCCTTGGAGACATCTGGGATGAAGAAGACCAATTCATTGAGCATATGGGCTACTCAAGACAGGCTCCTTAATGGGTGGGGCCGCAAGCCCTCCAGCTGAGGTCGCTATGCTTGACGAGATTGTAAAGAAGTCCTGGAGTCTGAAGGTCGAGTGTTGAGGCGCAAGCCCTCAAGTAACAGGGCTTGCGCGCTGAACAAGCCAAACAGGTGGCACCATCAAACATGTCTGCAGCTCTGGGCAATTTTCTGCAAGGATCCAACGGCGGAAGGAAGTTGTTTCCTTCATTGGTTGACAATGGCAAATCGGAACCCACGTGGCATGCAAACCTGGGCTTTTCGGGCCATGTGTTGGATCTTTAACTGCCAAAATGGTGAGGAAGCCAATCGAACAAGGGAAGCTTGCTATCTCAATAGATACTCTTTTGCACATTAACATGAAAAGTCAAAAAAGGGGGTCATTGTCCTGAGAGGAGTTTCCTTAATCAAAGAAGCGTTGTGGAGGCTCGTTCAAGAAGACGCATCACTTGACAGGCTTCCCCATCGAGTGTGGAAGCCTTGTTCAAACGCATCCTTCAACCTGGAAGGAAGGCGTTTTCAAACTGAACACCTCACAAAATGCTTGGCAAATTCTCGTTGTAAGCCTCACCCATTATCAGGTCACCTGGGCTGCCAAATCCCTAACAGTTTAACATGTGGGAAAAAATGGAAACCCCCTAAAAGGCAACTAAAACCTACAACGCTAAGGGGAGGGCCAACTAAACCCTTAAAAAACCCTGAAACCTGAGGAACTATATGGCTGGGAACCAGCAAGATGTTGCTTTTTGGACCCGGTGCCATGTCGAAATCGTATGGGCCGCCGGCCACATCATCATTGTCGGCGTAGGCTCCCACAGAAGCCTTCCCGCGTTTCAGCGGAAGGAGTTGACCTTTGGACATTTATTGACCTACAAATGGGTGACCCCTTGAATGGGTTCTGACACACGCGTGCCGTTTTTTGGAGTTGGTACCCCTCCCACATGAACCATGAACTACTTCAAAAATTGACCAAACTTCTGCCACGCGAACTGTTGCAACCAAAAGGCGCTGAACACCACCCAAGACTTCTGATGGGTCAAAATTGATCCAGGTCTTATGGCAGGTGTTCGTCCCTTTCATTTACCAGCGTTCCAGTTTGCGTACTTTTTTTTGACAACTGCCCATTTAGGGAAACCACCAAACCCGCGGAAAGCCACAGGGAAGGGTTCCGCTGAGAAAAAGCCGTTCTGATCCAGGAATGGCTTGATCGGATTCATGAGGCTCTGTGAAGCCACTCCCCACACCCTGATCCTCAAGTCTTGTCGCCCAAAGAGGTTTAATCTACCAACATATTATAGAAATTGGTTCGCTGTGAACAGTTGCATCATGTTGTATCTTCCAAATACCAACAAACCATGCTTTCAAAGTGGTGCGAACAGATATCCATCATCCACAATACCAATAACACATCGCTGTTTCCACCCAATGAGCCTCGCTTATCGCGCGACCTTTTCGCAGACAGCTCTGGCAGATGCTAAGCGCCCCCAGAGTGACGCAAGGGCGCGGAAAAGGCACGGTGTGTGGCACAAAATCGCTTGGGACAACCTGCGACTGAAACGGCACTGAGATCTGAAAGGTTGAAGATGGTCATCATCTACATAGAGAATTACATACGCCAACCAGTGTTAAATGTGTGTGTGTGTGCTTTTCCATTGTGATCAATACCTCTCGTAGGCTCCACGCTAATGTTGCAACTATCGCCTCTTCACTCAAAACCGATTGACAATGTCCCGTCTCTGAGACAAGGGGCTGACAAACTCTGACAGGATGTCAATCCAAACAGACCCTTCTCTGCGATCCCCCCCATTTGACCCATTTTCACAATCTACAAGGTGTACGCCAAGGGATTAGGACAACTTCGTCAAGGTGTGCCCCACTGGTAGCCCCAGGCCCAAAGAAACCTATTTCTTTCCAGCCTCCAGTTGGCCCGAAGCAGGTGCGCCCGTGGAAACGAAAAAAAAACATAACCTATGTCAGCATGGCCCCCGGGCCGTCGGGCCACAGGCGGCTCATGCACTGGCTTTCTCTCATACAAGCTTCCCAGCTTGAAGCTTTGCGAGGTGCTCCAGATTTGAGAGGTTAGAATAAGGGTACCCGATTTTTTTCTGTAGTCTAGTTTAGTAGGGGAACCCTCCCCCAAAAAAAGATAAAGGGGCACTACTGCGGGACCTAGTTTGTGAAGCCTTGTGCTTACCAATGAAGGGTCTTGCAATATGTCCCGTTTAAGCATCACTGCACGAACAAACGCCTCATCTCAACATGGCCGTAAAAGGGATGGTTCAATCCCCCAAAAGGACATGGAAGAACCTCTGACAAAACAGTCCTCGGTTGCTTTCTGCTCCCCTGCTAAACGGTTTTAACTTTTGGTGGTTTAATTAGGAAAACCCACTAGTTTGCATAAAAAGCTGTTCAGTCCTAACATCATCTAACATCCCTTGGCAAAATGGCACCAACGAATCTCTGAAGGCCACAACATGTTGGCGCCGTAAAACCGTAACCCGACGCATCGGCCACAACGGTTTGCTCACACACGCTTGGTGATCTCAAAGTTCTTCTTGTCGATGCTCACCTTGTCACCCACCTGTGCTTTTCGCTGGGGCACCGAACCCGGGGAATTCTGTGGCGCGCCCAAAAAAATCCGAAAGGCCAAAAGAAAAACCGCACGGAAAACCAAAATCCAGTTTTTGATACTGTGGATGGACGAAATCCATTTCGCTCCACCTAAGAGACCTTGGAATAATGATTCTCCTCCCAATGCCAACAAACAACGGTTTCCCACGGTCTCTTAGGTGGTACGAAATTAATTTCGTCCATCCACAGTAGTAGAGGCATCCCTAGTTGACGCGAAAAGGGATGCACGCGAAACCCCCCAAAAAAATCGGCGCCTGGAGGTATGCCGGCGCCTGCTTCGAGATCCCGTTCGACAACACCACGATTTGATCCTCAGATACACGAACCACCCAAACCAAAGCCAATGTTCCATTCGCACATGTCCAGGTGGCATTCAAGACCAACACTCCATGTAGGAAATACCTGACCCATGAGGGTTTTGTGGCTGTGCCATGTGTTTGGGAGAAAGCTGCACTTGACCCTCCGAGGTGCGACTGATCGATCCGACCATTTCCCTACACAAGAAGCACTATGTGTCAGGCTAGGGATGTACACCACTCAAGTTTGCGTGACTTTGTTGTGGTTTCCCTAACCCCAACAAGGGCCAGCCTCAAAATACAACCCCAACAAGACTGGCTGGCGCACAGTTTCCGGCTCTATTGCCTGGCATTGGTTCCAGCCCGAACCGGATCCCAAAATCCCAACTTGTTTGGCCCGAAGCTGAGGCGAGATCCCGGCCGTTGTCTTTGGACTGCTTGATATCTGTGATCTCCATGATGATGTCATCAGGAAACTGGCAATGATTGGGCCAACTGCGCTCAACGTGTGCTTCTTTCTTTTTGGGGGGCTGCAATGACAAAGGGGCAGGTGAGATTTGTCATCAAGCGGTCGGCTTTGTACACCTGGCTGAGAATGCTCGACGTAGCCTTCAAACTTATGACATGTTCCAACACAGCTTGGAGGCATTGGAGAGCTTAATGGATTTGCACAAGTTGATAACGTCGGCGAGAGGCAAGGTCGGAGAGAGAGAGGGAGAGGGAGAGAGAGCCACGTATTAATCCGACCAAATCACGGCTGCTCAAAACACTCCGGAGGAAACAAACCTGCACGGATGTGACAATGTCTGCACCTGGAGAAAGCTCTTAATTAAAGTGCCGGGCCCACCACGACGTTCACGATCTTTTCGCCCCACTGCTCGAACTCGACATTCTGGCCCTGCGCCAAATCGGCGAAAGCGAAAGCGCGTTTCGCGCCGCGATCCAAAGGGTGTCAAGCGGCGGACAATTCGATCGGTGCGGGGGCCCCTTTTGGGCCCTTGCGTCTGGTATGATCCTGTTGGTGCCTGGGATTTATGTCCGACGAGGGGGTGCCCATTCAAATCATAGAAGTAAGCAAGCCGCCTTTGCAACAGGAATGCACCAAGCCATGTCTCTTGGTGGGAGACAGATCTGGAGGATTGTTCATACGTCGTCCTCGAGCAAAGAACCAATATGACCTTCCATTTGCAGTAGAGCCCCCTGGAAAAACAACAACATATTTCCAGTAGTCATAGATTCCCTCCAAAAACCCAACCAGGGGACAAAATAAAACATCTTCATTGCCGCAAAGGGATGGTCCATGGGGTTTCCGCTCGCTAAAACCCCCGCGGCTCGGTGAGCGCATTCCCGCATCGGCACACCGCCTCAACCAGCCACTCGCCCATCTCGCCCAGGACATCTGCAGGGACCGCGGTGTCCTGAAGGCCAGGCCAGGCCAGGACGAGACTGAATATGCCTGTCTTTAACAGGGAACCACCAAAATGGCGGGTTTGCTGCTGGCTTCTCTTTGAATCAACCCTAAACTTTCCGTTTGGCGAAAAACATGGGGAACCACAAGGATTGGTTTCTTGTTGTCCACTTTCAACAAGTCTAACGAAGAGTACCCTGACAACTGCACACACAAATATCAGGACTGAACCCGCAAAACGATTTCTTCAGAAAGGAGGCTCCTTTCCCAACATAGTGCATCTGGCAGCTTCAGGCTCGCAAGCTTGCATAGATTTGTACCTGGGTTTGTTCGTTGTTGTCTTCATGAGGTGACCCTGCTACCAGTTTTTGTTTGCTACCCCTCTTTGGGGTTCCACTTCGGCCTCTACCAAACATCGACGTCTTCATTTCAGACAGCCCGACCCCAACAAGCATTGCCCTAACAGCGCACCGCTTGAAACCGCACACGAACCTGGAACCCCAAAATCTCCGGCGGCCAAATCTCCTCAGATTCCTCGATTCCGCGATCGTTTTCGCCCTCCCCGCTCCCCACTCCGGCTATTTTTTCCCATGCCCCAAGTCCCAAGCGGAGCGGTGGTGACCGTGCTGCTGGATTCCATGTTCCTGTGAGCTCAAGGTCCTCAAAACTCTCCATGTCCATGATGTGGTAGGACCCCTCGTCCTCGTCCTTGTAGGAGTAGGTCCCAACTGGCCGCAAAACTCGACCGGCAAAAAGCCTCGCTACCTTCTTTTCGCGGAAATTGGACTTTTTGGGTCTAAGGACTGCAATTTTCCCAAAGCTTTGTGGCAGCTTCCCCTGCAACAAGTTACAGGGTAAAAGCAGGGAAATTACTTGGTTGCTGTTGACCCCTCTGCAAAAAGCTTAACCTTTTGTGAGTTTAGTGGAAACCCCCTTAATTTCCCAAAAAGCCAAAGTCTAAAGATCCAACCCAATAGCAGTGAAGATTAGAGAAGAACAATCAGCATGCCCGATGCTTTCAGCTTGCCTCAAAGAGGCGGGGGCTCCTTTTCTTTGGACATCTTCAACATAATGCCGAAAACCAGCGGCGCGTTTCAGTTCGCATCTACAAACGGTTGCTTGAATTGCCAATGGCCTTCATTCAATCTCCGGAATTGGCCGTGTCAAGTTCCATCGCGCACCAAGATGAGCTTTTGCAATCCACTGACGTGTCCGATGCGAAAGCGCGCAATCAACGGACTCGCTTCAATCCTCCCACCTGGAAGATGCTCATAGAGGGCGCAACGAGTTTTGAACATAAATAACAGATGCGTATTGTGAGTGTGCGAAAACACGCCGGACGACTTAAGACGACTTATCTTGGCCGATCTTTCAGGAAAACAGCACACCAACCGGACCAGCACTCACCCCTCGAGCAACGCAGGCAGTGCAGGTAATTGGCTCGCCTGGTTTGAGTGCCCCAAACGCGTGACGAAGCTTCCCTCATCTGCATTCACATGCAAGAACCAGCATGGTTGGGGGAACTTCAGGCTACTCTAACTTCCAGGACGTTGAACATCATCAGGATGGGCACGCAGCAACAATTCCAGAGAAATGGTGCTTCACGCAGTACTCTAGCGGAGCGAAATCACAGGTAAGCAGATCGAGCAAGAAAGGCCATGACTCCGGCTAAACCAAAAACACGTCAAAAATTGTTCCTGCAGTTGCTTGAGGTGCCGCGAACTCAATGGAAATCTTTGCCAGTCGCCACCGTTTCCCTCCAGCTGGGCCGGATCAATACGCAGTCCCCCTTGGCGCGAGTCTCTGCCCGCGGGTCCTTTCCCGGGATTCCGGTTTCACAGTTTGAACAACTGGGCTGTGCATTTTCTGATCCCGACTAAAGTTTAGACCACCAAACCAACTAAAAACCAAAACAAAACCTGCAGTAAGAGGACAGCTCGCGACTGCCAAATATAGGGCAAACGAATTTCATGTCGAGACATGAACAGTTTCAAGGAAGGTGGACCTTGAAGGAAGGGAGGGTTGGGACTTGCGCTTCAAAACAATTCATTTCAATATTACCAGCAAAGTGCTTGATTGGGTGTGTGTGATTGGGGAACCCCTTCTACACCTAAAAAACAACAACACACTCAGTCCGACTTCGCATTCGAACAGCGAATCGATCGAAGTGCTCAAAGAAAGCGTTGGGAACACGCCGGCTTTGACGAAACAAGAGCAGCTGCCTTTCCAGAAAGTCTCCACCTCATCGTACTTGGACCCAGAGTTGAACCTCGCCGGGCACGGCAGCTAGCAGGAATGGCCAAGGGGTCAAACAATTCGCAACTCACGCATTCTCAAAATGATGCGCTTTTGTTGCTGCTGATGCTTCGAAAAGCTTCACATTTTGTGGGTCCGATAGGAAATTAAGTTTCCGAAAAAGATGAAGTGCAAGGCTCCAACCAAATAGTCCTAAAGTCTCGGACCCTGCTTGGCTTCAAAAACAGGCAGGGAAACCACACAACAAAAACACAAAATGAACAACACCCCCCATGGACCGTGCAGAATCGGCGCGTGCGAGATGAATCCAGGGCCACATACGAAGTCGCCAACAAGTCGGGCGACCAGCGTCAACAAAGGACTGTTCCTTTATCCCGGCCCAACAAATAGTTGGCCATTTCGGCTTCACGATGGTGTTGCGAGAGAACATTTGGCCCCACCATTGCCTCTGCTGTCCTGTCCAAAGTCACACTGGACTAAACATGTCATCTACACGTTGACATGATGTGATGATGTCTCGACGTGATGAAACACAATTTGGGTATTCAAGGAAATGTGAACATCTTCACCAAAAGGATTCAGATTGGCTCCCTTTACGCGTGCCGAGTTCTTCGCGCTCATTTTCAAGGGCGCATCGTGTGTGAAATTCACAAATATACAGCTCCACAGATGGGCGCCATTTTTTTTTTTCAGTTTCAAAGACATACTCATATAGTGGCTACATGCTACATATCTTATTAAGCCCCTGGCGCTGGTGGTTCGGAGCCCGGGGGAATTGAAAGCCATTGTAGACTTTCGGAAAAGTGCCGGGGGTGGATGGGGGCTGATTGGGTCAGGAAACGCCGGGTAAACATATCTTTTCAGGGGTGAGTGGCGGTTTTTGCGGGTTGTTTCCGCTTGGGGTGAGTTGTGTTGGGGGAAAACCGGGGTCCCCCTGGATCAAAAAAGACGCTGCTTTTCTTGGGTTTCCCAATTAAAAGCAACCCAACAAGGGTACCCTCACAACCCCCGCGCAAAAAACACCCAAAGGGGAGAGCCCGCTTTTTCTAAACACTCCGAAAGCCGAGGCTTGGGCGTCTTGTCGATGAGGGCGCCTGTGAGCATGTTCTTCAGCTTCGCTTTGGTGATGGCCACGCCTTTGCCCTGGCTTGAGTCATGAGTCAGCTTTCAAACGCCAAAACGCGCCCGGGGTCTTCGCCATGACACAAATACGACACTCAAGGGAAACACACCTAGGTCCTCCAGTAGAGAGTGCCAAGTTTTGTCTGTAGTCAATTTTAGTAGGGAAACCCTCCCCCAAAAAAGAAACGGTAAAAGGGCACCTAGCTGGATGACCTAGACACTCATGCCGGCACAAGATGCTTAAAACTACTCGAGACAGGGACATGGTAGGCAACCCTGACCCTAGATCAGGCAAACCAAGAAAGCAAGGGAGCCATGTGCCTGCCTTTGGTTTGCAAAGAACTATGACATCTGGAACTTCCTGGAACCACAAACGCATTGGCAAGCAACGAGCAGCACGTGAATTCAGGATGGACAAAAAGCAGGGCCCCTGGGGAAAAACAAATAAGCTCAGGTGATATCCCCAACAGCATGCGGTACTCGTTTTAGTGCTCGCACCACCCCGCAGCCCTCGCAACCTCGTGGAACCCTCGTGGAAGCCTCGTGGAAGCCTCGTGGAACCTTACCTCAGGGCCTCCCCGGACCACCCCGGAGCCTATCTGGGCTGAGACCCCAAAGCTTTCAGCTGTTGGGGAAAAAAACGGTCCCTGGCAAAAAACAAAAGCAACTTGGAAAGCGCTAAGCGCTAAGAGCAAACTGGCCGGATCAGGGAAAGGATGAACCAAATGAAACCTGGCTTGGCTCCCGACTTGACTCAAGCGAAGAGACACCGACTCAGCAGACTTCTACAAGTTGGTCACACAAGGTCGCCTTTGAGGGCAAATATTGCGAACATGGGCGCATGTGACAAGCCCTTCTGCCACAAGGCCAACATTCGCTGCTTTTCAAACATCTCCCAGGACGCTCACTTGCCCTTGACGCAAATCGGACAAAACAAGTTCACGGTGATCGCCTTTTGGCACCTTGACTGCGGATCAAAGGGACACCCCCCAAAACAAACATCAGCTCTATTCACTGTGTGAGCCACCTCCAGGCCAAGGTGATGCTTCCAACGGGGACACGTCGAGTCGAGGTGAACGACGCCTGCTTCTTGGACTGGAATTGAAGCAGCTGCATGGGGTCACCTCACGCCGAGTCCGAGTCGATTGGCGAAAGAGCGAGTCCGGAAGGCGCAGGCGAAGCGGTTTCGAGGCCACCTGTTGAAACGACCTTTCAAGTGAACCACCTGGGCAATCACGAAAAAAGAGGAGGAAAGTTCGGGGTCCAGATCCTCATTTTGACACAACCCCCGATTGGTGCGGAGTTTGGCGAAAGATGGCACAAGCTTCCCGTTTGGGTTGTCCCCTTTTCCTGCAAGGAGCTGAGTACCCTCCCGCCTTCACATGGAACCGTCCGACCTTCGGGGCATCGGCCCTGGTTTGGGCCCCGAACGTCAGGTTCGTCAGGTTGGCGAAACGGGTGGACCAAAGGCCCAGCCGAGCCGCCCATGTTTTTTGAGTTTTTTTGGGGGGGAGTCTAGAAAGGAGAGGGAGACCCCAGCTTCTTGGTGTGTGTGTGTGTGTGTTGGGTTTTGGGGTTTTGGAGGGGGGTCTTGCAGCCTTGCAGGGTTTGAGCATATCTTCTGAGCTCTCCCTCTAGGATCGCTGTCTTCTGCTGCTCAACTTTCAGGTTGGAAATTTGACATTTGATCAAAAGCTGCGTGATCCATGGGACCGTTGGGGGCTACCACTTCCAAGAGGATGTCTCGCTGTTGGGAAAAGTTACCCATAGTCATTTGGGTTCCGAACGGAATATTGAGCAACCCCCAATTTGCAAGGTATGCTGAAAGATGCGAGGTCCACGCTTGATACGAATCAAATTGTCAGGCAAGCGGGTGCAAAGACATCCTATGCCAGAACACGGCTGGTTTTGAACGGTTCAATAATCAAGAACCCTTTAACGGCGCACGTACTGCATGTTCCGCCTCATGGTTTGGGGCTGTGGAACCCCCAAAACAGTGAAAGAACCTATGCAACTGCGAGGGAAGGGGGCAGTCCCACCAAAATAAGAATAATTTGGGTCGACCATGTCTTTTTCATAGCCAGGTCTTCCTTGTGACCTGTAGAAACCAATAATTTGGGGAGGGTCCAAGGCCAGGGCCATCCACGATCATCTTCACGCCATTCTTGAGGCCGCCGGGTACCTCCACCATGTACCTGTGAGGCTCGGCATGGCTCAGCTGCAAGGATCTTGCAGGTGATGTCCTTTTTCCCCAAAAAAAGTGGCCCTGGTGAACATAGAACATATTGGCAGAGCAAGGAACCTCATGTTGCTTGCGCGGATTGGAGCTCGGTATGAAATTGCAACTGGGTTAAAGCAAATCAACGCGATCGAGCCGGCGCAGTGCATGTCCAGAATCATTTTGCTGCATTGTATGTTTCCAGGGTTCTCACGATTCGTTTGGGTTCGCTCAAAGTGTGATGTTGCCGCTCAACTGAAAGTCTAAGGGGAAATGGTTGCGCCCACCCAAGAGGAACAACTCTTGTCCTGGTCATCCATTTGCGGATACGTCCCCTGGACAAAATCAACATATGTCCAGTAGTGAAATTGATTTCCTTACACATCAACAGGGGAAAAGAACCATTGGGGGGTTGATCAATATTCCTGGCCCCGAAATGACCATGGGTAGGTTTCCCAATTTAGTGGTTGAAATATCATCGTTTTAGTGGTTCCCCCCAATGGTCATCCCATGCAAAGGGGACGTTTTGATGTTCATTTCAGCAAAGGGATTTGGTGTGAGGTCACACCCAACGCAACATATGCCCCTCCAAAAGCAGGACAGCCAACAGATTGGGACGACCACTTCCTTTCAACCTGTGTCCACGTCCATCCCAATTTCTTGGAAGGGTACCGTTTACACGGATGGTTGTTCAGCTCACATAAAAATACTTGAAACACCCATTGAGTTTTGTTGTCCCCATACAACATAGATGAACGGAGCCAACCAGTAGCCATTGTGACTTCTGTGCAGAAGGGACAACACTTGTCAGCCCTGTCAAGAAATCCTGCCCGGTGGAACATTTGCTGCCAGAACATGTAGTTGGTCAAACGTCCTGCCGTTCTTCCCATGGTCATTACTTAAATTACATTTCCCGCCCAAACATTTCATCACAAGCAAACCCTTCAAATGGATGAAACGGAAGTGATAGGTGTTCCTTCCAGAATGGGACGTATCTGGGTCAGCTGCATGCATTCGCAAAAAGGATTCACAATGAAACTTCCTCCTGAAAAAGGCCGCAAACCCCTTTGTGCCCAAACATTGGTTTAGTGTGTCCCTTTTTAGGAGTGCTTTTCTGGGGTTGCGTGAAGGAAGCCGCCATTTTAGGGGACAACACTCTGGGCAAATTACAAGAATTCCATCTGAAATGAAGGGAGCCTCAATCATAGGGATTCGTCATGGGTGAGCTCGTTCTGGTTTGCCGAGGCCCATTAATTAATGTGAGGCACGGTCGCAATTACTCGTTCGCCCAACAGGCCGTTGTGAAATCTATAGTAGTGCTCCTCCTCCCTTCTCATCCCGCCAAAATGGACCATAGACCAGTATTTTTTGGAGCGCAGCTCCGAACCTACAATGAATCCCGCCCAGCAATCTATTCCGTGCTTCCAATTACCACTATAGTCCACGTAACCAGCGGAAACCACGGACCTAGCGGAACACATCACCTCTTGCCACTGAAAACGGTCGGGCACCGGGTGACCGCGGGCGCTCGCCCGGGGGTAGAAGGAGAGCGCAAGCCACTGGCGCGGAGTTCAGCTTGTCTCAAAATAGGAATTTGTCGCCCCAAATTGGGTGGGCGTTCCAAAAGAAGGGTGGGTTTTGCAAATATGGCTGGGTATGTTTCCCAAAATGGGTGGTTTTCCCAACATGGGCCGGATTTGGGCAATTGGGTGGGTTTTCCACAAATGGGTGCCTTTTTTTCCCAAAACATAGTTGCTTGTGTGTGTTTTTCCAACCATGGGCCGATGCATATCAGGAGAGTGAATACACAAACACAAATCCAAAATAAATATCCCTGAAAAGCAAGAAGGGTAGGAAATAAACGGAAGTTTGGCGCAAAAAAAGAAGTCCCCAACAGCCAGATACGGTTTGGGGGTGGCTTGGGGGAGCTCTGGAGTCAGGCTCGAGCAAGGTTCCGGAGGTTTGGGGATGTCTGGTGCAGGCCAGGTGTAAGGTTCAAGGCAGGTTCCGGACGGTGTAAGGTTCAAGGCAGGTTCCGGAGGTTGCGGGTGGTCTGGTGCAGGGAGGTTGCGGGGTGGTCTGGCGCAGGCCAGGCGTAAGGTTGCGGAGGTTCCGGGGTGGTCTGGCGCAGGCCAGGTGGCAGGTGCAAGAAGGAAGGTTCGAGTGGTCTGGCGCAGGCCAGGTGTAAGTGTTCCGGGGTGGTCAGGTGTAAGGTTCATGCAAGGCAGGTTGCGGAGGTTCCGGGGTTGTCTGGTGCAGGGCAGGTGGCAGGTTCAAGAAGGAAGGTCCCGGAGGCCAGGTGTAAGGTTCAAGGAAGGTTTTGGAGGTTTCGGGGTTGCACGTTCCGGAGGTTGCGGGTGTCTGGTGCAGGCCAGGTGTAAGGTTCAAGGAAGGTTCTGGAGGCTCCGGGGTGGTCTGGTGCAGGCCAGGTGTAAGGTGAAGAACTGAAGTCTGAGACGCAGCGAGCAGACACATTCCTAGGGATACCACCTGAATTCACCTGAGCTTATTTTGTTTCCAGGTGGATAAAAGAAGTTTGTGTTTTTCTCCAGGTGGATTGAACAAAAAACAGATTTTGAGGCTGGCAATATCTGAGGTTGCTACATCCAACCTGCCCGTTTCCAGGCGCCAAACCCACCACCACTCATGGGGCTGCGGGGAAGGGGGAGGGATTCCGAAGGGGAGACAGGGCCACCTGCCTTGAAGGAAGCTCATACTAAGCCCATTCTAAACAGCTCTGAGCCAGTACTAAACAGTGCCCAAGGCAATGCTAACCCCGGTACTAAACCAATTCTATACAGTACGCAGCCAGTACACAAGAATGCTACTAAATCAATGCTAACTAAACTAATACTAAACCAAGTCTAAACAGTACTGATCCAGCTCAAAGGAAAAATACTCCAATAGTAGATTAATTCTGAACAGTACTAAGGCAGTGCACAAGGATACTACTAAACCAATACGCAACCAAATAGGGAAACTACTTAGGCAGGCCCCAGTGTGACCCCATGTGGTTGCGGTTGTTCTCTATTGACGCGCCCACCCCCACTATGTTTCGGGGGGCGGGGCGGCCTTACCAATCTCTCCCCGACATTACCCGCAAAAAAACACATGCTGGGGTTACGGTATTCAGGTGGGGTGGGATGCTTCTAGGTCGCCATGAAACGTCACCCTAACAGAAAACCCGTCCCAAGGGCGCTGTGCGCATCACACAAAAAAGAAGGACCCCTGCATTGAGGCATCAAAGGTTGACAAGCTTTCCAAGGTTCGCCATAGTTGGGCGAAGCCAATCCTTGACCTACGGGCCCGTATCACAAAGTTTCAAGGTTGTATTGACATCTGGCCATGGGTCAAAATCCCGCACCCCCACCCCACTAAAATAGACTAAAATGGGTGGTGATCCCATTGGTTGTGACCCACATCCATCTAGCTTTATCCCAGTGCTTCCAGTTACCTCTATAGTAGGTTACCAGGCAAAACCCTCGATTCTAGCGGTCACTGCTTTGGCACTGACAATGACACCAGTGGAATTGATTGAGTGGAAAGTTCGGGGGGAGGGTTTGTCTAGGGACCCAGGAGGGCTTTGGTAGCAAGCCCAAATAACGAACATAAAGCACCCAGAATGCACCAACAGGTCGGAACTATGTTTGCTTGTGTTTCTGCTTTTGGAAGTGTTCAAATAGCCGTGAACAAAACAATCACGAGTGGTTTCAACCCCTAGGCAGCACCCTGTATGTGTTTGGCAACCTCCAGATGGTCTTTCGTTCTCGCATGGAGTGTCGGTGTGCAACAAAAAAACAAATCCCGGAATCGAAGACGGTGCTCGTTGGGTGCAAGCGCAATCTTGCACAACTGGCGGGGACAAACAAGTAGGACAATTCTAGTGAGTGGCTTCCTCTGGGTTTCGTTTGGTTTCCTTAAGCGACCAAACATGGGCACCTATTCTTGGTCTGCGCCTGTTTCGCCGGGAACCGAAAGGGAACTCATTTTGGCTGGGCGCTGTTGCAGCTAAAGGGGACCTGAACACGGGTGTGTCCTTTCATTCGCTGGATTACAGCAGCCTCTTTGGTCAGAACAAGCCCGAGGCAAAGAACAAGCCCACGCAAAAGTCGTTCTCAGAGTGCCCCTCTACCCCTTTTTTTGTGGCGTTCAACTTTCTTTCTTTTTTTTTTTAAAGAGGACACCAAAATCCATTTCCTGGGCCCCCGACAAAAAAAGGACACCTGCGTTCGAACCCGAAGACTTCCGCTTGGGTTCCCCACATCTTGGGCGTCACAAAGCACAGGCCGCCCAAGAGCAACGCCAAAGGCAGCAAAGGCAGCCCTCAGCGGATCTGCTGTGCGTCGAAACGGGACCAATCGAGATGTTTAATCCCTCAGTGGGGAAAAACCTTTTAGTAAACGTGGTGTCTCTTTTAGGGGACCCGCTAAATTGTGGTTTCACTTGTCTCTTTAAAGCGTTCAAAAAAAAGAAAGAAGACGCACCCATATTTACTGGGCCACACTGTGGATGGACGGGATCTTGCAGTTGGCATCATGGAAGGGATACATCACCTACCAACTGGTGCAGGATTCTGCGCAGTCTGCTCATACTGCAAATTGACATACTGCTTCTTGTGGATTTAGATTGCTGCTTGTGTCAACTGTGTCGGCAATGTGTTTACGGGCTTGCCTTATCCAAGATCAAAGCCTCAACTGAGCATCAACTGCTCTGTTCAGATTGCTCTAATTTGTCAAACGAACACGGGACCATCTCGGAAAAAAAAAAAAACTAATCTTCCTCGATGCCCGGGCGTCTCGTGAGACATGATGGGCAGCCACCACGGCAGTCCGGCACATGGGGCGCAGACACAGCTGCGATTTATAGAGGCGCAGACATACGCAGGGGAAGAATCCCACAGTGGGCAGCACAGTTGACCGCCCACATCCCAAGAACCTCCTCAGGGAGGAGGCAACCAAAACTATGCAAACGGATGACTAAACACGGCAGCAAAGCGTAAGGACGAGAGGAGCGGAAGCTGCACAACCAGTGGAAAACACTGCCAGCCATGAACGCACAGAGAAAGTAGTCCACCCTGTACTGCCAGCAGCCGACCACATCATGCAAGGGAATCAGCAGGGGCCTTGCGAGGCTCAAGGTGACCCGCGCCACAACACACCCAAGACGACCCACCAAGAGAGCAGACAGCAAGCCCAATACCTTCGGGAAGGAGATCTCCCCCACAACCCCGGCAACGAAAAACTCGGCCCTCTGCAATTAGCAGAATGCGATGCGCAACTTCCGAGGAAAGATCTCGCCTACACGCGGGAACAACGCAAGAAAAGAGCACCGCGCGCAAAAGGAAAAGGAGCTGCCACTGCCACAAGGTAGGTCGACAGGAAGCCCAGGCCCAAATCAATGCACACTGAAGCATAAAGCTGAGAGACGCGCAAGGAGGAGTGGCATACACGATCCATTCAAGGTGTCTTTGGGAGCTGGGCTCGTAGTCACCGCAAAGGACGTCACGAAGCAGCAAAAGCATCCACCAGTTGACAGACACGCAAGGAAAGGCCACAATACACAAATGGCAAGCCTCCCAACACGAAGCGCGAGCAATAATACACACCATGGCTGCAGAATAAGCTGGTCCGGCTGAATTGCTGCTGTGTGTTGGCCTCCAGGGTCAGAAAGCTGCACAAATCACGCACCAAAACTTGCTCCAGGCGAAAGCAGCGTCACGGAATTCAGTGCGAAGTGCAGAGTGAAGACGCCAACCAGGCCAACACGTCGCTTTTCCCCAAAAAGCAGAGGCAGACCCGGACTGATCAAGCGGCTGCAAGCTTCAAGGTGCTTCAAGAGCGTCGAGCGAGACCACACCGACGAAGAAGAGGTGCGCCCCACAGGAAGTCCAGTTCGGAGCGTGGATGAAGGGCAAAGCCTCCAAACACGCACAGCGGAAAGATTCCTTGGCCTCATCCATGAGGACAGGGAGCACCACACGTGCCATGACGATGCAATGATGAGTCGCTGTGAGCCGAAACACCTAAAAAAGAATCCTCATCATGGGCGTTCGGTCGCAATCAAAACCCGGTCTTCAAAGCCCTGGGTGTTGTCGAAAGAGCCATTGTCGCCCCATGGAAATGCCCCTGCTTCGATTCGTTTCCGGGCATAGAACATTCGGCAAACCAGTTCCTGAGACCAGGGCGAGCAGGCGCCATGGTCGCAAAGCTGAGGCTCTAAAGCGGGTTCCACCGTGTCTTAGGATCAAAGCGTGCGCTCGTGGCTGGGTCCATTGGTTTGGCCGTCACGACTGTCATGGTTCAGTTGTTTAGCTCAGAGCCAAAAGGGCCAGGCATTGCATGCGATGCATGAGACATGACTAGGGCTGTGGAACGTTTCCCAGACCCATGGCAAATGGCCGTGTCTGTTTCTAAAGGGGCCCCCTTTTGTGGTGCATGGTGTAAAGCATGGGGAAACCACCTCCTGGAGGGTCCCCAAAAAACAACAACACCCCCAAATCGTCATTAACAAAAACATCAACCATCTTGTGCCTGACTCCGGCTGGCTTCGCCCCACCATGTTCACCAAGGACCCTGCTTGAGGACCCATCTGGGACGGTTAAAGGAAGCATGCCAACACCAATCACAAGAGGTCCCCAGCTTTACAGCCATCCTCGAATGTTGCCCCGGGCACAAGCCACGTCTCATCCACTGGCCTTGATGCCGTTGATTTCTTTGGACCCGATCTTCAGCACGTCCGGCACTGCATCCTCACATTTTCTCCCCACACGTCCGCGCCGCAAATGGCCACGCCCCGCTCGCTCTTCGGGTCCGAGACACATCAAAACTCCTACGGGTGGCAGGTCGCACCATGTCTGCGCCCCGTCTATGGGTAATGTTATGGTTCCCAAAATGGAACTTGCAGTGGTCGTCCACATCCCTGGGGGCTTGACAAGGCCTAAGCCCAAGTGCCGTGGGCGCGATGCCGTGCAAAATGCGTTCGGGTAAAATACGGTGCATTAAAGTCGGTGGAGTGGTGAACCAGTTTCCGACCTCCACCGGCCAGAAAATCTGACGTTGACCGCGCGCAACACAACGCTTGGCCCCCAGAAATCCAGAGCAAAACGCGGGCCGTTTGGCCCTCCCTGTCCCAAAGCCGTTGCCTCAAGGCTCGAGAAAGGCGTCGAAGCTTTCTCCGGCAAGTCCTGCGATGGGAAGATCGTCGGCGGAAGCGTGAGGCCCCACCGCTTGATTGCCATCTTTGCCATTGTTTGATGGGGTCTGCACGGCACAAAAGACATGTTTGGCTTTTGCTGGTGCTGGAACTTCGAACCTTCCCGCATTGCGAGACACGTGAATTCGATCACAGGGCGAGCATGGGCGAGGCTCATAGGCATGCCAGGACAGTAAAACGTGTGCGCCTCTCAAAACAAGAACCAAGAGGGACCCAGGGACCCCCAAAACGTGTGCGCCTCTATGTCAAAACCAGAATAAAGAGGGGCCCAGGGACCCAAAATGAACTTCGGCTGTCCTTTCGTTCCCTTGAAGCCAAGCTTGGACAGGGCAGCCATGGCAGCCTCAACAGAAATCACACAGACAGCATCCTCTCACAGCATCCTCTCTTTCAAGGGTTTGCCGGACCGAAAGGCCAGGCAAGGGACCTGATCGCTCCAAGCCCGGACCCTCAGAAAGATGTCCCTAGGGTCACCAAAAAGATGGATGGCCGCTCGAAGTTTCATCAACTCGAGAAACCTGGGCATTGGGATCTCTTCCACCGGCCCGGCCCCTTTTTCACATGGGGGTTTCTGCCGTTTGGGGGTCCTGGTGTGGAGTGATTTCCCTTTGAAGGGACCGGGCCCCGTGGAAAACCTGCCGTTTGGGGGTGGATCATTTTCCCTAAGCCGGGTCCCGAAGGTGAGCTTCCAGGTCAGCCGGGTTTCTTCGAATTGGTGGCCGGAGGAAGAAACCCAAAGGCGGAGACCAAACCACAACTCCTCTGTCCCGAACGTGGTTCCATGTGGCCATGGGTCAACACCCAAATCGTAGCCCAGTAGACATCCGATTCAATCCCCACTCAAGCCTAAAATGGGTGGCGCAGCACCACTGTGCACCTATCCCAAACTGGGATCCCCAAACGGTTTTGAACCATGGCCATGATACCTCCGCTCCTGGGACGCGATCACCAGGGACAAGTCGCTCTTGCCCACCTGGCTGCCTTGGACGTGAGTCATCGAGCAATCTCAGCGATATCAGCGGCGGTGTTTCTCACGATGCCCAGTGGATTTCCGGGGGAAAACGGGCGCCTGTTTTTTTTGGGGTGGGGTGGGGGGGGGGGGAAGGGCATCCGACTTTTTTGGGGGGGGCAAACACGGGCATCCGATTTGTTCGGGTTGGTTGAGGTTCAAGGAATCGGAACCCAGAACCCCCCCAAAAAAAGAAAGAAGGGCGGAGCCCGCTGGGCAACTGGGATTTGCCAAGCAACTCCGAGAACGCCCACACTGGGCGCGAGGGAAACTCTGTGCAGGAGGGAAGCCCCAGTAAAAAGGACTTCATCCGGGTGACCCGTTGCATTTGTTCGAACAAATGGATTCCGAGATCGTAGGTAACGCTTAGCAACCCGAATTTGTTGAGCTCGGACAGATGAATCGTTCCCTCCAGGCAAGAGGAAATGGTCGTCCACCTCCAGTAAGCATCCATGCGGGCAAATCACAAAGGTTGGTGTCCTTCGTTTAACGCCCAAAAGGGGGGTTCAACATGTTCAATCCCACCTTGGTGGGTTTCACCAAACAGGTTGGTTTGAAAGGGCGTTCACCATCGAACACTTGGTGGGCGGAAAGGTGTACATCTGGAAAGAAGGAGTCGCGCAGGAACCTTCCTGGCGCCCTTGGCTTTGCTGCTCCAACTCGCTGAAACTTGCGCAACCTCACGGCCTAAACACACCATCCGGTGATTTCAATCGCGCATGGAAACCAGTCCAGCTTGGCCAATCATCTAGGGTTAAGTGTGCTTAAACGTTCGAGCTCTTGCCTGTCGGGAATCAACAGGAGTTTGCTCAAACAGTAGTTTGAAACGCGGGGTTGGCCCAAGATGCAATCCTGACTGCCGGATGCGCATGTTTTTCTCGCGTTATGTCAGTCGCAAGGAAAGTGAACATCGGATTTGCATTTGCCTTGAGCCCCCTTTGGCACGGCTGTGCAGCATCGTGCAAGCATGATTTGGGCACTGGGGCCGGAACTGGAAACATGTGCAGATCGCACGATCACTGAGTACCGAAAGGCCTCGATAATCAAGATAATTTACGGCCATTTCGGCTGAACAGGTTCCTCACAACCGCTAAGCATATATACCATATCCAGGTATCGGCATCAAACAGTCGCAGGAGATGCAAGCCAACGCCTCGGTTCAAGCACCCCAATGGCCCAACATGACATACTGTGCTTGCCAAACCAAGAAAACCCCTGACCAACAAGTGTTGATTCAAGCTTCCCACTAGACAAGGGGTATGGGAAGATCCCCCAGTTTGCTGGCCTCATTATTTTATCATGATCAAATTTCACCCCCTAAGTGATGGGTTAAAGGGAAACACCCCCATTTTCTGACTTTGATACCCCCTAGAAACGGTCAAAATAATGACCCCAGGTTTGAGACCACACATTGCACGAGAATACGGATAAGTGTTTCCACCTGCTGGACTTCCACGTGTATTACAGCCATGTCCTGTTTTCGCTGACATCTCCCTTGCCTCAAGACTGAATAGGCATGGCCAGTACAACGACCACATGGGCCAAAGTCGCGGTGCAAACGTGCCAGCGAACGTACCCCCCATCTGTCACTTGGAGCTCCATGCAAGATGCACCGGTGCTCAGATGCCCAGTGGCCATGGGAAAAAAAGGGCATCCTTTTTGGTTGATTCACTTTAAAGGGGAACCCTTCCCACAAAAAGTTGGACATCCAACGCGCCCCACTGTAATCCAAGAGGCGAGACGAACGAATTCCCCAAGAATTCGAGCGTCGCAGCCCTAGCTTCCCGAATCATCCCTCTCGACGGTCCTGGCCACAGGCTGATACAGGGCTGTCATCTACTTTTTTGAGGCTAACATGTCTAGGCTGGAATTAGGACCCTGGCTACTGGAAAACAAAGGGACCCCCAAAAAGCAAAAAACAAAAAAGGGGAGCGCATTCTGCGGAAGATTTATGAGGCGCCGATTTACAGGGAGCGCAATATCCGCATTTGTTTTTGGGAAGGTTCCCCTGCTTTGACACATACCCACATGAAGCAAAGGAATTCCTGATCCTCGAGAGGTTCATATTCCCCTCTAAAAATCATGATTACAAATTGGCCCAGGCGATCAAAAGCGAATCAAGGGGAAACATGAGAACCCTGTCTAGAGGTTGGTTTGGCTGGCTCCATGTTGACATGCATTCGAGTAAACCTGTGTCTGGTGTAAAAACCACTCAGCGCGTGGCATCAGAAGCCCAGTGGCCCGGGAGAAAACAAGAGAAAAGCGAGCGGGTCACCTTGTTTGTTACGGCTTAAAAGGGAAACCCATCCCCCTCCCAAAAAAAACAACAACAGACTAAACAGAGGCGCCAGTGGGCCACTGCCATGTTCGAAGATCCCCTCCCAAAGGAAAAACAGGGAGAACGCGAGAGGCGCCAGTGGGCCATGGTTTCAGACGCCTCTGTACAGTACTCGGAGCTCCGGAACCTGAGCCCTGAAGAATTTGGGGCCTTTTTTTTGCTCGGTTCAGCGCGGCGCACGATACTGGAAAAGCTGATCTGTATGGCATGGCACTAACTTGCAATAGCTCGTTTTCACCATACCATGGCCAACGCCGAAGTCCACGCTACCCCACACGGCGTGTGTTTGCTGCTCCGGTCCTGATCGAGTCTCATGAGGATTGAATTTGACCTCCCCATCTCGAAGCGAAAGATTCTTCATCGCTCCTCATGTCCTTGCGGCGCTTGCGCGAGAAAAACTCAAGGACTGAGTGCCCCTAGCCATCAAAAGCCGCTAGGTTGATTAGTGCCTGCAAACGTGGGCCAGGGCAGCGACAATGTTTGCAGCCTTTCCAAAGACACGAGGACAAACAAACAGTATTCATCTTGGGTGTAGATACCCCAGCAACAAGTTTGAGCACTCTTGCCCCGCCTCGCTGTCCGAAGAGATCGTTGAGAGGGACCGGCTGTGTCGCAGCGTCATCAGCGGCAGGGCCGTCTTGGCGCCGTGATGGATTTGCGCAGTGCCGAGGGCTGGAGCGGTGGAATAGACCTGAATGCGAGCCCGGGTCAACTGGAACAGTTATTGACTCAGATGCCCCGAGGCCATGCGGAAAAAAAAAGAAGAAAAGGTGGCATCCTTTTTGGGTTGGTTGAATTCTGGGGACACCCTTCTCCAAAAAAGAAAGGGCCAAAGGGGCACAACTGGGCAACTGGGTTGAAGTTACGATGCCCTAAGCTGAAAGGGAGATCACCCCAGCAGCAACTTTGCGGCCAAATGCCAGCGCAGTTTAGTTGGCGCCAGTTTTCAAGATGACTTTGCTTGGTTGCTGTTGACCCCTCTGCAACAAGTCTAGCTTTTTGTGGGTCCAATTCCGAAAATCCGAACTGGCTCCCAAAAAGATAAAGTCCCGAACTTGTTTCCCAAAATGTTCAAAGTCCAAAGATCCAATCAAATCGCCGCAAAGCACCCATCCCAGTCTTGGTCTATCGCTGGCCCCACAAAATGGCTTCGTTTGTTTTCTACTTGTGGCTTCCCTTTCAACCCACCAAAATAGAGGGGGGCCGCGTTTTTTTGGTTTCCCTTGAAAACCCCCCAAAATTCAGGTGAGTCATAATCAAATCCTGGTACCACTGGTGAACCCAGAACCGCGTAAGGAGTTGAATTGGCGGATATCCGCAGCAACGTATGGCTGGGCTTGTCCCTACCCCCCGATTTGCCGGGTTTTGATTGAGGCTCAGGTGGGTGCCCCCAAGAACAGACTGTATTTGCTTGTCTTTTTTAGGGGACCCACAAAATGGCTTCCCTTGAGCCCCACCATAAAATAGGGGGGCGCCGCCGTTTCTTTGCTTTTGGCTTCCCGTGAAAACACCCAAAAACAAATCCGGCGGGTGCTCGCTCAACGTCCGAGGCGCCGAGGCAGTGAAGGCCAAGCCAATGGCCCCGGTGGCGAGCGTGGGCTTCGGCAGCTCTTTGAGTTTCATCAGCGCATGGCCCACCTCGTCCCCGGTGCGGACCGAGCCCATCCGAAGCAAGTCCCGGCGCATGACTGCTGTGTAACCCATCAAGATGCCTGGAGTCATGGCCAAACCAAAGAATCCCAGTGCTTCCAGGCGTTTCGGAATGATAGCAGGCAACCAGGAGAAACCATCATGTGACACATAGAGGGAGACAACGACCTTGAAACGCGAAGATCCAAACCGGCCAAAGCCAAACCAAAGAATCTTGGGTGCTGTAGATCCCCAGCAAAAGTGCTTTAACTTGCAGTTTATAAGGAAATATGAGGGGTATCCCAAAAGTCAAAGTCTAAAGATCCAGCCCAACAGCAGCAGATGACTCCCAGTGCTTCCAGGTGTTTTGCCACTATAGTAGCTAACTAGGGGAAACCATCGCGTAACTCACACAGGTATGGAATCCACTATAGTGACAACTGGAAGTATTGGGAATTACAAGGACAACGAAACAAGGGCAACACCAAGAAAAACAAAATGAAGAAACCAAACATGAATCAAACCACACAAGTGCAACAAAGGAGCAGCAAAACAAAAAGAAGCCAAACAATAACAAATAAATTGGACAACCAGACAAGAAAAAACAACAAACAAGGACAACCAAGGGAAGGAACCAAAGACAACACACAGTGACTGTACTTTGAACCATCCCTAGCTGCGTAATGCATCAGTTTTGCAAAGAGAAGACAACAACTTTTCGCAAACATGACCACCTATCCATTTTGCATAAGTCCTCTGGAACAAACCAAACATATTCCCAGTAATTATAGATTCCTTCTAAAACTATATATATTCTGAAGCTAGAGTCCCTGGTTGAATCGGCTCTGAACACTACCCTTCACACCAAACGCAGCTTCGGCGCTGCGCCAAGCGCGGTGCCGAAGCCGACCATGAGCAGATCTTTGAACATGTTCTCAGAGCTTTCGCTTCTGAGACCGGCGGCCTCCTAAGCCGGCCCGCTTCCAAAGCCTAACTCCGGGAAGCGGGCCGTCGGGTCAGCGCTCAGAATCCTTCCATTTGCTAAGGCCCCCCCGGAAAAATAAAAACAAATTTCCAATAGTGAGAGATTCCAACTTCAAAACCAAGAGGACAAATGGGTCATTCAATTAAGCCAATCATTATTAACTCATATGAATGCAAAACATCTGAGAAAAACGTGTATATGTTTTCTCAAAATAGTTGCTTATAATTCAACTTATGATTGTTTATCTATATAAAGGCGAAAATAAACATATTCTCAAGCAAATGAAAGTTTTGCCCTTGGAAACCTGTCAGTTGGTTTACCTGGCCAATTCGAAGGATTGACCATGGCCGATCTGATTGGGTCGTGGTCGAACTCCGATGGTGGACATGGTTACCGGATTGGAAACCCGTATAAAGATTTATGACCGTCCCCAGCATATATAACCCCAAGCAAGAATGACTGTTTGACCATGGTACATGTGGGCAGGCGTCAAAGTGGGTCGGCGGTGGCTTTGTTTTGGGGAATGGAAAGCAGACCGCATACCTACATGCGCAAAAGCCGAGCGCACAATCCACCCCGTTGGGAGCAGCTGCTGAAATCCTTTTGGCCCGCTTTAGCAAGAGAACCTAAGTTCATGTGCTCAAAGCAGGGCTGTTCATGTCGGCGGATAGAGCACCCCCACAACTTGTTGGTATGGTTCCTTCTAATTTCCCTTCAACGCCTACCATAAGGGGGGAAGGGTAAGCATTCACAACTCCAAATGGCCCAATTGACTCCAGAGACCACACATGCGCCGCGCAAGAAACACGGCCGCGTCCTGCATGGTCTTTCGGACTTTTGCCGCTTGCAAGTCGTCCTGGTGCTCCCTTCCAACATGGTTCTAAGATGGCTTCGACCCCAAAACCACTACCCTCGGGCGTGTACTTGGAATTACATGGTTACATAGGCCCTTGTTCCCGGACCAGTGATTCGTGGTTTGGGAGTAGTGGACACCATCTCAGAATTGTCACATGTTCTCACACGAATAGATGGCTACGGAATCATAATGGCGTTGTGGTGTGCTTCCCAAACGAAAATGAGTCTTGATCAAACCAGCAAAAAGCATGTGTTATTGCTTGCATTTCCACGAAGAAGTGTGCGCTAGTGCCCAAGGTGCTAGACATGTCCCTGGGATCGTTGGTGAGCAGAATTTGTCACATCCCCCCCTGTCGAACCTTCCCTTACAACTCACACGTGCAGACAACATCTGGGCGCAACGAACTCTGAGATCCAACTCTCAGCCAGCGCGGATGTGACAATGACAAACGACGACTTGTGGAACAACATTCGCAAGTTTTCGACCCGCATGCAAAGACTTGATGTATGCCCCTGATCAGCAGCCCAAGTCGAAAACTGGCTTCTACTTGTGATAGCCCATCGCATGTCGCCAGAATTGCCGACTTGGGACTTGGTGATAGACCTTTCCGCAGGAGAGTTGTGAGAATGCAGTACAGAGCTTCTGCCCCTGCTTCATCAATATACCTTGACAACCCTCGATATGGTAGCCAAACACTTATTCTTGGCAGCCTCCCTATAAAAATGAAAATATCCAAAAAGCCAAAAGACCTAATAACATGCTAACAACACTGAAAACATATCCCACATAAAATGCATATTTAGATAGGCATGTATCCGGGTACGTGCTCCTCAAGCCGATCTGCAAACCCCGGCCTACCCGCAGCAAGCGGTCCTTTCTAAATTTCCAGGGTACGGATTGAGTGCGACCTTTGATGATCCACCCCTGTAGACATTGCAAAGGAGTAATAAACCCTTGCTAAACCGGTGCCAAGAAAGGGAAACCAT
>CAUJNA010000757.1:589767-607267 GCA_963377175.1 Effrenium voratum
TCTTTGTAGTGATCTAGACTCCTTGGGAAAGCCGGGTGGTGAATTCCTATTGCGGCTACGTGCATGGGCATAAGCCGTAGATAAACATGGAAAGTGCATTGCATCAGTCAGCATGTCCGTCCAACTAAAACCGCAACGCAAAATAATACCAAAGTTCGTGAAAAGCCATCATAATATCACCATCAAGCTGAAGTGGGCGGACTTGTCCCCAATGTCTGCAGCACGAAGTGCAAATACACGTGGGCGGGAGATGTCCTGTTATGCTTGCCGGTATTTCATCTTGAACTCTCTTTGAGATCTAGTGTTGTGAGCTCATCTTTGGACTCATGCCGCCATTGCCTCGAATAAGCCTCATACGCCTCACTTGCCCCAAAAGTGAGAATGGCCAACCTTTCTTGGGCTGAGGACTGGGTTTCCCAAACCCGCTGCTTCTAGGTTACACTGTACACTTGGGATTTTGGACCTGGGAACAAAAAACGGGACAGTTGGGGGATGCTGGTTGAGGCCAAAACGCCGACAAAATGCCACCTGTTCATTCCCATTGCGAAGCTGTCTTCCAGCCTGGACAGCATCGTGTGGAAGGTCTGGGCGTGCGTATTGAAATTGGCCCATGTGGCGCGCGTCAAACTCCTCGTGGCTGCTCATGCTGGGACCCAACATATGTATTTAACTCTTGGTGTTACATGGATGTGGTACTTCTACCAATGTGGTAAATTAATTCCCATGCTACAATATCGCTTAAAAAAGGGCATGCCCTTGGCATCACAGAAAACAAAGTGGCCGCCAACCCCCAGAAACCTTCCAACTGCCTCCATGAAGCCCCTTGACCACTCATAGAAACAGACAGTGGGCGTCCCCCATGTTTTTTTCCACAAACATGGCCTAGGTCCTCCAGTAGAGAGGTTGGAATAAGGGTACATCTCTGTAGTCTATTTTCGCAGGGGAACCCTCCCCCAAAAACGGGGAGAGAAGGGCACGATCCTGGGGGACCTAGTGGCTCCTCCTGAAACTGGGGACCCAGTGCCTCCGCTGTTGCAATGCAGTTTCATGGTGGGGTCCACTAAACCTGCCACTTTTGAAGGCCAAGGGGAAATTGGAGACGCCCGCGGGCGTCCTGAAACATTTCCCCCAACCGTCCAAGTAAATCCCATGCGCGGTCAAAAAACCGATCTGGTGAGGATTCCAGTGGATTCCATATGGGTAGGGTAGACATCCTGCTGGGTAGGTTTTCAGCAGTCCTCCATGGGAAGACGTTGCTGGACGCCTTCATATGACAGTGGGGCCCGCTCGAAGTGGGTGACGCGCTCCACTGGAGCGGTCGTGTAATGCGCGGGATACCTCGAAAGTCTCACACACAAACAAAACCAATGCCATAGATAGGTGTGTCTTGGCTTCAGGGTACCTCGTGTTTTGTGCTTGAAAATAAAACAAAAGGACAGCCACGGGCCACGTGTTCTTTTAGGGGGAGGGGGCCCCAAAACAAGACACCTCTGAATCGGTATCCCCAAACAGGCAAGATATACCAATAACACTCCATTTGGATAGTTTGCGTGCTATGCCATGGAGTGTTTGGGAAAACACCGGCCAAGAGCCCTCTGAGTTCATACTTCACTACCCAAATTCCCTTGGTGTCGGGGTACATGAACCCTTGGTTCACGGTCTTTGACATGGAAAAAGCCCTCAAGACTCCAATTCCTCCCACTTTGGCGTTGTTTCTTCTTTTTTCGGGGATGAACGATGCGGTAAGACCATCTCAGGAGTGGCTCCAAAGATCCGATCAGCGGACCCCAACTAGTCTGCTCTCTTCTCACGTCCAAAGTCCCAAGTACACTAACCAGCAGCAGTTGGGACTCGGGTGCTGGCTTGCGTCGCCTTTTGGAGGCTCCACTGACCCTGTCCCATCAATCAACCACCGAATCAATCATGCAACCAACCAACCAATCAACAAATCAACCAAACAACCAATAACACAAATCAAATCAAATCAAATCAACCAACCAACAACAAATCATCCAACCAACAAACCAACGAACCAACGAACCAACGAACCAACGAACCAACGAACCAACGAACCAACGAACCAACCAACCAACCAACCAACCAACCAACCAACCAACCAAACAAACCCAGCCAACCAACCAAACCCACCCACCTGACCATCCAACCAACCAATCAACCAAACCCAAACAACCAACCAAACCCACCCACCTGACCATCCAACTAACCAACCAAACCCAACAAAACCCAAACAAACCCAATCAAACTCAACCAAACCCAACCAAACCCAACCAAACCCAACCAAACCCAACCAAACCCAACCAAACCCAACCAAGCCCAACCAAACCCAACCAAACCCAACCAAACCCAATCAAACCCAACCAAACCCAACCAAACCCAACCAAACCCAACCAAACCCAATCAAACCCAACCAAACCCAACCAAACCCAAGCAAACCCAATTAAACCCAGCCAAACCCAGCCACCAAAAACCACCATCTGCAGCTCCGGCTGCGCATTTTCCACGGTCGCGGGATCCGCACTCACGCCCTGCATCCCGCAGTGCATCAGGAAGGTAGCCTCGGGTTCACGCGGACACGAATCAAATGGCCCGCTGTCCCCAAAGGACGCGGTTGTGGAAAAAAATGAGTGCCCCCTCCCCCAACCCCGGGCATTGGCTTTAATAAAATGGTTGGGTTGCCAAGCTTGGCCGCTCTGGAGAGTATTCTTGCTGAAGTGGCCATGGGGGCTGGCCGGCTTTGATAAAACAGTCTTTGGCCTGAATGAACCCCCGTGTCCTAAAAATGAGTGCCCCCCCCAACCGCATGTCCTCTCCAAACTGACAAGGGGGAAAAAGACAAAGAATTTGGTCAGTTGCTCCGGGAGTTGGCCTAAAAGAAACTAGTGGCGTCTTGGGTCCTATGTTGACGCAACATGGGGCAAAACGTCAAAGCCGTAGCCGTAGCCTCCGTTGCAACCTAACGCGACGCGAGACTTAAAATCGTTGGATCCCGTTAGGCGCAATCTGCCAAGCTCACAACAAACAACATCTTGCATCTATCAAAGCGTCGCACATTTGACGAAAAAACATGCCACCTGGTATCTGTATACTCTCCCACGGACTGATACTTGAAATGAGGCTCCCTTTCTTTGGTGTCTAGAGGTACACAAAGCCGGCCCCATCCAGCCGTCCCAATCTGGAGAAACACCCACATCACCTACCTACTGTTTAGGAATCACCATGTAGTTCTCATTTCGCTTTGAACCACTCCAAACAAACCCTAAACCTCAAATCCAAACCCACCCCAAACCATCCTCAGAACAGACCTGGACACTACATTTCGCTCAACAACAACAAAAACCACAAAACTGCGAAACATCCCGAAACATCCCGAGCACCGCGCCCCGGCTTCGCCCGCGCCCCGCGCCCGCGCCCCGCGCCCGCGCCCCGCGCCCTTACCGCGCGAGAAGCCGCGCCCGCGACGCTGGCCGTCTTGAATTGGTCGGAGAAGTCCGCCCAACGTTGCTGAGAAGCGCGGGCCTCTGACTGGCTGACACATCCGCTGTATTTTTGTTCCGCCTGGAAAATCAAAAACATGTCCAGTAGTGTTTGTTTTTTTCATTTCCTTCAACAGCGGGGAAAAAACATGGAAGGGGTGAAGAAATATGCCATTGAAACACACAAAACCCTGTCGCAAACTGTTGGACAGGAAAGGGGTTCCTAATTTCCAACCCCAGTTGAAAAAACTCGACCATTGAGCCATGGCCATCATGCGCCATGGAGTCCGTGGGCCATGATTGGCTCGATCAGTTTGTCAGCTTGTCGCCTGAAAAGGTGACCATCCCTGCCAAACCTTGTCAGTTTGTCAGAAATCCCCTTGAGAGGGGTGACCAGTACTTGGGCAACTTCAAGTAATTGGGCAACCTCACCAGTGCCTTGACGGCGGATGCCCTAAAAAAATCGCAAGTGAGCCACACCCAAGCTCAACACTCAGCAAAGTGCGATACAAAACCGAGAACACAAACCCGTTTCCCCAAGCTCGCTCTCCTTTCAGGGTCCCAGTTTCCGGCTTGCCAGTCACTTGCATGTATTGGTTCAAACCGACTTGGTACATTTACCGCAACTTGCTCCAGTTGTGTAGTTGGAGGTGGTTCTCAACCGCAACTTTCCGGACTGATACCCGCACGCCACAAGGGCTGCAACTGGGTCCTCCAGTAGAGAGGATAGAATCAGGGTACCCTTTTTTCGGTAGTCTATTTTAGTAGGGGAACCCTCCCAACCAAAAAAGGGGTGAGAAAACGGCAACTAGGCAAGTTGCAGCTGTTGCAAGGTCGCAAGCTGCAAAAGTTTCTTCAAAGCTCTAAGGGTACCTTTCATTTCCATTCTTTCCAGGGATCCTTTCCAGAAAACCTCCGGAAATCCAAGTTGAAAACGGCTGGATATTGAAAAGAACCATGGTTGAAAAGAATGGAAAAGGCAAATCAGCCAGTAGGAAAGCCCCGCCTCGGCTGCTTGGAGGCTCAAACTCTGCGGAGATCCCACAAAGGCCGGGCAGGTGGCACAAACCGAGAGGACAGCACCCACCTCGGCCGGGTGCGGCCGAGAGACCCGAGAGCTGTTTTGGAACCCATCCGACTTGGGTGTCGAGAGCTGTTCTGGAACCCATCCGACTTGGGCGTGACAATTTGAGAAAAGGACATCATTTAGGTTTGCATCTCAACCAACCACTGGTGTTCCCTGAAGAAATTCATAGCCACTGTCTCATGTCCACCAACCACTGGTCTTCCCTGAAGAAATTCATAGCCACTGAGTCACTTGACAAGCTAAGGCTTCACGAAGGTGTGTGGCCATGCTCCCAATGCAAAAAACACTTACATGTTGGTTGACTGGTAGAAAAAAACATCTGACCTGCAAAAGTTGACAGTGAGAGATCCCGTCAAGACGCATCGCCAAGTTTTCTAAATGGGGATACTTTGTGTGGGACATATGGCCATACCTGGAACCCCTCAGATGCTGGGCCAGCAGTCATGACATGCTTTGTTGGGCAACTCGGGAAGAGCGGGCTGCGAATGCCATCATTTTGCCCAAAAGCTTGAATGAACACAGCCTGTCCACTTGCTCGAAAGTCACACACTCAATCTTTGGATTTGCCAACAAGAGAAACCCAAGGACACCTAGTTCATGATCGTGAGAAATCGTCCCTTCTGCGATACCAAAGTGAGATTCTGTCCCAAGGACTAGCTCACATGGCTTAAAGGTGGATTTCCTCGGCTGGCACCACTGGCAACTGCTTAAAACCAACAAATTCTCACGGATGTCTACGGGCTCAAGCAAAACAGGAAGGGCTCGAAGAAACTTACCGGGTCCGAGTCAATAGGCCCGGGTCTTACTTGATCGGCCCAATCCCAAAGCTTGCGGAGATCGTGAAAAAACGCCAGGCGGGCTTGTCTTTTTTCGGGGGGGAGCCCCAGAAATGGCGGTTTTATAGAGAAATTCCACCAAGAAACCACCCCATTTCGAGGCTCCCCCAAAAAACGGACACGCTCATTCTTGTGGTTCCTTCATCTTCCCTCCAGACGTCGGCCACATTTCTTTTTGCCGCCCGCGGCGCCCAAAGGATGCTGCCCCGTCGGGGCCGCGCCAAGACCACCCGGAGCACCGCAGAGAGCACGGCGCCCACCTGAATTTAAACGCCCTTTGCGATGTTGCAGAAATGTCTTACATGAGTCCCGCCCGTATAAACCATCCAACTGGTGGTTTCCTTTGGGGAATCCCCAGGTTTATTCCAATTCACCTTCGGTCTTCGGCTTGGTCTGCACTTGAGTCATAATCAAAACCCGGTACTAACATGGTCGACCCAGAACCATGCCTCAAGAATTGAGAAGGCGGATATCCGCAGCAATTTATGGCAAGGGGATTGTCCCTTACTAACCTTCATCTACCCGGGTGTTGATTGTGGCTCACATGAGTCCGGCCCACGTCCGGGGTCCAATGGCCATTGACGTCTCTCAAGGGTCAAAGATCCCCAGTTGTGATTTGCCCAAGCTTCATTTAGACACCCGTCGTTCTATGTCTCTTAAAAGGGGTGGTCACGGGAGCCATGAAACTTGGCAACAGCGCGTGCCTCAAAACAGCCCCCAGTCGATCTCCGATCGAAGCCAGGTCGCGAGGATCAATCCCAGGATCTTCCAGGACACCGATGGCAAAGCTGGCAGCATGAGGGCCTGAACGACGCAACGCGTTTGGCTCCAAGGACCCCTGAAACGGACACGCCTTTCGCTCATCTAAAAAGACCAATGTCTGTAGAAACCATTGGACATATATTAAAAACAATTTAGCTTTTGAACCCCCTTAAACCGAGTATCTGAACGTGAAGTTCCGCCGAACACATGGGAAACCAAAAAGCAAGCTCCATGTGGCAAAGTTGGAAACAAATCGGGCACCCTTTTTTGGTTGGTTGACTTTAAAGGGACACTCTTCCCAACAAAAAGGCAAAGAGGGCACCACTGGGCAACTGGGATTTGCATCGGACCTGCCATGACCTGCAGTCCGCCGCCGACTCACCGCCACAGGCCTTCTCCTCTGCGGACCGCGCCGCAAATCGTCAAACCGCAAGGCAGGTTCAACCAACGGCCCGGGCCAAATGGGCGAAGTTCGCCGTCCGCTGGAAACCGCCGAAAGAGCCAAAAGCGGCAAAGCGGCGGAGCCATGAGGTTGCACCATGCGTTGACTCGCACCTTCTCTACAAAGATACTGCCCTCCCACTAACATAGAACCTGTGGGAGGGTAGCTGAAAGATCAAATTCCTCTTGAAGGCACCCACCGTCAAGTAACATATTTATATAATATCTGCTCTTTTGCCAGTGTCACATCCTCTGACTAATCTGGAATCTGAAGTTGACATTCACAGACTGTGTTTGCCAAGCACATTGACATCTACATAAGAGCAACTGACAATATTACTTGGACATGTATCTGCAAATTGAACTAGAACCCCAAAAGCTGCATTAAAAAATGCCCGCGTAAAGCACCTTTCTCATAGCTTTCGCCCGTTATACCCCGGCTCGGTTTTTGCTCACTATAACATAGGCAGATGCGTGTCAAATGTGGGTAGTTCCCAAAACAACGAAAAGTCGCAGAGTCAGGCTCATTTCAGGCACCTATGTTCTTTCCCTCAAAGACATGGGCAGGGCCTCCCTTCATGGCAAGGCTCTGGAGGGGTACCTACCTTTTTTCCTCCCAAATAGGGATTTGGACCAAGGAACGGCGGTGTGCCTGTTGGATTCCTTTGGTTTTGCTGTTGGATCCTCAAGCAACGCACCTTCTTGTGCTCAGATTCCCTGCTAACAGGTCAACTTTCGCGGGTGGTTCATAGAAACCCGACCATGACACCAACCAAAACGATCTAAACACCCAACGACCTAAGCAACCGGACGCCCGGGAACCGCCACGAAAACACCACACCCTCTGTGGCCGTCTGGCCCGGAAAGCAAAAAACAAAAAACTCCGACGCGCTGGGGCGCCGGACCCTTGCCCACGCAGAGCAGGGCCTTGCGGCTCCGGATCGATCCGAGTCAATCGCCTGGAAGGTCTGGGAGAAAACCGCGAGCACCACGAGCACCACGAGCTTTATGGTAACTCTTTTCGGGTAATTACAGCGCACCACGAGCTTTTTCCGCTGAGGTCAAAAGTTTCCTTCCTGGAAGAAAGAAACAAGCGCACCACGAGGTTCTTTCCGCTGTCAAAGAGAGCTGGCAAATGAGCTAACCATAGACCCCTCAGCTCAGCCAGAGGCTTTCTTTTTCCGGATTGGTCAGGTGGGACTCTGCCCACAAGTCCTGCCATGATCACAGTCCCGCTACATTAAGCGGCACTAGAACAGGGATCCTTACATTATACATCTGAACATTGCCTTGAAAATGGTGGTTTCTTTTTATGTTTGTGGAAGAAACCTGTTTCAAATGGGCAAAATGCATCCTTTAAGGAGCCCTGTAGAATTGCCCAAGATTGCTTTGAAACATCCCATGTTGCGTTCCTGCTTCGAGGTACCGGCACCACTAATTGGTGCTAATTCCAGGCGAACTGTCAGTAGAACTTCAAGCGAGCTTTTCACTGCCATTTTCAAGACGGGCGACAATCATAAATGCTCCTTCGGAGGACGCCCAAAATATTGCAATAAGGGAATCGGAAAACCCTCTAATTTACAGTGCTTTCCCATGGTTTTGTGGACGAGTATGTTCAATTTTCTTGCAATATTTGGGCCCCGCCCCCCAAATCCCCAAAGACTTTCCCAAAAAGGTGTGCTTGGGGGCGGTGAGTGGTGAGCGATGGTCACCCAAAGAGTGGGGGATGCATGCATCTAGCCGAAGCTACACATAGCACTACGCACATATTAATATGGGTATCGCCCAAAAAAGAAACCTTGGTAAATGGAAACAGGGACTAAAACCTGCGGTCTCCTGGTGTTTGAATTTGGACCCATACCCTGATCTGTTGGTTCAATCCATAACATACGATACCCATCCTAAATCCTGTGCTACAACTGCTTTATTACAGCACAAAACATCCCGGAATCCACAAGAAGTTGGGCTGTGTTATGAGCAAAGCAATTACACGTGATGAGGTAACTGGCCCCAGGTAGGTTTGAACCTTGGCTCGTGGTCTTCAGGGGAATCCACCTGTTTTCAACCCGTGTAGGGGCTGTGCTTGCAAAACGCAAGTGGCGAACGCGCAAGCCGAGGCTGGTGCCAGCAACGCCAAGCTCCGAAGCTGCATGGTGATGGATGCCCTGGCGAGACCGACAGGTAGACGAAGAGAACCCTGCGTTTTGGAGGGGGGCATACGGTGGATGGACGAAATCCCTTCGCACCACTTTGAAACCCGGTTGAAACCATTGCTTTTGGAAATGTTTACAGGGGAGTCATCATTCCAGGGTTTCTTAGGTGGTGCGAAATGGATCTCGTCCATCCACAGTGGGTGGCAAAAGGGACCCCATTTGTTTTTGAGGGCTTGCCTATGTTTTGTGGGGAACCCACCACAAGGAGACAGATTGCCAACCAATGACCCTCCCAGCTGACTGCACATGCCCCTTTAGAGCTCAGCGTTCAAAAGAACACGAACACAAGAGGTGAACCTCAATTTGCTCAAGTCCCCAGGAAAAACAAATAATATGTCCAGTGAAATCGATTTCTTTTCAGACCAACAGGAGAAAAAGGAGAAAATATCCATTTCAGCGCATGGACGTGAATCAAGCCTCGGGGCCTCGGGGCCTTTGATCTAAGTTCGCCAAAGACTTGACGTTTGGGGGAGCAAGCAACATGATCTCAGCAGTTCAGCGGTTGGATTTCCACCGCTAAACCACCAACAGCAAGCATGGAAAAAGTTTCCCAACGACAACATCATGCAGAAGTCAACAACACTTCTGGGTGAAGCCGGTTGCAACTCTTCGCAGGCGGAGGTCGCGCTTTCATCTGCCCAGTTTGGGTGCAAGCTGCGGCTGTGTGCTGGGACCAAAACCATTAGCAGGGGGCTATGAGCTGTAGCCTACTTACAACCCATTTGGTTGGAGAGAATGTAAATATAACAATAACTAAAACTGTATGAAAGGTCACCATCATTTCAATGCCGAAAATCAGGGATCCAAAAGAAGAGACCTTCGTCATGCTGAACGGCGAGCTCGTTCTACCCCCAAATGAGCTCGCCATGAAACGGGCAGATATGAGTGCGGCTCGAAATTGAAGAGCAAGGGCAAACCGCGGGGTTTGGGTCGTTTCTACCAAGTTAAGGTTTGCCCCACACATGTTTATGACCTTAACTTATTAACATTTCAGGCAATCCGTTTCAATGGCTTCCATTTACCAAGGTGCCATTTGTTGGGTATTCCATGTTTTAAGCCACAGCCATATTTTGGTTGCTGTTGACCCCCCTGCAAAAAGTTTAGCTTTTTGTGGGTTTAGTGGAAAACCCATTAGTTGGCAAAAAGTTAAAGTCCTAACATCCAAGCAAAATGCAAAGATATGGTGCTTGCCTCTCATATCAATCAGCCCAGGCCTCGCCGTCCGGGGGGTGCGAAGGACGGGGCTGGAAAGCCGAAAAAACACCGCGGACTTTTGTGGGGCCGCGCGAGCCAGGGAGGGAGCGGTGAGCTTCGTAAACTGCAAATGAGGACAACGGCCAGCCAGAAATGGCTGTGGGTCAAAAATAGGTACCTCAAATGGAACCCTGGTAAGTGGAAACATGGACCAAAACCTGCGATCCCCTGGTGGTGAACCAAAATGACCCATACACAAACAAGGCATCCCCAAGTCGTGAACCTTCAAACAAGCAAGGAGATCCCGAGTCGGAAACCTTCATGGGGCTTTAGGAAGCGAGCTCAACAAAACATCCCTGGCTGGGACTTTGCTTTCATTGTTTTGCCTGCAATGACCGAGCGGTTCTATCGAAACACAGGTCCTGACCGCAATGGCACACCATGAAGCAGTGCGCTGAACATGTTTTTGGTGTGGCAATCCCAAAGATTCAGAGGTCCTTCCTACCAAAGAGTGTGTGACTTTCGGTTCAGAGCCTTTTTACCTCTTGGACCTGTAGAATCCACGCCCTTCAGAAGCTCAGCCTCCAGCCCAGTGGCCCGGCAGCTCGGTGCTTCGGAGGTGAGCCCAGTTTTCCCAAACCCACACGGAACCCGCCCTAAAGTCAGCAAGCCAGGCCAAACAGCCAACCAGGCAAGCAACCACCCTAAACCTCCCAAAACGAACAAAACAAAAGATCCCTTAAGGTCAGCGCCGCATCGTCCAAGCGCCGTTGGGGAGGTACAGGGGAAGCAGCCAAAATCGCACCTATTCCAGAGGGACGAGCAATGCAAGTAAGGGCTAAAACCATTACAATGGGGTTGTATAGGGTATTTTGAAACCCAAGTTTAGTATGAGCCCTACTGTCTAGCTGTTTTTGTTGGAATCCCGATCCTCCGCAATCACTTCTTTTCAGCGTTCTCATCGCGCCTCTCCCTCTCCAGGGCCGAATTGTCAAGGGCGAGCTTCGTTTGAAACTCGTCAGAGGAACTATTGCAGGAGCTGGCACAACTTCTAGGTACTGGCACACATTTCAAGAAGCTGAACAATACGAGGAACACGCCCGAATCCTACCATCTGAACGCAGTAGGACAAGTGTCTTCGGGCTTGGGCTTAAACACATATTACCTCATGTCAAAAAGGGTCTACTTCCTGCATTTCAACCATCATCGCGTGAGCATTGTGGTGCAACTTTTGCCAGCAAACTTGACATGGCTTGGTACCAGCATCCGTGCAGGTATGCGTTGGCATGGCTGCATATGTTGTGCCAATGGGATAGCAGCGGGCGTCACACTATTCCACTGATAAGGGCAACCAATTCAAATACACTCAAAAAAAAATCTAGAGACAAATGATGGAGCCGCAAGACTCTGGAGATTTAACGTCAGGCGGTGTGACTCTGTGGGAGAAGCATAGGACGAAGAAAGAGATGGTTTCCCTCTCGGTCGAGCACACAAGGGCATCACCATCTCCTCATCCACTATGCAAATAGCGGATGAAACGAGTTGATACAGAGATAGCATATCAATAAGACATACATCATGATCATATGCTATCTCTCCATTCCCTTTAATCTATCTGAAAAGTGGGGGGGTTCAGGGATGGGATGCCAAGTAAATCAAGGAAGTCTATACAGCATCTCCTTGGCAATTTCCACCAATCCAGGCCCAGAACAAGGGAAAGGGACCCTCTGGATTCCTTTCCTCCCAAGGACTTCACGAAGACTTTTCGCAGGTTGGGTGTGTTTTGTTTTAGGACTCGGACCCCAACCTATTGCGGCTTGCCCGATTGCCCGATGGTTTCCCCGTCAAAGCCGCCCAAAAAGGGCGGTTGTCCCGTTAGTGTCCTGTTCAAGCCGCAGAAAGATGGGGGTACCTGGAACAGAAAGACAGAGCCAGTTCCCAAACAGTAAACCAATTCGCGCCCAGCTACAGCAAAACGATGGGAACTTGGCCAGTCCAACTGCACATCAGCATGTTCATGAATTCACACAGATATATTCCCCTTATGATGACTCAACTTTCATCAGTTGGATCAGTTAAGTTTCCTTGGGTGAGGTTTGCCAGTTTGAGACAAGAGGTGTGACCCAGAGAAACGTTCGCACCTGGCCGCCTCACGCGACCGGCGGCGTCGTGAACACCTGGGTCCACATCGATTTCGGCAGACGGCCGTGGGACAAAAAAAGGGGGCTCGGCTTTCAAGGGTTCGGTCTGCAGGGAAACCGTAAGGACCCCCATCAGTTTATGTTTTTGTTTTGGGTCCGGGGGGGGGGGCAAGTGAAGACAAGCCCAAGTGGTATGTATCCCATTCAATGGTAGCCCACACCCATAGTCTTGTTTGCGCGGTACATCCAAAAAGTCAAGCCGAACAAAAACAAGGCAGCTCTGGAGGTCTGGGAAGTTCGCTGAGAGTTCCTGAGCTTCGATGCGCTCTTTCATGGGTGTTTGAGCGGTCGGAGCTTCTCCCGAGAGGACATGGGAAAATTGGTGCGCGGGGAAGTTGGAGTTCCTTGATGGCCGTTTTTGGGCCTCCCAAATGGCCAAGCCATAGGACATTTTGACGGGACCTGATTTGAAGAGGCACCGGGGAGGCGGGGGGGGGCATGTTCCTGGTAGATCATCCGCTCCCGGCTCACAAAACCTGCCTGAGCGCCACTCTGCTTCTTTGTTCAAATCAATCTGGCCAAATTTATGTAAGGTGAGAGTACTGTACCCTTTCTGAGCTCATGTTGAAGAACAGCCAGGGAAACCTCCATTTGTTGGGGTCCCCTATTTAAGACACACCCAATTCACAAGCTGGAAATCTGCACTCCCAGTCAGGGACCTTCGTCTCAAGCTCGTTTTACCCCAATCGGTGAGCTCGCCACGATGTGCTCCGAAGTCCCCGTTCTTGGGCACTGGGACCCCTAGCACCCACAAAACCCGACTAGTCACAACCATCTCCAAAACCCCAAGGCCCCAAGCGCTTTCCTGAGAGGAGTTGTTAGGAGGCGCTGCTAGCAACATGTGCTCGGCGGGGCTCCGGCCGGGGATGAGCTGCTGCAGCAGAAGAAAGAGCCCATGCTCATCCGGTGGTCCTGATGTTGTTAGGTCCTCTTGGAAACAAAGTATGGAGATCTGAACATGATCCACTCGAGTATAAACAGGCGACTGAAATGATCAACTTGTTTTTGGCTTGTCGAAACAGACTTGGTGGGCATCGCCCTCTGCGCAAATAGTTAGTGAGAAAACAAGACATGCTCTCGCCCAGGTGAAGCAGAGTGCACCTAAGCCAATAGCAGCGAGAATTTGCAGCACTCTGCTCAAACGACCTGACCCAATAGCAGCCAAAACTACCAAAAACCACAAAACCAAGCAAAAAGAGGCGCCTGGGGCAAGGGAATTTCTCTACATGGTCAGATCAACGAGCGTTATGTGCTAAACATTTATTCTGAACTCCATGACCGACTGTTTTGCGCCAAACAACTGGCTAGGGCTCAGATCAACACATGTTTTCCGCTAAACGCTTAATCCGAACTCCATTGCCAGCTGGACAAAGAACATGAGCTCTTGGTCCTTTACTTTCATGTACCTCGACACAAGATACTTGCAACACCGCTGGCTGACCTGAATGGGTTCTAAGTTCCAACAAATGGGTTCCTTTCGTGCCGGCTGGAGCCCGTTGGTCTTGTCCGCAAGCAGAACGCCACGAGTGACCAGGTCGACCAACTTCACGAAAAAAGGCCAATGCCAACCCGCCTGACCTCTAAAAAGGCCCACGGGCAACCGGCACATCGCGCAGTGTGTATTCGCCCCGGGCAAGTGCTGGCCAAGCCAACTCTCCACAACCTCCCGCCGCTCCGCTTCCACCTCCACGCCAAGCGTGGCAAAGTGGCCCAAGGGGCTGGGCAAGGGCGCACCGATGTCCGAGCTCGTGGCGATATTGAGGGCAAGCTCCTTGAGAACCGCAAGGATTGCAACGCGAAAAAACATCTCGTGCGATCCCCAGAGTTTGCTCTGACATGCTCTGACAATGGACTTCGCTTTCATGCAGTCCACCCACCTCCACTCCATTGGATTATAAAGTGGACCAGGCCGGCTGGCCATTTGGAAATCCAAAAGCAGCCGCGTGAAGCTGATGCACTCAGCATCACTGCGCTCTGACTGCGTAGGAGCCATCCAAGCTACCACATGGCGGACAAACTCAACTCCATGCTTGGCTTCCCAGCACGGGCAGGTTGCTGGTGCAGGCACAACCATCACCCTGTACGGGCACCCTGTACGGGCACCCTGTACGGGCACCCTCGAACAGGCGGCAAAGAAGCCGGCACGGCGTCTCCACCAGCCTTGGCCTCCTTAACAGTTTGCATGGCTTTGATGCCAATGCAAAGTTGCACTGTTTGGACTTCTTTGGCATAGCTCCTCATGGTGCAAAGCTCCTCATGGTGCAAAGCTGAGTTTTCACCTGTGCGACCATTGGCGGTGGGCCGAGGCAGCAAGCTGATCAACTACCGCAGCATGCTCCCTGGCCCACGTCTCAACCGGTCCAAGATCATTTGCCGCTTGGCAGTGTGATGCAACCTTGCGAGCCCGTACTGCTCCTGCGCACCGTCCTATCAAACTGCTGACCACTAGCCACATGTAGGCATGATTGGTATTTGGACCAGGATGCCACTTCCACTCAATGATGCGCTCAATTCGCAAACCGGAAATCAGGGAACCCCATGAGGAAAAGGTTGGGACCTGAGGGTCAGCGACAGATTGGGTGTGTCAAACCCCATGTCTTCCCCAAACTGACAATTAAAATACCAGCAATTCCATCAGTTGCTCATATCAAACGCACTAAGATTGAGTCAAGGCAATGTGTTGCATTTCATGCCTGCTTGAACCATCGCCCCACCTGCCAGTCGATGTGGGGCTTGGTGTTGCGGACATCCGTGGCAGTGATGATGATGCCTGTCTCCTGTCATGGTGTCACTGCGTCGACGAAAGAAGCGCGGATTCCCCAAAACACTGGCAGCAAACCATCCGGCGACTCCGTTTCCCTATATGGCCACGGGTCAAAATCCAAATCGTACCCCCAGTGAACATCCGACTCAAACCCAAGTAAAAAATAGACCAAAATGGGTACAGCTACGCCATGGGATCCCATTGCCACAGCCATATGCTTAACTAAGGAAACTAGCCAAGATTAGAGTTAGGCCCCCAGCTATAGACTGTACATTTTATAGCGTGCTTGAACTTGCGTCACTGGTAAATTGCCAACAAAAATGTCTCCGAAGTCTACTCCAGCAGCCTAAAAGCCAAGAGAATGGCCAATAGGATCCAGCTCGCCTGGGATCCATTGGGCTGGCCACATGGCACTTGGCTTCTCTTGAGCAAGAGCAACCAATCCCCCGCCAGTTCATGGCTTTGTAACTTGAGTCCAAACCAAGACCTCCGTACAAAAAAAAAAGAGACCAAGCAAACAGGAAGACCATTTGCAGACAGGGCGTGTTTATCATATGAGCAACATCAGCACCACAAGTTCTGAAACTTACAGGCGGAGATTCACTACAGCGGGTGTGCAAAATTCACAACATCAGCACACCATATTCAGAAACGTAGATCCAGCAAAAGGATCAGCACAGCTAAAATCAGCACAGCTAAAATCAGCACAGCTAAAATCAGCACAGCTAAAATCAGCACAGCTAAAATCAGCACAGCTTACATCCAATGTCTCGTTGGAACTGTTGACCGCAGGAGCTGCGCCCTGCGCTTGCTTGGGCTCTTGACCCTCGAAGCCTCAAGATGGGTGTCAAACATAGGGGAACTCCCCCCCCCCAAAAAAAAAACAAAATATACATAAAGACATATAATCATATGTGGTTTTGTTTGGAACTTTGGAGGTCTGTTGCCTGATGGTGGTTTCCGTTTGTACTTGTTCCATGTTTCCATTTTTGTCAAGCAACCCCACAAAAGGGTACCTTACAACAAAGCCACACCCAAGTGGACAATCAGTTTACTGGTCGCAGCCCCCCGGAGCAATGCAACCCCGGTTTGCAATGCTCATTGCGCATAGCCTGGTTGACCGAATCCATGGCCTCAATGACCCCGTCGAACATCACTTCCAGGATCTTCAGGGTTTGATTTACCTCGGCGGCTTCGCGCAAGGGTCCGGATCCCGGATTCCGCAAGTTGTGCCGGAAGCCAAGATGCGCCCGAAACCCGGCCGCTAACCTTAACGCCCGTTGAAACGCCTTCAAGGAAAAGGGGGCAAAGGGCGGCCAGTCGTAGGTGTCCTTTTTGGAAAATAGATGGCGCTAGTAGATGATTGAACCACCAGGATGACCAGGGCCCTCTACTGTTTTAAGCAAACCGCCAAAAACGACACCTATGGGACCAATGGCTCGGCTACAAGACGAAGATGTAAGCCGAGGCACTATCCCTTCACCATGCACTGCGCAGTATGTCTCGAAGTCCTGAGCGTCTATCTTCGCGCAAACATAAAATACCACACCTGGTGACCAGTCCCAACCCAGCGTAGGAAAAGGGTGGCACCCTGTCTTGCTGTTTGAGAAGGGCGCTCCTCCTGGCACCTCCTCCCCTAAACAATTTCCCCCCAGTCCTCTCCCCTGAACAAATCTCCCACAACACCCGCCCCCCCTCTACCCTCCCCCCCCCCCCCCCCAAACAAACCTTCGGCCACTGGGCAACTGGGACGCCAAAACCCCACTACGCGCCGACTGGTCCTCGAAGTTGATCCGCCCATCGCCATCCTCATCACAGAGGCTGAAGAATTGCATGTACCTGCCACAGTGCCCATGGGAAAAACTCGAGAGAAAAGGGTTGAGCCCTCTGGGGAAAACCGCCTGTTGTTTGAGAACCGCCCAAACTCACGGCTGCCACAGAGCCAGGTAAAAAAAATCGAGCGAAGGGTTGAGCCCGCTGCAACAAAAAGAGGTCCTTTTGAGAGGGAGACAGAAAAGAAAGGTTTTGAGCCCTCTGGGAAAAATATCCTTTCGAGAAACCTCCCACACTCACGAGGGAAACAGGGCCTATCTGAATACAAGGATGGCATGATACCCTTTTTCCGGGAATATTTCATGGCCGGATATTAATTGCCTAACTGACAGGGGCCATTTCAAACCCAGGGGGTGTCACCTGTGGTCTGGAGCTTTCATTGGCAAGTGTTTAAGAGGAACTGGGGCTTCACTCCCCCTCCAAGGTGAGCTCAGAACTCGCCAGAACTGCGGAATGAAATTCCTTGGCCCCCAACCCGCCCTATCGACCCCGGATGAAAACCATAAAAAAAATAAAAATAAAACGCACACACACACACAGACACACAGACACACAGACACACATACACATATACACATATACACATATACACATATACACATATACACATATACACATACACACACACACACCTGGTAGGTGAAGGTCTGCACATGCCTAGCAAGCCAACCATGC
>CAUJNA010000757.1:612267-642267 GCA_963377175.1 Effrenium voratum
CAGGCGACGAACTCGAGCATCAACAAAAACACACTCACCTGGGAAAGTCATGAGACCCAGAACTTACCTTGGAAGGAGATTGGGTCAAAAAGGGAATCACCAAATGCATCCTCACCTATCAAAGGACCCTCCCACTCCATGCACCCCAAACTCCAAATACCCGCTGTGTTATGGTATGTCAACCCCGCCAAAACAAGAGTATTTACTGTGAAAACCCGGCTTTTGCAAAATACACCCTTCGGGCAGGGCGAATGTTTACCCACAAATTCACTTTCCGTGGAGTATGGAAGGGACTGCACTGGGCCAAATGCTCTTTCCAGTTCTGAGGGGCGCCAAAAGGAAACCGACCATTTTAGGGTATCCCTATGTTGAGCAACACAAAATTTGGGTCAGAATGGTGTTCCAATTAAAGCCAAGCGAAATCGAGAACCAACCTGAAAAGGGCAACCGTGAGCAAATCACTAACATGGCACCGGGTATCTAGAAGATCAGTTTCCGGGTCGAAGAAAAACAAACGGAATCCGTTTCTCGGGGGATCCAAAGAAACAAAAAACAAATGGAACCACCTGAATTCTCAAACTGCGCACAAAAAAAGGATGAAAAACAAAAAAGGGAATTCACCCAGTAGTTCTGATTCACCCCGTAGTTCTGAGCAACAACAAACCCATTCCCCTGTCTGCCACAAGGCAACGGCCGAACCTGCGCCGCGAACCGATTCCCCCGCCTCCGTCCCGCCGCGCTTCAGCTGCGTGACGAAGGTCAGGAACTCCTCACGGTTCGTTGGCGGCGATGGATGAGTCTCGGGAAATCCAAATGGCCATGGGTCAACACCCTGTACCCCTGGTGAACATCCCAATCCCCACTAAAATGGGTTCTAAAATTGGTGGTGCACCTACCCCAACATGGTACCATTGGTTTTGACAGCCAAATCTGACCAGGCAAAAGGCAAACCTAACCCCAGAGGATACATAATGCAACCACTTTGGTTCTGGTTTTCGTACAGTTGGTTTGGGTTTCTTTGGGTATCTGTTGTTAATCTGTGGTGTAAGTGTTTTCTTGGGCTTTCTTGTTGAAGGATTCAAAGGGCATCGCAGCGCCTGAGGTGGACCCTTACGGAATCCAGGCACTTCGATTCATCGAGCCGAGCCAAAAGACCGAACCCAGCCAAGCCGAGATGAAGCAACCAGCCAGCCGGCCGGCCAGCCAGCCGCACAACTAGGCCCTCCAGTAGAGAGGTTAGAATATGGGTACCAACTTTTTGCCGTATGTCATTTTAGTAGGGGAACCCTCCCCCAAAAAAGGGGAGGGCACTACTGGGGGACCTAGACAACCAAGCCAACCATCAAATGTGACCTCTGAACGCCGCACCGAAAATCCAAGCAACCACCAAAGGAGGCTGCTCGGGACAGCGCTACTCCTGTTTGTTCAGTTGGGCCCCTGGGCCTCATTCTAGACCATGGGATAGCCAATGTATTGGGCTGCTGTAAAACTCCGCAAGCCTCTGCTGGAGCGTCTTCAGGAACCTACATGATGTGCGCTTTGGGCTCTGTGATTGACTTTGTTGGAAGGCCAATTCAACGCATATAATAATTAGTATGATGAGTGTTATTATTATTGTTATGTTCTTGTTTCTTCTCATTATCATTATCATGTTCATTATCATGTTATTATTATTGTTATTATTATTATTATTATTATTAGTATTATTATTATTAATTAATTAATTAATTAATTAATTAATTAATTAATTAATTATTATTATTGTTATTATTAGTATTATTTTTATTGCTATTATTATTATTATCATTATCAGCAGTATTGCCATTCCAATTTTAGTATTAGTATTATTATTATTATTATTATCATTATAATTATCAGTATTGTGAGTATTCCTATTTAAGTTGTTTATTGTCAGTATTATCACTATTATTATTATTCATATTTTAGTTTTATTATTATTATCATTATGCATAATTATGAGTATTCCTATTTTGCATTAATATTACTATTATTATTATTTTTGATATTATTATTATGATTATTATTATATACATCATACCTTCTACTTCCCCAGTGTCGAGCTTCCGGCTCATGTTGTTTCGTCCTCGAAGCGCGAAAGAGAAAACTCTGAACCGCGCCTCGAAGTCTATCACGTTGTCCCCGTTCATGTCGATGGCGGAAAACAGGGCCCGCCACATGGGCTGGCGGGACGAGAAGCACCAGAACTTGCACCGGCTCTCAGGGAATGATTTCGCGAGTCCATAATTTGGAAATGCCCAACAAAAAGGAAACCACTTGGAGTGGTTTTTCTTGGGGTCATTGCAAGTTTCATTACCCGCTGAGCACCAGCAAGAGCAGAAAGCGTCAGAAAAAAAAAAAAAAAAAAAAAAAAAAAAAAACATTGGGAGAGGGGAGTGCCACGTGCGGATCGTTGTATGCCTCAGTCTCACTCTGGTCGGCTTGAAAGGGTCTGGCTGAACCATCTCCATCCAAACTCAGGGGAATCCGCACCTGTTGGAATACCTTGGCCCTGAATGAAGAGGCTGTACTAAGAGGTTGTACTTGGACCTGGGGGAAGAAAAAAAAGTCCCAGCAACCAAACACTCCATGATCACGAGATGTTGGTATAATCCACATGGAGCGTGCTTCGTTGACGTTGGAAGGGGAGCAAAAACTTGAACACTTTAGCAGTTAAGTTAAGTGGTTGGATTTCAACCACTCAACCACAACAAGCAAAAATTGCAAAATGTTTCCCAACAACAACCACGGACATTATGGAGCACCCAAAAGGCAACAGTTCAGTGGGTTTGGATTTCAACCACCAAACCACCACAAGCAAACCTGGGTAGACTGTTTCCCAACCAGCATGTCTGGGAATTTGTACCTTCGAGCTTTCCGAAAGCCACCAGCCTCGAGCAGGACTCACACCCCGCCTTGTACTGCCTGTGATTCGCAAAGAGGGAGTGAAACTGATTCCTGGCGAGGCGAAGCGATTCGCATTGGTACCATGGTGTCTCATTTTCAGGCTCCCTGCCACGGAATCTGATCGGAATCTGGCAAGCGATCAATCCCGGGGAAAAAAAAAGGGGTTCCGATGCACCATTCAAGGCAGAGCCTAAATGGCCAACCGTGATGGCCAAGGGAAATACTCCTATGAAGCCCAAGTAAAGCAGTTGTTGCGAGGACTTTCCACGATTCCGGCGGCAACAGCTGAGCTGCAAGCTACAAGCAGTCGACTCCGCCTATCAAGTGGACAGGAGGTCAGCGTCGTCGTGTGCAAACACAAATAGAAGTATACCTGGCACAGTCACGGCATCTTGGTTGCCAATGGTCCCCCAATTATGAAAGGCTTCATAATTGACCCGATTGGGCCGATTCTCATGGGCAAAAACTCGCCCCTACTATTGGATTCGATGGGCGGGCCAGTGACAACCATAGAAAGGATGCCGCAGCTTTGCAGTCTCGGCGAACTGACGTCAGTGCCCCACCCCAACCAAAGAGAGCTCATGACTTTGAATTGGTAGCCAACAGGTCACAGCACCCCCTAAAGGCAACTGTAGGGACCCCTGTGCTGTTGGACTTCACAGAAGAATCAGTGTCAAAACCAATAAAAGTGAAATTCATTAACTCAGATGCCCAGTGGCCATTGGAAAAAAAAGGCCACCCTTTGTTGGTTGGTTGAGCTTGAAGGGGCACCCTTCCTCAAAAAAATCGAGACAAAAAAGGGCACCACTGGGCAACTGGGCTAAGTGACCTTGTCCATGCCACGGCTTGCGGCAAGTGCTCCAAACGCCACGCCTGCTTGAGATTGTACAACTCCTCACGCCAATCGCTCGAGTCGGGTGTTGCGAGGCCAACCCTTGCTTGCCCACCCAAGAAGTACCGCGCAGCATTCCTGACCACCTAGAAGTCCCCTGCCTTCTATAGAACTGTTCAAGGAAAATACATGTTCCAACAAAGGATCCTTCATGTTAGGCCAAGCAGCCGCTGGACCACCCACGCTCGCCCACAACCGATGCAACTCCTCAGCAACAGTCCATCACTTCAAAGACAGGACCTCATCTTGCTGCCAACCACATTCCTTGCTGTGAGCCTGAACCAAACGGCATGGTCTACCAGTTCGAACAAACAGAGCCCCTCAAAACAGGGTCAGCCTTTTCCCCATAACCCCATTCTGACCCCATGATCTCAACCTGAATACCCCCACTTAAGTGGTAGGTTCGAGGGCAACAGGCAAGCATTTCTGACTGTGATACCCCCAGACACGGTCAAAACACCGGGCAAAATGGATCGATCCGACCCCCTTTCGCTGGTTAGAGGACATCTTGGTTGATGTTGGAAGGGGAGCACAAAATTAAACACTTTAACTAGCAGTTAAGCGGTTGGATTTCAACCACTCAACCACAATCAGCAAAAATTGCAAAATGTTTCCCAACAACAACCACGGACATTATGGAGCACCCAAAAGGCAACAGGTTTTCCAAAAAGGGAAGCAACGACCAGCACCCAATGCCTGCTTTCTCCCATCCAAGTGCTGTCCAAACAGCAGTTTGGGGGCGGTGCTGGGAGAAGATGATGGAACACCAAAAAGGCCACAGGTCAAAAAAGGGTCAGCCGACGGAACCTGTGAAGACCCTGTTGGAAACAAATGGGGGGCTACTTCGAGGGAGTCAGATCCGGCCGAGGGTAAGCTGAGTCTGGCAACCGACCCCAAGCTGCCGCCAACAGCGGAGGCTCTCCTTCTGGCTGAAGGCGCCTTGGGCTGCAGCCTGAAGTCAACCATGGCGGGTCCAAATGATTTCCTCGTCACATGCGGGAGTCTTAGGTCTTTCAGGGGAGCCCATGGCAAAACAACGGGAAACCAATTTGAAGACACACACACACCAATTTGTTAAACACGAATTGAGGAACCAAGGATTTGTGGCTCGCCATTGCAAACAACGGCACCTCTTTGGAGGTTCTAAAGGGATTTGCGGCTCGTCTTCTTGCGGAGTTGGAACCGGCCCATTTTAGGGCAACCCTATTTGGAGGCAAACCCAAGTGAACACCCCAACTTGCATGGACCTGGTTAATCCCAGCAATCATGCATTCATAATAAGGATTTGATTCACGACAACTGGTGAGAAGTGGAATTCGTCCATCAGTATCTCCTAAGGCCTTAGGGGTTTATCCGTGGCTTGTAGGATAGCCACCTATGTTGCACGTTACCTGGAACTTCAAAATTGATCCCCACTCCACTGATCAGCAAAGGGAATCAGTGAGTTCTTTGAGGGGGGGGCTACCCCTGATTGACAATTGGGGGGAGGGGCGGAGTGTGATTAATCGGACATCAACTTGTATTATAATGACTTGATTGAGAGCACCCTTGGGGTTTCAAAGAGACAAGCACACCACAATTCCCGTCTTTCCGCGACACGACATGGCGATTCTCGACGCTTCGTCTCGAAATCGGCCTGTCCCACCAGAGATTGCTGAACGCCCATGGCGACCTAGCTGTACCTGAGCGGAACAGGAGGATTTCAGAATCTCAGCTTCCCTCTAACCTTAACCTGGTTGACGTTGGAAGGGGAGCAACATTTTATTTTTTTAGCTGTTAAGTGGGGATTTCAACCACTCAGCCACAATAAGCAAAAAGGTCCAAATGTTTCCCAACAACAACCATGAAAGAAGCCTAGGGGTCGCAATTGCCCAGCCCCTTGGTACCTACCCGCTGGCTGGGATTCCATATCTTGGCAAGCCTCCGGCCCCACGGAGCGAGGGAGTGTATCTTCCAAAGCCATCCATGACTTCCCACAAAAGAACCAGCAACTCCCAGCACCCCACAACTGGCCGGTGGTGAAAAATCCCAGGTACGTTCACCAAGAAGCAGTGGGTGGGGGGCTGCTGGATGTTCTGATGTTTGATTTTGAAGGAACCCACACAAAAGTATGGAGAAAACACAACATGTGTGGCTATTGGTTTGTACAATCGAACTAGTCGCGAACATGTGGAGGAAGCGAGGATACTTCATGGTTAAACCATGCACCTCAAAACTTCATCTAGGTGCGTGTCAGGGAAATCCTCCCATGTCTCTGAATCCTTTGTTTTAAGGTGCCGCGGGCTTTGGTTCCAAATCCCGCACGTGAAATATACGGCGACCGCATTCTTCTCTTGATTTTTTTTGTGGCTTGCCCATTGACGAGATTGCCCAAAACCGAAGCCTGGCCGACTGGCCACCCCGAAAGGGCTTAGTGTGCGGATTGAGAGGCCTGCGGCATCAACCAAAGTTGCCGTTCGAATCAAAGGAAAGGTGCTTGCCTCATGACGGGTGGCTGGCGGGCTGGTTGGCTGGCTAGCTGGCTCGCTCGCTCGCTCGCTCGGGGGCATGCTCATTTGTTTCTGTAGCTTGCTTTTTGCTGATTCATCTTCTCTACTCTTGGTATGGTAGCTAAAAACTTTGTTTTTTGCAGACCCCCAGTAAAAATGAACAGACCCAAAAAACTAAAAAAAAAAAAGCATGCCAAGAACAGTAAAGCCATTGCTTGCTTGTTGGCGTTGGACTCCCGAGCGCGCGGCCGCAACAGATCTGATCCGGCTCTCTGGCAAGTGAATTTCCGGTCGCCTCTCGCTCGCTATCCAGAAAAAAGCGAGGAATTGAGACGTGTCAAAGGTGGTGGTCCTGGCAGGAAGCTCAGGAAAGGTTCGGTGCAATCGCGCGCTGAAGTGATCGGACGTTGATTGAGTCCTCTGGTGACACGTACCTGAAGCCAAGAGCGGCGGGCTGCATCGCTTCAAGGACACAGTTGATGCCCAGGGCGAGGGCAATTACCCCGAAAACCAGGAGAAAGCGAATCTTCTAATGTGGAACAGCAAGCCTCCGCAGCGAAAACGAAGTTATCGCGCTCGAGCAAACCAAAACAAGTGCCAAGGTCAAACGATGCGAAACCCGCTGCTTGCTGAGAGGTCCCCTTAGCCGCCCTCAAGCAAAGGCCAATCTCTCACTTCCTCGCGTCCAAACCTCCCAAAGCCCAATATCCGCAGAAACTGCCCCTTACAACAATTCACGCAGGGGTTTTGATTGCGACAGCCGAACTCTCCAATTCCAAGAGATCTCTGCAACATGTCACCTATCATGCCTGCAGTAGCCATTGGATAAACGGGCTAGTTGATTTGGCAGGGAAACGCCTCCAAACAAATGGAGGTCCAGAAAAAGAAAAAAGAAGACAAATAAACGAAGAACAAAAGAGAGACAAACAAACAACAACAAAAAAAAACGGCAATGGCCCGCGCTGGCTATTTTCACCGGTTCGCATCTCTGCACAAACCAAAAAAAGAACACAGCGGCGCGCTTGCGAACGGATACGGTACATGTTGGTTGATGAAGGAATCTGACTTCCGCACCGGTGTGGTGATTTCCCCTCAAGCTGTTCGATGTTCCCCCATCAACCAAATCATCCAGTTGAGGATGCTTTCGGACTCACGGGTCCCGAGTGAGACGTTCGGGCGATCAGGAGCTGCCTCGACTGGCCACGCGTTTTTTTTTTTTTTTGTCTTGCTCAGGTTGAAAAACCCATGCAACTGGCGCATCCAGGCTCACTTTTCATCGATATTGCCATCCAGAATGGCACCAGATCCAACAAATCCTGGGTCTGGACAACCCCACGGCCTCCATTTAGCATACCTTCGGGTGCGAACTTGCAACCAAACCAAAGTTCAGGATTTGGACCCCCCCCACAAAAGAAGAAGAAGAAGAAGAAGAAGAAGAAGACATGTTGCAGCACTTCGTCCTTTTGAAAGTTCCCTTTGCCAAATCCCCCCTTTCAACCAAACAATATGGCGCAACAGCTCAAATCCGACTTACCCAAGTCCCATGGCCAACACGCCGCTCGCTTCGCCAGTCGGCTCCATCCGTGGCCTCCGATTGCTCCATGCGGCCTCTGACATTTTGGAGCCGCGCTCCAGATCCTTCGGAACGGCTGCGTGATCCACGCTACGTGTTGCCAAGATTTGGCCATGGGTCAAAACCTAAATCGTACCCCTGGTGAACATCCGATTCAGTCCCCACACAAATAGGTTCAAAAATGGGTGGTGAATTCACCTACCCCAAAATGGTGCCATTGTTTTTGACCTGCAGCCATTTGACCAATGTCAAGGGTTTCTTTGTGAGGTCGTTCAATAAAAGATTAGGCGGGAGCATGAACCAAGTGTAAATTCGGACCATGACGTTTGGCTACCCCTTAGCTTCGGAAAAGTCTGGAAAGAGCATCCATAGACAACAAACAGCCACACCCAACTCCGACTTTGTGGTGCTAAAGGGAACCAAGAGGAAAACCTCCATTCTGGGGGGGGGGCCTTCAACACAACAAAAAAACAAAACACGTGGATTCCTCTGTTTCTCACTGGGCATCGGTGGAAAACGAGAGGTAGCGAGTCATGCCTGGAGCGACTGGTTTGAGCCCATGTTGAGCTCCGGAGCCCGAGAGGAAGCGCGAGCAATTCCCAAACTGAGTACAACCCCCATCAAAAGATCAGGCGCATGAGGACTTTCTTGCTGAAACACCAACCAAAGCGTAACACTCGCTCTCCGCCAGACTCGCGGGCCAGCCTATCCCTCTACCACCTGCGTTAGTGTAGAGTTGAAGCCCCGCTGCTCAGTCTTCTGCACCATCTTTCGAATTCGCTCACGGACATTGACCTGGCATGAGATGGCCATGGTTCAAAACCAATGGCATCATTTTGGGATAGGTGCACCACCCATTTTTGTCTATTTTTGTGAGGATTGGGATGTTCACTGCAGGGTACGGGGTTTTGACCCATGGCCAGATCGTGTGCTGTGCAGTCGCGCAAAGACTCAATAGCGGGTTGCTTTCATGATTTCTAGTGAACCCTTTTGTGATTCGTCCTCAGATCCCCCGCTAACAGTCGAACTTTTACTGGGTGAAATGGAAACTACCACTAAACCAACCACAAACCCAAAAACCTACTAGGTCCTCCAGTAGAGAGGTTAGAATAAGGAAGAGTACCCTTTTTCTGTAGTCGATTTTAGTAGGGGAACCCTCCCCAAAGAAAGGTTAGAAAAAGGAAGAGTACCTTTTTTTTCTGTAGTCTATTTTACTACTGGGGGACCTAGAGGTGCATCCTCATATTTTAGTAGGGGAACCCTCCCAACCAAAAAAGAAACGGGAGAGAAGGGCACCTAGCTGGGGGACCTAGCCTAAGAAACCGCATGGCTGGGAACCACCGAGCTTGGTGGAGATGGCACCCAAAGGCCAAGTTTCGTCCAAGGGCACAGTTGGGTACCCTTTTCGGGTTGGCTTAAAGGAAACCAAAGCAAAACAAAACATTAGTATTATTGTCATTGTTATTATTATTATTAGTTTATTTGTTTAATGTGCTTTTTTGTTGGGGGGGGGGGGGGCGATTTTTGACACCTACCAACATCTCAGCAGTTCGAATGAGCCGCAAAGATGTCGTCATCTCAACGTTGAAAGCCAGGACAGGCGTTACCAGCATGAAGGACATGTCAAGCCTTGAATCTTGGCTGATTCTTTGGGCACTTTCTGCAGCTCATATCAGGGGCCCCGTTTGTCGAGGGGCCCCGTTTATCTGCCATCACTTTGTCATCATGGGCATTTTCTGCAGCTCATATCAGGGGCCCCGGGGCCTGTCGATCGGCCCCGTTTATCTGCCATCACCACTTTATCATCATGGGCATTTTCTGCAGCTCATATCAGGGGCCCCGGGGCCTGTCGATCGAACCCGTTTATCTGCCATAACTTTGTCATCATGGGCATCTTCTGCAGCTCATATCCGGGGCCTGTCGATCGGCCCCGTTTATCTGCCATCACTTTGTCATCATGGGCATTTTCCGCAGCTCTTATCAGGGGCCCCGGGGCCTGTCGATCGGACCCGTTTATCTGCCATCACTTTGTCATCATGGGCATTTTCTGCAGCTCATATTAGGGGCCCCGTTTGTCGAGGGGCCCCGTTTATCTGCCATCACTTTGTCATCATGGGCATTTTCTGCAGCTCATATCAGGGGCCCCGGGGCCTGTCGATCGGCCCCGTTTATCTGCCATCACTTTGTCATCATGGGCATCTTCTGCAGCTCATATCCGGGGCCTGTCGATCGGCCCCGCTTATCTGCCATCACTTTGTCATCATGGGCATTTTCCGCAGCTCTTATCAGGGGCCCCGGGGCCTGTCGATCGGCCCTTTTTTTTCTGCCATCACTTTGTCATCATGGGCATTTTCTGCAGCTCTTATCAGGGGCCCCGGGGCCTGTCGATCGGACCCGTTTATCTGCCATCACTTTGTCATCATGGGCATTTTCTGCAGCTCATATCAGGGGTTTCGGGGCCTGTCGATCGGACCCGTTTATCTGCCATCACTTTGTCATCATGGGCATTTTCTGCAGCTAATATCAGGGGCCCCGGGGCCTGTCGATCTGCCCCGTTTATCTGCCATCACTTTGCAATCATGGGCATTTTCTGCAGCTCATATTAGGGGCCCCGTTTGTCGAGGGGCCCCGTTTATCTGCCATCACTTTGTCATCATGGGCATTTTCTGCAGCTCATATCAGGGGCCCCGGGGCCACTTTGTCATCATGGGCATTTTCTGCAGCTCATATCAGGGGCCGCGCGGCCTGTCAATCGGCCCCGTTTATCTGCCATCACTTTGTCGATGGTTACTCCAAACCTCAATCATACGAAGGACAAGCCACGCCAGCAGGACATTTGCTGTGCGACAAGTCTCGCCGCAGGTCCACGAATTGAAAATTAGCTGGATGGCCCTGTGAGACACACCCTGGAGATTGACCACATGGTTATTCATAAATGGTTGTGTATGAATTGGTACTTATAAATGGTTGTTTAATAGTTTAAACAACAGGGGTTGTTATCTAAACAATATGGTCATGATTATTTTGTGCAAAAAACTCATTATTGTGTTTCTTTATCGTGCACATGTGTCATGGTTCTGGAAGTGGGCCATTCCAATGCCTAGTGTATCACTTTAGAGATCTTCTTGGTATCGCAGAACGTGGACCTAGAGGGGGCCAAGGGGTCGTGAAAAATATCAGCGACAGTGAAAATTGTCAAAGAAGGACCTCCTCATGACTACTGGATCACTTCGAAAGGGCTACGTACTACAACCAAGTTTTCCACTAGCGTGGCTAACCTCGGAAAAAAGGGCACCCTGTTTTGGGAATCTGTTTTCAAGAGAAACCTACCCTCCCCCCCCCCCCCCCAAATAGAAAAAAAAAACAAGAAACCCCGCAAAGGGAAGCCCCTTCAAAGAAAACACCAAGTGGATATGGGCAACTCGCTTGGCACAGAACCGCGCAACCGGGGCCTCCCTCCGCGCCTGTTCCTCCAGGCTGGGCTTCAGCAAGGTTCCCTCGATCCATTTGTCCACCCAGATGTTGGCATTGTCCTGGCGCGAGAAGACTTTTGTTCAACGACCAAAGGGAAAACCGAAGCATTTTTTCTTTTGGTTGGGGGGGGGTCTGATTGTTAGGAAAAAAACACACACCCAATTTTGGCTAGGTCCTCCAGTAAAGGGAGCACTACTGGGGGACCTAGTCATCACCAAGCCATCGCCATCGAACAACTTTCCAAGGTCAACCTAAGACATGGGTCATGGACCCCCAAAAGATCCCTTGTTACCCCCTTGATAAGGCCTTGAGGGCTTATCCTCGACTCATCCTGGGCTTATCCAACTAATAAGGAAATTACAAGTGAGTGGATCCCCCTGGTCTTTGTGGCAAGCTTAGAGTTCGTCACGCGTGTCCCCATAGACTGGATATTTTGACTGAAGCTCACGGTACCCTCTTTGGGGAAGCATTTGGGAAGACCTCCATATTGGTGACACTTATTTTGAGACACGCTCGACGCCCATGTGGGGGTGTCTTTTTTGAGGGTCCCCTATGTTGTTCTTCTTTAAAGGGGAAACCAAAAGGCAGACCACCATTTTGGGGTTACCCAACAAAAAAAAACATCCATGTGCCTTGTGGAGACTTTGACTTCATTCGTTTCCACTTTCCAACATGCCCAAACAACTGCCGCCCCTCTTTGTCTTGCCCCCCTTTGCGGCGCTCAGTGGCCACGTTTTGCAGGGCGCGACAGGCCAGGCCGGCGATGATCATCTGGTTGGTAAAATAGATCGGCGGCAGGATGCGAGCCTTGGGAGAGGCAACCGAAGGGCGTACCCAAAAAAAGGCGCTGCCCTGAGATCCCCCTCTGAAAGTTCAGCTTTTCGTGGGATGAATGGAAATCACTAAACCCACTACAAGCTCTAAAACCTACTGCTCAGAGATCATCGACTTCTGGAACATCCACAGCGCCGAGCCAGGTCTATCCAGGCGTGCGCTTTAAAATACCTTTGGCGAAAGGTCATCGAAAAGGAACCCACATAGAGGGTCCTTTTTCCAAGCGGTTTCATCCACCTGGCTGCGTGTTGGTGAGTATGCATTGATCAGACATTGTTTAAACAAAGCACGGGCCGCTAAGCTCGCGCCCAAATGGGAGGTTCAAACAATACCAGCTTGCTCTGAGCAAAAGGGTCGATCACCTCTTGCAGGTTTGATGGAACTGCAATTTGGGCGTCTTTTTCTGGTTCACCCCAAACGATTTTTTGGTTGTCCTTTCGGTTTTCTTTTAAGGGTACCATCTCAAAAACAAGACATTTTTGGGTCCCAAAGAGCCGTGTTTATTCTCACTTTCTGCGTGGATTGGCTAGAAAAAATGTCTTTTCTTTGCCACTAAGATGGCCCAAAGCCAAACAGTGACCCTCCATTTGCTTAAGTCCCCTGGAATCGTATTTTTCACGTGGTGATGGATTCCCTTTAAAACCAACAGGGAAAAACAAATCTCAAGCAAATGGAAGTCAGTAAAGTCAGCGTTGGAACTCAGGGAGAGTTGGGCGGACTCGACAGCGAGACCTTGAGGCGGGCGCCAGCGCCAAGGCCAAAGGCGCCACCACGAACTCGATGAATCCGATCTGAGAACGGGAGATCGATCCGATCGATGCGGGGGAGACGACGAAGGAGACATTGTCTCAAGCAATTTAGGGGCCTCAACATGGATTGCGCCTTCAGTTGATCAATCTTAATCAATTTTAAATTTTACTGGTGGGTTCCAATGAAACGATCGCCACGTTTGGAGGCTCCCGTTAGAGTTGGACATGGCTCGGAAGCCCTCATGGCGACTCAAATCTACATGGATTCCCATGGGCTCATTGATGATCAGATCAGGAGGGTTGGCTTGATAAGACTTGCAGCCCTGGTTCCTGTAGAGGGTGATTGGGAAGCCACAGAGAACCGAGCCGCCAATCCAAACATCCCCTTTTTCAGATAGCAGTGCAAGGAAAACAGAAGGACACCAACAATTGTCGGGTATGTGCCAAAGCGGGGAGACGCAGAATCCCTTCTTTGGACGGGGTTCTAAACAGGGTAAGGCAAATCAACGGGGAAACATAAGCTGAAGGGCTCCCTATTTGGAGTAGTTACTGGGGTTCCCAACGGGTCCCCTGTCCCCTTGTCGCCCACAGCTCGAGCGCCCAAGTTTGACACCATTGACCCCCCAAGTCTAGGTCCTCCAGTAGAGAGGATAACCAAGAGTACCCCTTTTTAACCCTCCCAACCAAAAAAGAAACGGAAGAGAAGGGCACTGGGGGACCTAGAGGTGCATCCGGCACTTGTCAGCAAATGGAACAACAAAAAAAAGCCCCCGGAACCCCAGCGGCACCGACGCCAACTGGGCGCGCGAGACGAACTGGCGCTTGGCGAGCCTGTGACATGGCCATGTTCACCGAGTCCCGGTCGTTCAAGGGGCCCACGGGGATGCCTAAGGCCTCCGATCGAAAGGCCATGGCGGCTCTTAGGGCTGAGTTATTGCCACCGAGGAAAAGAACAAAAAAAAGAGCTTTGACCTGGAAGTGAAAGGTTAACCTTTTGGGGCCATGATTAAAAATGGGCCAGAACAGGGAAACAAGGTCCAAAGGTTGGCTTTGGGCAACTCACCTTCAATTGGGCACCAAAAGGTGATAAAAATCCAGTTCAGTGACCCTTGTCGGGGGTGACCATCATGGAAGCAAGCAAAACGGAGAAAAGGGGAAGCATCTTTCAAATTTTGGGGGGAACCGGGAGAAGCGAAGATGCTCCCTGCAAGGGAAACCGTGTCTAAAGCTGCCTCTAAAACAATGCTCCCATCCCTGCTCGTTTGTTTGTCGGATGTTTGAGAATAGCCTTTTTCACCATGGTCCAAAGGGGATCCAGAAGGAAAATCATTTTTGGGGGTGCTCCTATTTTCACAAATACAAGTATCCATATTGAAGCCGTTCACCAAAATCCGCCGACCCTTTCCTGCAAAAGGGAAGGCGCACTGGGGTGGATGCACAAACTTTGCGTGGAGTCGATTTGCGCTACCCTCCCACCAATCAACATGGAACCCACAGGGTGGTCCCTTCAAAAGGACAATGGTCTTCCAGGGGCCCCTTGTCAGGTTCCACGTTGATTGGGTGGGAGGGTACATTAGGGCAATGTCATGGGTGCGACTGTCTCCAAGTTTGGTCCCTCGTTTTGCAACAATCATCATCAGCCCGAAAGGGCTAATGCATGGGTGTCTTTTTGAGGGGGCCCCCCACCAAAAAATCATTTGGTTTCCTTTTGGTTTCCCTTCGGCCAGCCCCAAAAAGGGCACGCTCGAAAAGACAGACCCAACTACCTCAGGATGTGCTTGATTGCTTGGACGTCTCAGAGTACCACCGCCCGCTTGGTTTCCCTAAGCCAAGGTGTGGCTTTTTGCTACTCCAAGCCCCTGCTACGTGGCACTCTGGTTCTTCAAACGGAAACGTGTGTGTGTGTGTGTGTCTTTGTTTGAGGATCTTAAAACCGCATCGATGTTTGGTTTTTTTGGGGGTGTCCAAAGTCCAAATCCCTATTTTTGCACACACAAACACACACCCAGCCATGTTTGTGGACAAAAACCCTTTCTGTGAAGCCAAACATACCAAAGTAAGATCCCCATCCGTACATTTTTTCACATTTGCTTGGATTTGCGCATTGTCACAGCCACCGAGTTGCTCTGTCCATGACCCTCGCCAAGGAAAGAACTCCGATACTGTGATAAGTGAGATGCCCATCCCTACATCCGAGCACTTTCGAATGGATTTCCTCGCCAACTCCTCTATCGAAAGCCCACCCAACTCAATCCATGACCTGTATAAAGCAACAACCAATTCCGCCTTGATACCAAAGTGAGATTCCCCCATCCCTATATACTGGATGTCCTCATCACAGCCACCCGTCACCCTACCCGACTCCATGACCTGCGCGAAGGAAACAAATCCGATACTGCGATAAGTGAGATTCCCATTCCTACATCCCATAAGCAAAGACACCAAAGTAAGATCCCCCGTCCCTGGACGAAATCCTGCACCACCAAAGAAGCCACGGAAACCATTGTCTGTTGGTATTTACAAGGGAATCATCAGAAACCAGGGCTTCTCAGGTGGTGCGAAATGGATTTCGCAACCATCCATCCCTATTTTTGTGTCCCTCTAGATTCCCCCATCCCTCTAGTTTTCTTCACTTTCGCTTGGAACTCTATCGAAAGCTCAGCCGACTCGATCCATAGAATGTCTTTCCTTCGCGGGGGTCATGGAGTCTGGGCAAACTAGCACGACAGCCGAGGTACGAGGCAGGCAAGTAAATTCAGGTCAGAATCGAGGTAACAAGGGGAGAAATATGGTAAATTGTCCAGATGGAGTCGAGTAGGGTGACAGGTGGCTGTGATGAGGACATCCAAGCGAAAGTGCAAAAGATATAGGGATGGGGGAATCTCACTTTGGTATCAAGGCGGAATTGGTTGTTTCCTTTGAAAAGGTCATCTATAGATAGATTCCCATCCCTACATCTATCCATAGCCCCCGCGAAAGCCCAGCCAACTCTATCCATGAGCCCCGCGAACGACCAGACTGCCGCCTTCTCCTCGTCCCCCTGCAGGGCAAACTCCTGGAGCACCAGCTCCGCCCAGCGCTCCGCCACCGGGAAGGGCCTACATCTCACCACCCGAAACCAATGGAAACCTGGAGAAAACCGGCGACAGGTGTGTCTTTGTGTGTTTGTGTGTTTGTGTGTGTGTGTGTGTCTTTGTGTGTGTGTTGTGTGTTTGTGTCTGTGTTTGTGTTTGTGTTTGTGTCTTTGTGTGTGTGTGTGGGTGGTTGTGTCTTTGTGTTTGTGTGTCTTTGTGTGTGTGTTGTATGTTTGTGTCTGTGATTGTTCTTGTGTTTGTGTCTTTGTGTGTGTGGGTGGGTATGTCTTTGTGTGTGTTTGTGTTTGTGTGTGTGTGGTTGTGTCTTTGTGTGCGTGTGTGCGTGTGTGCGTGTGTGCGTGTGTGTGCGTGTGTGTGTGTGTGCGTGCGTGCGTGCGTGCGTGCGTGCGCGTGCGCGTGCGCGCGCGCGCGTGCGCGTGCGCGTGCGCGTGCGCGTGCGCGTGCGTGTGGGTGTGGGTGTCTGTGTGTGTGTGTGTGTGTGTGTGTGTGTGTGTGTGTGTGTGTGTGTGTGTGTGTGTGTGTGTGTGTGTTGCGTGTGTGTGTTTGTGTGTGTGCGTGTTCGTGTGCGTGTGTTTGTGTTTGTGTGTTTGTGTGTGTGGGTGTCTTTGTGTGTGTGTTCCTGTGCGTGTGTTTGTGTTTGTGTCTTTGTTTGTTTGTGTGTGTTGTGTGTTGTGTGTTGCGTGTTGTGTGTTGTGTGTTGTGTGTGTTGTGCGTTGTGCGCTGTGTGCTGTGTGTTGTGTGTTGTGTGTTGTGTGTTGTGTGTTGTGTGTTGTGTGTTGTGTGGTGTGTGGTGTGTGGTGTGTGGTGTGTGGTGTGTGGTGTGTGGTGTGTGGGTGTGTGGGTGTGGGTGTGTGTGTGTGTGTGTTTGTGTGTGTGTTTGTGTTTGTGTCTTTGTTTGTGTGTGTGTGTCTGTAAGTCTGTTTTGTTTTATGTCTTTTGCTTGTGCGTATATGTGTTTGTGTGTTTGTGTTGGTGTATGTTTGCGTCTGCGTGTGTTTGTGTATTGTGTTGCGCTTTTGTGCGTGTTTGTGTGTGTGGGTGTGTGGGTGTTTGTGATTGCGAATGTTTTGGGTACGTGTGTTTGTGTCTGTGTGTGTCCATCCCTGTTGCCAAGGGCTGATCTGAGTTCTTTGTCAGACTCGCAAGCTGGAAGTCTTTGCAAATTGTCGAGGTGGTGCCGGCTATCCGGACGCTCCATTTCTTTTCCAAATATGTGGAGTAGGCCACAGCCATCCTTGGGTCTAGTCTGTGGCCCTGACGAGTAGGGCCCAAGGATGACGAAACTCCACTCCAACTACAATCAATTAAAGTGCATGTGTGCCCACTGGGCTTGATCCTGACCCTCGCAGAAGAAATGAGACACAACAAGGACCGAGAGAGGGGGATTTCACAAGTGTGATCCAGGCAGTAGTTCGTTTAACGGGCTGCCTGCGGTAGGATAGCCTGCTGTGTTTGATTGAGCCTTGCCATCGGCTCGCGCGCAGCATTGGTCATTCATTTGACCCTCAGATGTCAGTTTTGACCCTTGAGGTCCCCAGGTCTGTTTGGAACTTGCCTTTGTTCCGCCAAGCTTTGGGAGTCTTCCCACTCAGTTGCCATTTCATGGTTAGTGCTGTGAAGCACAACGGAGACTGCCAGCGATGTCTATCGCCTGGGAAACCAGCATGCCCATTGGGCCTGAGAGGCCGTAATCCCCCCGATGTATGTTTTTGCTGCTGTCTAGGCCGTCGTTGCAATTTGCCATTTAGACCTGCAGCAAACCGTCGGTTTTTTCTGGCCCGCGGGTGATTCAAATACCCGGCTGCGGCCCCGGCGTTAGTGGAGCATCTCGGATCTGTTCGTTCTTTTTGTTGTTTTCTTGTTCTTTTTCTTGTTCCTCGCTTTGCGCGAGATCCCTTTGGCCCTTTTGCAACGATTCTCTTTGCAAGTCGCGGTGACTGCGGCGCGTCTGGCTCTGTACAGGTCTCAGGGCTTGGAGCCTTTTCACGTCTTGTTCATTTTAGTTTGGCCTGCGGGCGTTTTACACACCCGGCTGGGGCCCAGCGGTTGGATTTGGGTTCTGCGCAGGCTGCAATGTCCATGGCGAAAGAAGTGCCGCGTGGCTGATTGTGTGTGTCCATCCCTGTTGCCAAGGGCTGATCTGAGTTCTTTGTCAGACTCGCAAGCTGGAAGTCTTTGCAAATTGTCGAGGTGGTGCCGGCTATCCGGACGCTCCATTTCTTTTCCAAATATGTGGAGTAGGCCACAGCCATCCTTGGGTCTAGTCTGTGGCCCTGACGAGTAGGGCCCAAGGATGACGAAACTCCACTCCAACTACAATCAATTAAAGTGCATGTGTGCCCACTGGGCTTGATCCTGACCCTCGCAGAAGAAATGAGACACAACAAGGACCGAGAGAGGGGGGATTTCACAAGTGTGTGTTTGTGTGCTTGTATCGGGTACGGCTGTGATGCTACTTGTGCGCACAACGCACCCCTGCAGAGCAAACACAGAAGGCCAACAGAGGACCAACAAAACCAGTGCCAGAAGGGGCAACAGCAGGAAACCGCGTGCAAACACATCCCATGTTAAATGTCAAAGCCCACTGCATGTGCGTGTGTGCTTGCGATGGTGTTTGTGTGTATCTTGTGTGTGTCAGTGTTGTTGTTGCATGTTTGTTTTTTTGGTGTGTGTGTGTGTGTTTGTGTTTGTGCATGAATTGTTTTTTGTGTGCTTGTGTGTATGTGTGTGTGTGTCTTGTGTGTGTGCTTGTGTTCATGTGTCTGTGTGTGCGGTTGTGTAAGGGTTTGTGTGTTTGCGTGTTTCTGTGTTGATGTGCTTGTATATGTTTGCGTTTGTGTTTGTGTGCTTGTGTTTGTGTATATTTGTGTCTTTGTGTATGTTTGTGTATTTGTGTGTTTGTGTGTTTGTGTGTTTGTGTGTGTGTGTGTTTGTGTATAGTTGTTGTGGTGTTTGTGTTTGTGCGTGTTGTGTGTTTGTGTGTCTTGTGTGTGTGTGTGTGTTTGTGTGTCTGCGTTTGTGTATTGTGCATGTGTGTGTGTGTTTCTTTGTGCGCATGTGTTCTGTGTGTTGTGTGTGTGTATATCTATACGTACACATATTGTTTATATCTATGTGCATGCTTCCACAGGTTTGTCTTCAGCCAGGAAATCTCCCAAAACAGATCAAATGGGTATGCTCAATTTGATGCCTTTTGAATGAAACCCGGAGCGTTCCGCAAAGGGTTCTCAAAAAGCACCACCATCTGCTTAAACTTGCCCCCTCTCAACTCCTGAGTCGACATTTCTTCGAGTTCCGCGCTTCATGGGATTAGAGATGTCGCTGAAGTGCAACAGCACCGTCCTGTGGCAGAAAAAGTGCTCCATACAGTGGCGTTTGTTTACGGACCTCTTGATGGGCATCATTGTTGAGTGGGAATTCATGTCCACTCGCTACCCTGGGCTATTGAAATCTATGGCTCCGAGTCCATCCAAATGCAACAGCATCATCATTTTGCCGTTGCAGAATTCTGACGCCTTCCCAAGCGACTTTGCAGAAAATCTGAGAAACAAATATGCAACAGAAAGTGAGAGCTTTTGAGGCCTGAAAGGAGAGTTCACACGTTCACAGGTGCACCTCTTTGCCTGCGAACTCTTTTTTTTCCCTCTGGTCTTATCTTGTGTGGCGCAAAACTTGGGTCGGGCACCGCGCGTCTTCGCTGCTTTGTGAAAGTGTTTGCGGAGCCGGACGAACTGAAGGTTGATGCCCCAACAACCCTGCCACTGATAATGATTCAATCTTCACAACTCAATCAAACTCAAAAAGAACACACAGCAACACTGGTAATCCCAAATACCTAAAGACTGAATCACAGATGATGATCCACCAGAAAACCCAAGTAAGTGGCACGAAAAGGCTTGGTGTTGCTCGCACCTCCAACGGGTCCCATCGATCGCAAAGGCGGCGGCGACTCGCGACCGGACTCGACCGGACCGGGTTGATTTCCGAGTCCTACAGGGGCCCCCCCTGCTTAAAACATGTGCCTCCAAAAGGGATTTGTGCGCAAGCCATCCCAATCGAAAATGGTCAGGCCGTCGGAAAGTGGTTAGCTTGGGCAACACCCCGGGTCCTGAGGGTCTTCTTGACATCGGGGGTCTTGAAATACTCCATCAGCTCCCGTGGCGGGAACTCCTCCGAGACCATGTACCTGAGTCGCAAGTCGTGCCCTGGCTTTTCTGAGCTGTCCTCAAATGGAAAACCCCACTAAACACTAAAAAGCTTGGGCAAGCCAACGAACCGGATGGCTGGGAGCCACCAAGTTTTGTAAGTACTCCTCTGCCTAATCGAGGGAAGGAACCCAAAGATAAAGGAGTCCGATATTCAGAAGGAGAGTCCTCTGTGAGGGGCTCTTTGGGTTCCATGAAAAAAACTAATTAGTTTTTTGTTTGCGTGCAATATCATGGATATCAAGGGAATATCACTCATGGGGGTTGCCCAATGAGACAACATGACATGAACCGACACTTTCTCACTGGCTTTGCCTTGAATCCAGGACCACTTTTCGGCCCATCCGTCTGTATGGTACCAGGGGACTTGTTTGAGACACACAGATTCTAGAATCCCCAAGGGTAAGTTCCCAAACCATTTGCCCCAACCGGGTTTTCCTCAACAAGCTTCCTGGCGGAGTGCGGGAACCCCCCCTACCACCCCCCCTACCATCCCCCTGCCACCCCCCCTACCCCTCCGCCCCGCCCGCCCGCCCGCCCGCCCCCAAAACCCCCTCCCCCCCGTTCGAGAGATTCGGCCGCAGACCGACCAACTCAAGCTGAGCCAGCTGCAGCTCGTCCGCGGTATCGAAGAGCTCCGCGTTCACCCCGTACATGGATTCGAACTCCTGCGGCTGGCTCGGGGGGTTGTTGCTTCGGTCTCCCCTTTTTGCTTGGGTCTTCCCAAAAAGGACAATACCCATGCAGGGGGTCCATAGGGAGTCCCTAAATTTGAGATATACACATTTGTTTGGCATGTTTGGCGCAGGAACCCCGAAGCTAGTCCTTCGTGATGTGAATGCCATATTCGTGACAATAACTTAAGCACAAAGACAACCACGCTACAGATATGCAGAAACAAACAGCTCCAGGTTATTCCAATCCACTCCCAACTCTCAAGGAAATGGCCAGCTTTATCCGACAGCTTTGAGACATCCCCGTGCCAACTAGCAGTATATGCCTCGAAAGAAGGGGTGTTGTAAAAGGCTTCTCTTGGGAGGGTCCAAGTACTCCCCCGCAAATTCTCATGGAACCCAAGAAGGAGCTTCCCCCAATAGGAGCTTTCCGCTACAAACTTTGGCTTGGTGGGCCCCATGTGAATCTGCAGGAGAGTGTTTGGCGGAGTCGGACATGTGTAACTAAAATAATATCCTTCGAGCGACCCAGAACTATCTAAAACGAGGCTACTTGGATCCGCTTGGTTCTAGAACAGCATGTGCGAACTTCCTGTTCTCTGAACTTTCATTCTTCCTATTACCAGCACCCCAACATGCCTGTTTCTTCCCATGTCCAAATCCCAAGTACGGTCCAAAAAGCAAAAAACAGCTTTTGCGAGGGGTGTTGGTATCTCTCTCTCCCTCTCTCTCTCGCTCTCACTCCCTCTTTCCCTCGTGCGGTCCTTGACCATGCCGGTGTGTTGCTGGCGCAAGAAGTGAGATGAATGGGCAGAAGGCAACGAAAACACATTAACCCTCCATGAATGTGCAAATGAATCATGTATGAATACACATATGAACATATTTGTCTAAACCATGCTCCTTCCCGGGGTGCTTCAACACCGTTTTTTGGTCATGAACAACACACTCCCTTTGTCTCAAAGCAAATGCAGTACCGCCCTCATGGCACGTTCATGCTTCCTGATGGCAATTGAGGCTTCCTGATGGTGCTTGGGTCAACATGCCCGTGTTACAACCATGGCATTCGGGAGCGACCCAGTACTTCTCCATACGTATTGAACCTGTGCGTCTCAAAGCATCCAGCTGCTGCATAAAGCACCCTCCCACCAATTGACATGGAACCAAACGATTCGGGAGGGTCCTGGTTTGGACCATTTTCATTTTAAAGGGACCGGGTCCCAAAAGTCAGGTTCCATGTTCATTGGTGGGAGGGCAAATGCGCTCAGAAAACATGACGGCTCCACGGCAAAGTCCGTAGCAAGGATCGAATCCACGATGACGTGGCGGATGTGGGACCACATCGACTGGCAAGCTCGGCGCTCGAAGTGTCTCTCACGACAAAACGCTTAGCTAGACAGCGGGGTTGATCAACATGTCCTTTGCATGGGATGACCATTGGGGAAACCACTTAACAAATGATATCCTGCTAAATGGGAAAAGTTACCCATGGTCCTTTGGGGCCAGGAATACTCATCAACCCCCACATTGGCAATACCTCATGCTGCTTGTGTGGGATTTGGCAGATGGCTCATTCCAATGATGGGTGTTTTGGGCTTGCTTATCTTCCTCTGAGCCCTTTGCATATGTCGCCATGCTGGATGGTCTGAAACTTAGGTCACTCCACAAATTGTTGGCTTCTTCTCAATTCCCCTCTGACCAACCGAAAAGGGGGTCCCAACTCCCACCCCCCCCCCCCCATCCCAATTTGCTCGAAGCGGCGTGCCTCGCTCAGCTCTGAGAAGATGTTGCACTCTTTCTTCCGGAGGATCTTGAACAGCTTGCTGCAATGCATGTTCTCCAAGGTGGAGATGTCCTGACAGCACCACATTGGGGTTCCGACTCGTCTGGCAATTGTTCCATCCCCTGAACTTGGCATCGTAAGGGTGTACCAGGAAAAAAAAATAGACTGCCGTTTGCTTCAGCCCCCTGGAAAATATCTAAATATTTCAAGTAGTGATAGATTCCCTTTAAAACCAACAGGGGGAAAAGCAAATGGAAGTGGATGTGATGCTTCTGAATCATCCATCGAATTGGCCTAAACATATACAATTGTTTCGGAGAAGACCCCAGCCAAATGGATTGGATCCCGAATCCAAATCCGCAATCCGGAGTGGAACACCGCCACAACAAGAGAAACCACTACCATCTGGCATAAGGATTAAGAAGTGATTCTGGACGACCCAGCTTAACTAGGTCCTCCAGTAGAGAGGTTAGAATAAGGGTACCCTTTTTCTGTAGTCTATTTTAGTAGGGGAACCCCAAAAAAGAGCAAAAGGGCACTACTGGGGGACCTAGCTAACATCACGCCAAAAAGGAAGACAGCCGGCAACTGCGCCAGAAACCAAATTGCTCTTCAAACCAACCCAAAACAGGTCGCCTCCCTCCATTAGCTGAAGTCCCCTGGGAAGAACAAGTATTTGCAGTAGTCATAGAGTCCAACTTTAAAACCAACAAGAAACAAAAACAACAAAAGCTCATAGATGCCCTTTAAAACCAACACGAAAAAAAGACTCGCAGATTCCCTTTAAAACCAACAAGGGGAACAATAGAAAAACACATTTTTCACCCAGCGGAAGCCTCCAAAAGCAAGCCCTGGAACTCTCTCGCTGCGCATGCCCAAGACTGGGGCATTGTAGCAAATGGCCAGCTCGTGTTCGATCCTCAGGCTTTGTGTTCCCACGGTGGCCCCAAAAAAGAACCAAAGGGAAAGCCAACATGTTCTTGGTTGACGCTGGAAGGGGGGCAAAAGTTTGAATCCTGTTAGCAGTTAAGTGGTTGGATTTCAACCACTACACCACATGTAAGCGCAAATTTGAAATGTTTCCCGACAACAACCATGTGTCTGGTCCCCTACTTTAGGACACATTTATTTACCTGGGGTTGGCAAGGATGGTCTCCCGGACCCTTCCATTGACACAAACATGATAAGACAATAAGACATCCTATTGAGGAAACCAGAAGCATAACCATGGCCTACACAAGGAGTTTGGACCATGGCAGACATGGCAACACGAGGTATCGCATCCTCTGCAATCAGTCGTAAACAGCCTCCTACACTTGCAAGTCAGCTGGTTGTCTCCCGCCCCGACTCAAACACAGGAGCACGCAGCTGCAAGTACAAACCGGAATACGAAAGACGAGGCACAAAATCCTAAGGCAAAATGACATCTCGGAAGGTTCCTGCGGGTATGCATCAAAATAGCGGTTTCCCTTTGAACCCACCTAAAAGCGGCACCCTCAGAAAAAAAGAAAAAGAAAAAAACATCCGAGAAAACCACAAACCAACATATAGAATTCCCTCGCGAGCCGAAGTTGTTTCCAATCACTTCCAACCTGTTTTCTTGTTTAGCCAAAAGCGAGGGAAACACGTGGTCAAAACCACGAGTTTAGAAATCTGTCCAACCGATCATTCCTGAAGATCATTGGCTCCATGTCACTTGTGGAGTTTCCTTTTAAAGGGACGTGGCTCGAACACCCTGAATTGCCCCCACAATGGCGCATGGCGTTTTTCCTTCTGGCGTCCCTTCAAAACCAAACATCTTGCCCCCAAACATGGGCGCCGACCAACAACAAATACAAAAAAAAATGAGTTCCCCTTCATCACAAAGCTGCGCCACCCATATTTTACGCCCCCTACCCACCCCCTACCCTCCCTCCCGCGCATTTTCTCCCCCCACTCCCATTCCCCCCGCGACTCTCCCCGCGCCCTCGCCCCACTCGACTCCGCCGCGCCCGCTGGGGATCCCAGCTCTGTGAGGAAGACGTTGCTGAGGCCCATGTGGCCGATGTCGTGGCCCAGAGAGGCCACCATCAGCCCCAGACCTATCAACGGATCCACGGATCGACGCGCGAGTCGGGCGGACGAGTTGGATGGGCCAGGCCTTGCAAGGCATTCACAGGCTATTACGTGCCCTCCGAAAAAATGATTCGGAGATAGGAACATGGCAAAATGTGTACACTCTTGCTTTGTTTGAGCCACTACAAGGACAAGTCCAACCCTGGGGATACCATTTGGTCGAAGCACATGGATGCTCAAAACAGCTGAGCATCCCCGGTTGAACAGAAGCAAAAACCACATTTACTCGCAGAAAGGCCAGGCTGCGAATGACCCCCGAGTTTTTGGGGTAGGTCAACCTCTGATCAAGCAAGGAGTAGTTACCGTGCAAAAACCCGCTTCTTCCAAAATATACCCCCAAAACAGTTGGAATGTTGGAGTACGTGGTCATATCTTAAAGCAACTACGCCCGAGTTCGACACCTTCAGCGTGGGACCTATCAATCTCTTCATGACGCGTACTGGTACTGATGCATACCAAGACCTAGTACTGTGAACGGAGCTCGCCAGTTGATAGGTGGTCCGTCCCCCAGGGCTTCATCCATGCTAACTTGGTGCAGCTTCGTCTATTCAGAGTACTGCCGCCTTGTATCCCCCAACCCACTCTTTGGGGAAACAAAGAAATCCCCAAAAGGCTAAACAAATCAAATCCCTTCATGGGTCAAGTCCCTTGGTACAGGTCCTGTCGTTTACCGCCCACAAGCCCAACCAGCAGAAACTACCGCGGTGTGCACAGCTGTCGAGCTTGCGAGGCCCTCACACTCCAGGTGGCCCAGATACGTCTCCTGGTGCCGTCGGGAACAAAAAGGCTCAGCTTGAGTCAGTGTGCCAAAAGTCCATTCCTCCCAAAAGGGCCTTGGTTCTCCTCTTGGTTTCCCTTCAAAAGCCACAAAAATGGGTGCCATCTCAAAGGACGCACCACCCATATTAGCCAATCTTCATTGGGGACCCACCCAGCCCAAGTGGTGCGACAGCTGAGGCATCTTTAGAGGGGGAGTTGTATGAACCCTAACCTAAAAATGAAGAATTATGGCCCTAAACAAAGGGCCAAGTTGCAATCAGTTCTGTCTTGACACTCCTTCAGGGAACCGCCCATGCACCGGTTTTTGGGTTCCATGTTGACCTTGAGAAGAGTGCTGCAACTTCCCAAAAGAATACCTTCCAGCATGTTACACCAAACAAGCTTTCCTGAACACAAGTGCTGAAAGTGGGGAAGTCTGAATATTTAACTAGTTTTTTGCTGGTTTTATAGCCAGGGAATGAGCTGGAACGACCCCTATAAACCATCCCCGAGTTGGCTTCCTCTATTCGGGAATTCCCAAACGGTTCAATCCCAAAACCCGGAAGGTCATTCCCTACCTATCGCACCAGCATTTTTTTTTACAACACTTGGCCTTCCTCAAAGGAACCAAACCCAATATTCCAAGCCATCTGAGCTTCTGCACATGGAACCCATCGCCGAAGCGGCCACGGGTCAAAACCCCGTACCCCCAGCGAACATCCCAATCCAACCACTGAAAAAATGGGATCCCATGACGGTTTTGACCCCCAGCCAAGAAGAGGGATTTAGAGGAGCCCCCATGCTTCCCCGACGCCACTCGTGCAATACCAGACCCGCTCCGCGGAGACGAGATCTATGACACGCCACAGCGTGAAGGTGGCATCCACCTGACGCACGGTCGCTTTCATTTAAAAATCCAAAAATGGGCGGGTACTCGGAAAAAACAAGAAAAAAGAAATGGCGCCCGACTCTTTGGGTTGGTGGACTTTAAAGGGACACTCTTCCCCCAAACAAAAGGAGAAAAGGGCACCGCGGGTAGACAGAGACGGGGTTTTCTTCGATATTAGGGGTGTCCCCTCATAAAATGGGAACCCACCGAAATACGAAATAGGTGTTGCTTTTGGTGAACCTTCAAAAAGACCCCCAAAGGGGTACCTTCCAAAGAAAGCCGGGGAAAGACAGCCGGTATTTAATACCCACAACCGCGTAAAGAGTTAAAAGGCGGCTGCACCCATTCCTGCTTTGGATTGTCCCTTAACCTGCATCTGCCCAGGGTTTTGACCGTGGCTCAGGTGGAGTCTATTCGCAAAACAACACTTCGATTTGCTTAAGTCCCCTGAAAAAAATGAATTGTGATATTTCCAGTAGTCATAGATTCCGATTAAACCCAACAGGGGATATATATATATAACACGAGCATATTCATTTCAGCAAATGCATCGCTCGGCTCAGCTTCTCTGTGCGCTGAGCGCTTAGCGCGAGGGGGCATTTGGACAATGCGTCGAAGGAGGAGCTCTGCGAGTGGTGTCACGTTGGTGCAACTTTTGTTGACCAAAGGGAGCTACATTTCGCTGTGGGTCAAAAATAGGTACCCCAAATGGCTTGCCCAGGTAAATGGAAACACGGACTAAAATCTGCGGTCCCCTGATGTTTTAACATTGACCCACACCCATTTACTGTAATTAAGAGGAATTCGGGGGTTAGGGTACATTCAGTCATGATCACGGGAAAATAACCTTTGTAATTTGTGATTATTCAGCCTCTTGTATTACCCTCAAAAATCCGTCACGACTGGACGTCTCTTAAAAGACATGTTGCAACCTTGCTCAGGTCTTTCAATTGTTTCTTCATGCTCGTTCAGTGCTTTTCTCGCTCGGTGAGCATGCGGAACGACGGCGTGAGCTACCGGACGCTCGCTCGTCAGCGAGTGAAGATGAAACAACTGAGAGCCCGGCAGCATGGCCCCAGGTGTGATAAGGAGCTTTCCTGCACGGCGGGATGCCAAGAGAATGCATTGGGGTTCTCCCCCTTTCCAGTTGACAGTGACCACACTCAAACCGCTCAAACCCACAAAACAAAGGCACGACGAAAACCCATTCTGGGAAGTTGAATGGGACACCCTGACGACTGTTTCCGGGCAGGGGAGGATGTCAAGAGAATACGGCACAATCAGCACACGACTCCTTTTTGGACAAGTGGCAAATGCTTGAACAAGCAGGCGTTGCTGAAATGTCACTTCAGATGACATTGGTCAAAAGTCCGAAAACTTGTCGCCAAATGGCTGTGGTGGTCAAAAAAAAAGGGTAGCCCCAAATGGCTTGCCCTGGTACATGGACACATGGACGAAAATCTGCTGTCTGCCCAAATGGTCCCACAAGTCGAGAGATGAAATCGAAAGGGAGAACCAAAAGGAAGTGCCACGATTTGAGCCTAGGGAAAAACACGCCGAGGGCCTGGCAGTTTCAAAGCCTAAAACCCGCCAGGGTTGGGTTTTATCCGTTTCGATGCCGCAAGAGCCAGTGGTTGGTGCTGCTTTTTTTCCCCCTGTTTAGGTTCAGTCATCCCCGGTTGCCCAACCGACTTCTGCCAACTCATCTTTCTGGTTGCAAGAGCCCGCAAGTCTGTCGTCTCATTTTCCGGTTGCGACAAGCACCCGAAAAGGACTTCCATGTGGTTAAGACCCCTGGAAAGACAAATATGTCCAGTAGTCATACATTCCTTTTAAAATTAAGTAGGGAAAATAATAATACTAACAATAAGAACAACTATTCTCAAGCAACTGGAAGACAAGCCGCCAGCCCCGGCTTTTTATCCGGCCCTCGCTTTTCTGAGCCGCCAGCTTGCCGCGGTCGTACCCGTTTTTGCACTCACTCAAGAGGTTGGAGCAGCCTCGGCCGAACTGTCTGCCCTTGAGGCCACCAAGCCCTCGGGGTGGAACTCTTGGTCGCAACGACCCCCCGCCAAAAAGTCGACAACTCTTGCTGGTGTTGATTTCCGAAAAAAAAAAAAAAGGCTAAAGTCTAAAAAGTCGAAAGATCCAACATAAGCAGTCAAGAAATGGCCCAGGGCCTCCTGTGGCTTCATCTGGATGGGAACCCGGCCAGGCTTTTCCTGGTGAAAAAGGGTGAAATGTGCGGGTCCCCGAAAAAAAGACACAAAACACACATAGGCTATTTAAGCCCAGGAAAACGGAAATACTCGGTGCGCGCCGCACAATTCGGTAGCCCAAACGGCGCAACTCCAGAGTAGGCGCTTTTAACCTCAAAGCCCAACGTGACCCATCCAAACCAAGAAGATGTACGAAGCAACTGGCATGCCAAATGAAGCCTTTTAAAACCCGCCATTTGCTTATTTGCTTTAAGTCCCCTGGAAAAACATATTTCCAGTAGTGCTAGATTCTCACAGGTTAACATAAACCACAATCTTAAGTAAGCCAGTGCAAGAAACCGTCGAGCGCAGCGGAAAAGGCTCAGATGGCCATGGATCAAAATTCAAATCGTACCCCCAGTGAACATCCGATTCAATCCAACCACTAAAATAGGTTCTAAAATGGGTGGTGAATTCACCTACCAACCAAAATGGGATCCCTTTGACCGGTTTTGACAACAGCCAGATGGTATGGACATACCCAGCTAAGGAGGAGGCAATCCAGCCACTCTGGGCTGGTTTGGACCTGCGAAGGGCGCGCGAGTACCACAAATTATGGGTATGGCTCAAAAACCGGTAAAATGAAATCCTGGTAAGTGGAAACATGGACCACAACCCGTGTAACCCCCTCCTCTTTTATTTTGAGCCATAGCCGTATTAGGCAAACAACAGGGCAAAACGGGGTAATTGCCCTCCCACCTTGACGTTCGGGACCTGGTCCCTTTAAAAGAAAAATGGTGGGTGAGTATCCTTCATTATAGTGCTCGTAAAGCGGCTGTATATGCCATGAAGACCTCGGCAAGTTGCTAGTAGAAACTTTCTTAGATCACAGTGCTGGCTTTGCATCATGTGTTCCAAATTCCCTGGGCTGCAAAGTAGCATTTGGAAGAAACAGTCACAAACAACCATAGACCACCCAGTGGCACTGCCGCCCATCCCTCGTATTTGACCCATGTTCATCCCTTGTTTTGCCTTGACATTGATCATGGTACAGGTAAGTCTCCCTAGTTTAGCAAGTCCTGCCCTGTTTCATCGAAACAATTCACTGAGGGTCATCTTTTCTGAAGTCAATTAGAACCATTTGTGTATGCGTCGTATGGATTTCAAGCAGCATCTTTGGGGCAGGTGGCGATAATAGTGCAGCTAGTTCATAGAAGGGTCAGTCCTTTCTGGCCACAAGGGCAGAACAATGAAAACAACACAGCAAACCAAAGGCGCGAAGCAATCATCTTATGGATCGGAGCAACCATTCATTACAATCCATCCCATGTATATATCTAGTCTAT
>CAUJNA010000757.1:644767-822267 GCA_963377175.1 Effrenium voratum
GAATCTCGAGATCTCCAAAACGGCCCCTCCAGGTTCAATCCATCCACGATCCACTCCCAACGATTCGCGGCTTGAAAGGCCAACTCCAAGAAAGCCAAAACCGAGGTGTTGGTGTGTAGGTCCAAAACAGGTACCGATAATGGGCCCCTGTCCACTGGAGGGCCATACCCCCCCAATTTCAATGCCAAAAGATGGAAATGTGTCGAAATCCGGGGCACTTAAATCGCTGCCTTCCTTCGGCTGCCATTCCAACCCACCTCACTTCTGGGTTCCTGGAAAAAATGCACATGTCTCCAGTAGTGATAGATGCCCCCCCCAAAACAAAACGATTTTCAAGCAAATGGAAGCACGGCCAGGTCGAACATATCCTTAGCTCTTGGCGCAGGAACTCGTCCCAGCTAATGCTCACCTGCGAACTTTTCTCGTGACGCTGTCCAACTGGGGGAACCCAACGGTCTTTCCAAAAACCCGCCGCTTCCCCTGGGTGTCAGAAAGAAGGATCCCTGGAAAGAATGGAAATGGAAGGTACCCCTAGAAAAGCTGTTTTTGCTTGTCTCCGACTGGGGGAACCCAACAACACTGGTGCTTTTTTCTGGGAGGGTTCTCTTCACAACAGGCCTTTTGGGCGGGTCTTCTTGCGCAGTTCATGTGCGGCTTTCCTTTGAAACAACTTTGCTTTGTGTTAGAAAGGAAACCAGGCCCAAATAAGTGTCTGCGGGTCAAGGGACGCCTCCCATTGGTCGGTGCCAGGACTTCCCACACTGCCAAACAAAAGTGAGGTCAAACTGTTTTACAAGATTTTGCAAACTGAGGGCTTCGAACTCTACCTTTTGGGCTATCAGGGGGAAGCCTACTTTGGCTGAAATCACGCTACAATGTTGCATGGGAATCAACTGGACAACGAACAAGGGTGAAACTCTCTGAGCAAATGGGCGGTGTGCAAAATTACTTCTCCTGAAAACTGCAGTTCCGCCGCGCTTCCACAAACCTTCCACTTCCGCGCCCCTTGTAAATCTACACAAGTTATCACTGGTTTTCGATCAATGTTTTCGGGTACTGGCTCCTCCGCATCTCTTCCGCCCTTCCGCGACTCTTCCGCGCACACGGTGGGAAGCTCATGCCATGTAAGCCTGAAAATCCGGAATACTAAACCGAATACATGGGTTTTAGCACGATGCCCAAATGAGGGAAGAAATGTGGGCTTGGAGAATGACCCGCTTGAACAAACACTCCTCGCAATGTGTTTGCCGAAAACACACATAGTTTAAGGTACATGCTTGCCTTGATGCGGAGAATCTGGACAATGTGTTCAACTTATCATGTCCCGGGCGAGGTAACCCGTCCATTTCGGAACCGCCGTCCGCTGGACAGGAATTTTGGAAAATTGCAGGAAATTCACTTGGACTTTGTGAAATAGTGACCCCTGTAGAAAGGGTGGTCCGCCCTTAGTCTCACTTAAAACCACCCTCCCTTTGATGGGGAACTCAAAAACAGAAAGCAATCCCCCGAAAAGTAGCCTCAAAGAAACCAACCGCTACATGGGAGAGTTGACAAATCCTACCTGGCCTACCTCAAGAGCAACGGAGCCACGAATCTAGCGCCAAGTTTCTGACCATAATCGCTAGACCTGTGAAATAGTAGTAACCACCTGAAACCCACACCATTTTTCCCCTCGTTCCCCAGGTGGCAAAACCAGGGCCTTCCTTCAAACCCCTGAAGCAAAACCCAGCAAACCGAACCCACCTGCCGGTTTGTTGGACTCGGTTTCTGCAAAACCTGGGCCCCTCACTTTCTCCAGCTTCGCCGCAATGACCTCTGCCACGTCCTGTGCCTTGCGGAGCTGACTTCATGGAACCCAACCTTGGAGCTCTTTGGAAGGTCTGTTCCGGGTCAATCTGCCATGAAGTAACATGCAACAAGTACACTCTACCAAGGATGAACATGGTTGTGGGTTTCGCACTCTTGGGTGATACATCCCTATGACTGTAGATCATCACTTGAAACAACCATCCATGGAAGTGGACAGGAGGCCGTTTCAAGAAGACCGTAGTGCGAACGAAACGGGCGCATGTTGCCTGGTGCTTCTTGGTTGCTGTTGACCCCTCTGCAAAAAGTGTTTCACCTTTGGTGGGTGTAATATGGAAAACCCAACTTGATCTCAACCAAAAAGGCTCAAGTCTAAAGATCCAACCCAGCAGTCCAGGCTTGGAAACGCTTCCGCTTCAGCGCATCAAAACGTCGGTCTGGGGCAGGAGCGTCTCCTTCTGGCAGGACATCGTCCAAGTGCGCCTGGTTCTGGTACAAGACCTGGCCATGACGGCTGACCGGACGGAAGCTGCTGAAAAATGAGCACCTTTGACCCTGCTGGCTAGGGATAAAGCCTCTGCCGCAATGCTGGCCTTTGCAACCAGAAAGATGGGTTGGTTTAGATGCCCCTTCCAAAGGGCAACGGTCCGGTGTCCTTTTTTTTTTTCCTTTCAAACCAGCCAAAAGGGGAGTCCCCCACAAAAGGAAGCCCAAAACCCAACCCACTTCTCCCAGTGGCCATGGGGGGAAAGGTGCGGAAGGAAGCTGCTTAAAAGGCTTTATCGAAGGGTGAGAACCTTTGACCCTGGGTAGGGATTCGCCCAGATGCCTTCTGTTGCGACATCAAGTTCGGAGGTTGCCAGAGACGCAATCACCACATGGGTTCCATGTTTGGGTATTACCACAAAAACGGACTTCAGTCAAAATCAAAACCTGGTATTCAAATGGTCGACCCAGAACCATGTGAGGAAGTCAAAAGGCGGCTGCACTCATTGATGGTTGGGATTATCCCATACTAACCTTCACCTACCCAGGTTTTCAGTGTGGCTCAATTGAACATAGGAGCCTCCAAAACGGGTCCTGTTGGCTGACTAGCCCCCAAAATGGGTGCCCTAGGGCACAAGGAAGGTTCCTGTCTCAAGGGTCAGAGAGCTAGAAGTGCCGGAGAAAATTTCACGTGTGCTGTGTGAAAAGCCCCTGGAACACACAACAAACAACTGCGGTGATGCTTGCCACTCTGGCCGAGCTGCCATACCACAAGTGCAAAAACGGGACCCCATTGGGAAATGGCTGGAAGTCGCAGGCGAACCAAGTGACTGGTCTTACGTGCTTCAGGTCTTTGGGTTCCCCAGGCTCGCCCCAGAAAAATATCACCTCCAACAAGCGACTTACCTACCCAGGTGCTGCTTGAAACCAGCGGACATACAGGGAACCTTGCCAAATCCCGGCAACCTCAGAAAGTCAGTCTAAGGGCATTGCTACTGCACCCTTGGATGAGCTAGTCAACCCTAGAACATAAAATATGCTGGAGATCCCGGAAATCCTGGCAAAGGTAATTCCGGGCGTCGAACAAATGCCTCCTAGGTCCTCCAGTAGAGAGGTTAGAATAAGTTGGTACCCGATGATTGTTCTTTTTCTTTTTCTGAAGTCTAACCAAAAAAGGGAAACGGTAGAGAAGGGTACCTAGCTGGGGGACCAAACGCCTCTCAAACGCCTCTCATGCCTCACCTCATTGAGCCCGGCGTCGTTGGAGTAAGCTTGCAGCCAGGTCAAGTCTCCACCACCGCCAAGCCTCGATCCGTCCAACGCTTGACGTCGAACGTGAAATTGCTGGTCTCGTGCCAAAGGAAACGGCCCAAAGAACAACCGAGATTGATCCTAGGTGTCCTTTTGAGAATATGGATAGCATGGTAGAATTGAAACACACAGGTGAACCAGGGCCCTCTATACAATTAAAAAGGACACCTATGGGTTGGATAGTCTTCCACGATGCACACCCGGAGTTGGATCAGTCCCTTTTTGAGGCACTCAGGGTCAGTTCCGTGAAGGGCAAACCATCTGGTTCGGGTCAAGTTTGTCTCGTTCTCCCTGTGGTAGACAGTATAGGTGGACTTGACAAGACAATCACAATCATTGCTACGAGTTGCTGTAAAAGATGCAAGTTGGTCAGTTCCGCGTATTTCTTTCTTGCATGTAGGAATTCCATCATGCATCTTTCAGAGACCGGCCGAAATCACTGAGATGTGAAGAACAAACGGATCTTCAGCCTGCCCAGCATCTTCAATCTGTAAAAGGACTGCCCCTTGTTTTTTGGAAAACAACAACAACAAACAACTGGACCAACAACCCATACTCAAGCTGCACAACCAAGAGGTTTTGCACTAAACCGATACCCTGGAACTGGCCAATTCTAATGGAGCCATGAGAGCAATAGCAAAAAGCAGCCCAGTGCCAAGGCCATGACCTTCCAATGAAGCGGAATAAGGCAGCATTGCCCCAAACTCATTTCGTCACTTGCGTAAGTCTGATGGACATTTAGAAGCAAGCTGAACAGCTGAACAGCAGGGGGGATGTGTAGTCCTGCTCTGGGACGCAGAGTAATTATCTAAATATTTTCCCATATTACTCACATGTCCAACTAATTACGAGTTGCTCGCCTTCCCTCCCTGAAACGCCTGGGCATGATAAGGTGATACCCTGGTAAATGGAGTCATGTTGTCCCCCTTTTCAAACCGTCCGGCAACCACGGTTACATCTTCAAACTTGAAGCTGTAGAAATCGCCAATTTTGCGGCTTCCCTTTGTGGGCGGCCAAGACCTGGGGTCTTAAAAAAAAGGAAACGGCCAAGATCTGGGGTCTTGAAAAAACAAAGCACGGCCAAGATCTGGGTTCTGAAAGAAAAAACGGCCAAGATCTGGGGTCTTAAAAAAAGAAGAAAACAACGGCTAAGATCTGGGTCTTGAAAAAACAAAAAAAACAGCCACGATCTGGGGTCGAAGAAAAACGGCCAAGATGTGGGGTTTTTATACCACCGGGAACCAAACAAACACTTCGTTGTCCCGAGGACTTGGTTGCCAGAGCCCCCGGAGCCCCCGGCCGTCGCAAGGCGTCGGAGTCGATGGGGGACTTCTTCACCGTGATCTTGCCTCGAAAACCCACGCTGCCACCGGGGTGTGTCCTTTTCCTAGGGGAACCCACCAAAAATGGCGGCATTAAACAATCCTAATATTTCAATTGTTGTATCTACTGTATATACAAAAATGGTGGCTTTCCAAAATGGTGTTGCTCTTTGTAACCGCAAAAGAGGGGTACCCTCCAAACAAGAGAGAGACCCATTTAGCACGGTGCTTCAAGGCGATTCGCCACTATAGGCAACCACGGGAAACCATCCATGGCAAACATGAGGTAAAAAATGCGCCGGGTTAGCTGTCATAGTGGCTTGCATGGAAGCACTGTTCCCCATCTGAAGTGCGAGAATGCAAACAGAGTGTAATAATTTGTAAAATCCAGTTGGAGCCTCTAAACATGTTGTGTAGAAAGCAGCCGGCTCGCTCCCTGAAACGAGTATGTCCCTTGAGCTGTGTGAATTCCCTCTCAAACCGAACCCGAAACAGGTTGTCCTAAACACCTACTGGTCACCTACTCAAGCAGCAAATGAACATAAGCCATCCCAAGGCTAGGGCCTTCAGAAGATATACGACTGGAAGCAAACATATGCATCGACCCCCTTTTACCCGGCGAGGCTGACATTCTTGTGGGAACTGTTCAAGGGAGTTCCCAAACAAGAAGCACCGCTTGCTACACTCCAGGGTTTGCTGCGATATAAAATCAATATGCTACTGTATCGTGCTTTCCCTGGGGCATCCCGCTCAACCTTATGGGGCCATTTCGTGGCTGACACATGCATGCATTTATTGGTCGTCCCCGAAGGAGGAATCATCTAAATATATATGGTAGCCAACTTAAATATGTATATATATATATATACGTGGTGCTCAAAAGGATGTGAGCCATGGTCCATAGTGTGGACCCTTCGCTGTGGCCCTGCCAGGTGACACAGTCTCATGCAACTTTTTGGAGAAACCCCTTGCCATTTCTTTACACACACATCGCACCATTGCAGTTTAGTAAGTGCGACTCCTAGCCATCATTCCCGGGATTCTGTGCTTTGCACAACATACAACAAAGTAATCTTGCAGGCATGTTCACAGTAGATACCCCTCAAAATGGCTTTGCTGTGGCTCCCCGTTTTCAATCGTCCGTGCAAACGGATTTGTGACTTTTGGAGCCCTGTGCTCGAAAGGGAAAGCAAAAGGAACACAACTCGGGGTCCTGCTTTAACAAATATCCCTATTCGATTCGGCTCCCTGGGCCTGTGGGTTCCTAGTGAAAAATCAGTTCATTTCCTCGATTTGGCTTCCAAATGGTTCCGCCAGAATTTCTGAACCCGCTTCTCAGCGTGGGGCTCAGCGCGATGATCTTTTTCAGAACCTGTCAGGAATGAAAAACCTCATCGCTGAGCTCGAGATCCAGTTCGTATAAGTTGGGTCCCAATGTCAGAAGAATATGATGTTGAAAGCAAAGGAAACATTTGGCCGAGCAACCAGAAACACGTGGTTGCTGCCAGCATGCGATTGCGGACTCCCAAAGCAACGACTGCAATACACACGATATCAACATAAACCTCAGTTTCATCACTATCACCAGCAGAGTCATCGCATCATGATCAGCGTTGCCGTCGTCATTATCATCATCATCAACATCACCCCCACCAACAGCACAGTAGTCAACATGGTGACCATAATCATCATCGTCACCATTATGATCATCATCATTGCCACCATCACCAGCGAAGTCACCATCAAAGTCACTAAAGTCACCGTGAAGGTCCACCATCAATGTCACCACCGCCGCCGCCGCCGCCACCACCGCCACCACCACCATCATCAGCATCATAGTTGTCGCCCTCATCATCAGAATCACCATCATGAACCGCTCCACTGCCTCAGCCACAACCGCAACAGCAGCCACCGCCGCTGCCATCACCAACAACGAGAACAACAAGAACAACACTTGCAAACAACAATAATGACAGCAACAATGACAGTACCAATAATAACAAGCACAACTACAACAATAACCACAGCAACAACCACAACAGCAACCACAACAACAACCACAACAACCAAACAAATCAAAACAACCACAACCAAAAGCACAAACACAACCACAACCACACCCTACAAAATGGTGCCGAATACTGGTCCATCCCTCGCCCCAAAGTAAACCAAAGGCTCCCCCCCTTCCGACATAGAAGAGCAAACGCTCCCTTTCCACAAGGGAAAACTGCCGAAGCACCTCACAAAGGGAACTTTCGAAAAGCTGTTGTACGCACAATTGAATCACTCGCTTTCCCAAGTGGGCATTGAAAACCTTGCTAAGCCCGTGTGTTTTGCGAACCCCCCCTTCGCGTCCCCCCCAAGCCAACAGTAGATACAGTACGTAGTTCAGGTCATTCTTTTTAACCCTAGGCTTTGCTTTTGGCTTTTCTACCATCACCATTTGGCATCATGACACCCTGCAAGTGGACAGGAACCTCCAAACCGAAGGGTCCGACTGAAAGAACGCACGCTGCAAGGACCTCCGGGTTTGGACGTGTAACTGCTACCTTCCATTTCCATTCTAAACCCAGGGATCCGAGTCTTTTCAGGAAATCCAAAAACCCAGGAGAAAAACAAATCCGCTTTTTGAAAACAACGATGGTTGAAACGAATGGAAATGGAGTCAACCCCCAGAGTAGCCGGAAGGGAAGACGCCAGGGACTCTTCGAGCTTTGAGCTCATCGGAGTCCCAAGTTGATCCATCTGGTGGTATCGACATTGAAACGATCCCCACTTTTGGTTCCAAAAGGCAAGTGAAGGACACCCTGTCATGATTTTGCCTAGGGTGGTTCTTCTTTGAGCTGCCCTAAGGCTCCGATCGGGGCTTGGCACGCAGAACCTGGGACCAGGTCGCCATACCACACCCCCACTTGCTTTCGGGGTCTCAAAACCAGAAATAAAATTCGGAGCCCCGTTTTTCCATCAGGAGCCTTAGGGTAAACAACTTCCCCGCAACGATCGGCTTTTAGGTCCATGTCAATCGAGTCTTCCTGTGCAGATTCTCCACTGTTCTACAGATTCTATAGCTCCAGTTTGTTCATTTACCCAAAGGAAACCAAGAAATGGATCCTTCACATATATCCACTGATATACGTAGTCACATACAAATGGCCCACTGCCAGAAACCGAGCCGTCGGGTGTTACCCCTTAGGGAAGCCAACCGGACCACCCCCGTCCCATTCGCGTCCGCTGCCTGGTCCAGGAGCCGCGTCTCCGCGCCGAAGGCGTCGGCGCTGTCGCGGTGCTCGTCGTCCTCGCGGGAAGTAGCTGGTGGCTCAAAATGAAACGATCGGAGGGGCACACCGCGGGAGTTTTGGTACGCCATTTTGGAAAATTCCGGCTTTTTCAGCCACAACCATGTGTGTGTGTGAATTTCGGTACCCATGTCTCCACTTACCAGGGCTTGCTCGCCATTTTGGAAGATTCCGGTTTTGTGGTTGCCACAGCCATGTGTGTGTGTCTTTCTGTTGGGCGCAAACAAACTGGGTTGACGTTGGAAGGGGAGCAAACAATTTGCGAATTTGAGCAGTTAAGTGGATTTGGATTTCAACCACTAAACCACAATAAGCAAAAATGTAAAATGTGTCCCAACAACAACCATGAAAAGGGAATTCAAGACCTTTCCTCGGTTGCTTTCTGCTCCCCTGCCAAATGTTTAACTTTGGGTGGTTTAATACGGAAAATCCATTACTTGGCAAAAAAAAGCCCCAACATCCAAGCAAAATGACCCAACGCTTTTTTATGCAAGGGGTTCCAGGGATACCACCCCAGACCTCCGGTGGCCATGGAAAAAGGGAATTCACCAACCATACGTTTGGGGCAAAAAGCCATGTTCCAGGCCAGGTTAAGGGTCTAGGTCCTAGGTGTCCTTTTTTGCTGGTTTTCAGGGGAAACCAAAAGGAGAACCCACTTCTTGGAGGGTCCCAGAAACGGACGTTCCCTTAAAACCACAAACAAGGGGTAATCTCAACAAAGGAAAACCCATGCCATTGGGCAAATCATAACTCACAGACCGAACGTCATTTGGACCCCTATGAAAGAAACCTTCACTTCAGGTGGCTTCCCACCCCCCCCGCCCCCCCCGCCCCCCCCCCGCCCCACAACACAAAGCAACGTGGCGTCGCTCTACATTGCCCAGATTTATAGAGATCAGCCAGAAATTCTACCGGACATTGGCCAAACATTCAACAACTATTATCTTGTTGACTTTCCTGATGCTGGTTTCTGAAAAAACAAGGGCTGATATATGACTCCATTCAGTTTTTGCATATGGAAAAACACGAAACAAGTAATGCAAGCTGTGCAACGAACAAGAAATCAAGGAGTACAAGAACGAATGCCAAAAAAACAAGAAAAACAAACAAGAAAAAAGCACAATACTTGGTTAGCACTATTGCACACGAGCTGCTCACGCAATAGCGCTGGTCCGCAAAACTTGACCACAGGTCATCACATGAAAAGGCCACAGGGTGTAACTTTTGACCAGTCCCATACCTTTCTATAAACATGGGTCTCGTTTTTTCCAGGTACCGAAATCTTTAGGGACCTTCAAAAACCCCAAGCCGCCCACACGGCGACAACGGCATCGCTCGCTGGCTCCTCGTCGGTGGAGATCTGGCCCCTGGTGCCCATAGATGCCATCTGCGCGGCGGCGGGGCTCAAAACCCAAATCGTACCCCCAGTGAACATCCGACTCAATCCCCATTAAAATAGGTTCAAACATGGGTGGTGAATTCACCTATCCCAAAATGGGATCCCAAAACGGTTTTGAACCATGGCCATATGGCCGTGGGTCAACCTGTGCCCCAGCAAGATGGGCAGGAGGATCCCACCAAACAGGTGGCTCGTCTTTTTGAGGGGGCCCCCTTTTTGTTCGGCTTTAAAGGAAAACCAAACCCGTTGTGCCATTTGGCTGGTCAACAATATGCACCCCAAATGGAACCTTAGTAAATGGAAACAATGACTAAAACCTGCGGTCCCCTGGTGGTTTAAGTTTGACCCACAGCCATATGGGCATGGGTCAAAATGAAACCTATCTCATCTGGCCGTGGGACCATATCTCATTTCAAAGGGTTGGAGGTGGTATAGGGATCTCTTAAGGGGGCAGCATGGTGACCCCGATTTGGAGGTGAACTGGGTATGGGTCAAAGTTAAACCACCAATAAACCGGTTTTAGTCCATGTTTCCATTTACCAGGGATGCATTTTGGGTACATTTCTTTGACCCACACCCATATCTCATCTGGCTGTGGGTCAAAAAATAGGGGCCCAAAATGGGTTGCCCTGATAAATGGAAAAGTAGACTAAAACCTGCGTAACCCTCGGTCTGTATTTTTGAGCCACATCCATCACTCTACTGTGGATGGTTGGCCGATATCCGTTTCGCGCCACCCAAGACACCATGGTTGAAACCATAAGGTTTGTTGGTAGTTACAGGGGATCATATCATTTTATGGTTTCTTAGGTGGTGCAGGATTTCGTCCATCCACAGTCTCGTCTTGCCTGATCTTGTGTTGCTTTATGTGTTTTTTTTCCTTCTGTGTCCACCTTGATACAGCCTGTGGGTCTCTCTCCAAGGGACCCCACCCCCTCTGCCAAGAAAGAAATCTTTGCGCACGCGTCTCGGGAGTCCTAAGTGCCAAGAAAGTCAAAGAGTATGATTGAAAGGAATGGATGAAAATAATGAGGAACCACTTGGCAAGCAAAAATGTTTTGGAGGAGACCCCAGGTCGTAAGTGATTCTTTGGGGAAAAAAACTATGGCCCTAGTGAATGGTTTACATAAAATGTATAACCATGTCCAATGTAAGCATATGTAAGACTGGAGGAACCAATCTATTTCTTGCCAACCTAACCTAGAGAGGACACCTATGGGATCAACCCTTACACGGGTCCCTTGGTACCTTGTAAACATGTATTTGTACCACTTGGCTCAAGTACATCCTGAAATGGTACCAAGGGACCCGGCTGGGTTAGGCACCTTGGGACCCAACCCAAAATAATTGAAACCGGGGGCGCAGAACGATTCTGCCCGTTGAGATTGAAACGCCAGGTTCCATACATTTCCGCTCTACACATCACACCAAAGAGGGACTCCCTTTAATTTGATGTGCCAACCCAAAGGTGATCTAAGGAGAAATATGGGTCCAAGTACCTTCTAGGGACCTATGTTTGGGTCAAGGGGCCAATGCATCCTAAGCAGGGTTGTGGGATCAAGGGGTTTATCCAACCACTTCTGAGATACAAAAGAATCTTCCCCTTTACATGGGGGGTTCGTCTTTGGGAAGGCTTTTTTGTTGTATCACAGAAGTGGATTCCATTTCCCCCAGCCCTGATCCTAAGGTACTTGCAGGACAGCTTAGCAAATCCCAGTTCCTTCGGCTGCACTGGCCGAAGGAGTGGCGTCCGGGTGAGAATGAACCGGACTCGGGGATTCCCTAGGAAACCATAGGGGATGGGCTGTGGTCATTCCCTTCCCTGAGAAGCCAGCCCGGAAACAAGACTGAAAAACGCAAATCCCAAAAACACAAACAAATATCCCAAAAACCAGTGACACCCAGTGGGATGGGCAAATGCGGTGGAACAAGTCCTGGCACGGGAGACTTGGTTGGCGTTCCTCATTTGCCTGGAGCCCCAAAAGCCCAAATCGATCTCGTTGGGCCGAAGAACTGGCACGGAGTCCATAGACGGTATGCACAAACATAGATCTCGCTTGCCCAAAGGACCTGGAAAAAGGCGATCACCTTTTGGGACCTCTAAAAGTAGACCGAAATTGGAAAACCAAAAGGTCTCCTAGGTCGTCTTTGAAGAACTGAGATACATCTCTGGGGATGATGAGGAACCATGGGAACCGAGTGAAGGATATCCAAGCCCATCAACTCTCGGGTGCAAGTTCTACCAAACAAAAGAAAGACTTAAACCAAGCGCTCTGAGTATCAGACCGACTTGAAAATGTTCGCCGCCATGTGATGTACATGCTCCAGCAGCTGCCTCAATCGCCGTGCAGGATGCCACGCACGAAAAACAAAATCAAGCCAGCCCCTGGTTCGGTTCAGCAAGAGGGAATTCATCAACTCACTTCCTGGGTGGATTGGCCCAGAACAAGTTCAAACTTTCGGGCTGCCGCTAAAATGGTCCAAACTCAAACAGCATAAGCCACCATGAACTCAGTAGCTCGCCTCGACCAAGGGAATCCATATCATCTTTAAGGGGGGGGGGGGTGTATGAATCAGGGATCCACATTCACGGGTGAACACAGTGCGCCGGGAGGGCCGGAAGCTCCTTGCTGCAAGCAAAGCGTCAGGGACATCCGACCATTCCGAGGTAGCTATACCACTCAATCAGTGGGAACCATCCACACCCTGGTGCACAACGATGTGATGCCGTTTCTACCAATCCCAAACTCTCCATAACCACGCTACCCTTCAAATGGGTCAAAGTCAAATTGTTGGTATCTACGCTACCATCTACCTACATGGATTGTTCGGGGATAGTCAGGGTTCTGTCTGGAACATCGCCACAGATTCAAAGTCCCCACACTTGCAAAGCTTCTCGTGGCTCGTCTGGGAATCGGTGGTAGCCAAGGTACCCAAAGATCCCCCCAAAAACAAAGGTTCCCTCCCACTCGCTGACATGGAAGTGCACAAAGCCCTTTGCAAGAGGAAAGTAGACCCGAACGTGCGCTGGCAACTGGAAGGCAATGCTCCTCAGTCAACTCATGGTGTCCGTAACTTCAAATGAGGTGCGTCAAAGGGATTTGGGAACCCCAATTTCCCTTTAAACCCGTCAAATTAGGGATTTGAACCCCCCAATATGCGTGGGTTGCCTTTGGTTCCCCTTTAAGCTTGAAACCAACCAACCAAAAAAGGGATTTGGACCCCAATGCCATTTAAGACCCCAAACAAAAGCAACACCCCACCATCAAAATGAGTTCATTTGGATTTCTTTTAATCCAACCAACCAAAAAGGATTCGGACCCCACCCCGTCTCAGGTCCGAACTCCAAGGGTGCCAACACAATGGCGGACACCGTGTTCGACAAGAAGAGCGCGGAGACAATCATCCTGCGACCCGGGTCCCGTTTTAGTGGGGGTCGTCGGTATGGTTTTCGCACAGGAATTGGAGCCTCCAAAGGTAAGTTGATCAATGATTGAAGGGGAAATCCAGTGATCCCCACATTTTGACGGGGGTCCCGATATGGGGGTAAGCCCTTAGTGGCGTTAAAGGCCACACATTTGATATGTTGGTATCATTTGGTTGATACAAGTCTTCGGGGTTGTCTGTGTGCCGTAAAATGGGTGGCTTTTCCGGTCGGTTTCCCTTAAAAACCAACCCAAAAAGGGGTATGAGCTATTTGATTTCGCTTTGAAGGGAACCTCCAACAGCGGCGAACCCCAGTACATTGATCAACATTTTACGGAGAAATCCAGTGACTTTTGGTACCCCTTTAGCCCTTTTTGGTTTTAAAGGGAAACCAAGAGGAATATCAATAATCCATGTTTGGGGTCCCCTGCAATAAGACATCCGCATATGTCCCTTCAAAAATCACCAAAAGGCCAAAAGGAAACTCACCAGAAAGTGGAAACATAGGCACCCGTGTTGTTTTATGGTCAGGTAGCCCGAAGAGGCCGTTGCAGCAAGAAACCCGCACTTGGTACATTGTACCAACGCACCCCTTCAGCATCTGAGCCATTTGGAGGATGGGGGCTAGTGGGTAATGCCATCCTCCGCTCGGCTGTAACGCAGGCGCGAGTGGTTCTATGGCCGTTTGTTGAGATACGAGATGGCAAAATACCCAGTCCATGGTCAACTTGGGGTGAACCATGCCAGCCTGTTCCCTTCAGGCATTCCATTCAGGTTGATTCATGTCCTGAGAACCAGCATGGGGCGTGTTTCACAAATTCAACATTGACTGCGCAAAGGATCCGAGTCATGCGTTCCCAATGGATGTTGCAGCAAATCTGTCCAACGCGGAGTAACACATATGAACGATACATCTGCCTGTCAAAGATGGGCGGATCCGCTTGTGCTAAAACATGTCCGCTGTCTATAAACCATTGACGCACGGGGCCGTATGTTTGACAACCCACTTGGGTATTTTGGTCAAAGCTGCCACCGGCATCCGCAAGTCATGCCAGGCAGACATGATCATAATTGTCACCTCAGTGCACGCTTGGGCTTGGGTGCTTGGGGGCTGGGTATAGACACGCTGGCTGTGTCTTGCACCAGCTGCCACAAGTCGAATTTGCTGCTAGGTGGTAGCCAATTGGTAGTTTGGGGGTCCACTCAACGTAGCCCCAAAAAAGAAAAACAACCCCCAACAAAAAGAAGGTCCGACCAATTGTCCCATGTGCTCTTGGGGAAACAAGTAGCTCTGTGTGAGGCTCATATAAAGTACGCATTTAAGTTGTTGGAATGAGTGCGGGGGGTTGGAAATTTTATGCCGACACCACATGGCCGATTCCGCAACCTTGTAAGCATTGGAAGCAATCCGTAAAGCACCACAGCTTCTCTCTTACAGCATTTGGGAAATCAACTGTGCAGGATCCAACTCCCACGTCTTGTCCCAGAATAATCCGAATGAGGGTCCCCAGTTACACACATCATGTTCTGGGTATATATATATATGTATGTATACAACCCATCAAATGGGAGATGGACAATACAGTAGTTCAAGGGGATAAATTATTGCACACGGTATCCTGTTTAGGATTTCATTCGCTTCAAGTCCCCTGTCCAAGTTGAAGCTCGTGCCGGCTGTCTCAGGCAAGGATGGTTGCAATCGCTTCAAGGACAAGGAACCAGGGAAGGCATGCACGCAACAATGTTGGTGCTTTACAACTCACAAGCTCTGAGCATCTCAGCGCGACCTGCAATCCTGGGACCCAAACAGTTCTTTGACGCCTTGCAGCAAGTCAAACTTGGTTGGTCACCAAAATGTCATCTTCCAAGTCAAAAAGGACAGTAACCTGCCGCGCTCCGGCGGTTAAATTCCCGGGGCTCCTTTGGCCGATTCAATCTCACCCAGAGCGCATGGGGTGTCGACGACTCAGCGCCCTGCGATAAGCAAACAGTTTAGAATTGAATCCACCTGGCGCGCAAAGGCCCGTTGCCTGTTGCCTGAGTGCTTGTCTGAGTTCCGAGTACATTCCTAAAACCAACATCCATTTCCCGAAGGCTCCAGGCAATACTTGCACGCCAAAGAAAATACTCTGCAATTCCTGGGTAACTGTATCCCCTACATGGAGGGAAGGGTATCGTTTCTCCCCCCGAAGCCGAAAGATGCCGTTGATCACGCGGAAAGAGGAAAGGGGAGCATTTTCGGGATGGCCGCAGAACCGGGAGCCAAAACGATCAAGGTCATTGGGCTGAGTCTTGGAGTCTTGGATCGATCCTCTTTGGGCAAATCATGTGAGGGAAAATCATCATTTCTGTGATGCCATGAGTCAGTCTCATGGGACGTGAGCCTTCGCCAGAAAGTGGCCAAGGAGGACTCCCCGTTCACACAACCAACCCATTGAAATCCCGAAGCAACGCAACTGAGGAGATCAGTTTTCAGAATACAATCCAATTGCCAGAGACAAAGGCAAACTGGCCCCACTGATTTTTCTGAGCTGATTCAATCAGCTGCTCGGTTTGGCACTGACATTGCCCTCAAGCGCGATTCATTCCCCGGGTCATCAGCAAAGCCATCACCAACCAAGAAAGGATCTCTCTGAAACCTTGAACATCGCTGAGATCGCACACCTTGTTCGTGTCGCTATGATTTATCCAAATGTATGTCCTTGCCAAGGTCTCATCATGTCTCATGTCTTTGCTCTCAACTCCAACCCTGTGCCTGCCTTTTGCCTTGACTGATGCTTGACGGCGTGAAGCAGTTCTCGAACAAAAGATCGCGACTTTGCATTTCTAGTCAACGAGGCTTTGTCTCAATCAAAACACATGAAGCTGCTTGGCCAGGCTCGTTGTGGCTTCCGCTTCCTGTCAACACGCTGGCCGCGTACCGGCATGCTACACATATGCGCAGAAAAAAACCTCGGAGGCGATCGATATTGGTTTGCAGCACTTGTGTAAACCAAAGAAAATTGTAGCCATCATTTTGAGGCCAAGCATCTAGGTGCGCCTAAACCACAATGCCTAATTGGGGCTGGCCCCATTTGAGCGACACTTCTAGCTAGGGTGTTCTAAAAGCATAACCCCCATGGAACCAAGTAGTGGCGTCATCTATTGATTCGGCCAACAGCGGTTTTGGGCGCTGCTCATTTGGAGTTTACATGCTCTTATTTTTTCCCACAAGAAGCTTACACCGGCCGTGCAAACAGGCTTCTGTGCAAGTACTTCTGGGCATCAACCAGCGCCCCTCACAAATTTCAGCGCCTCACTTGAGTGGATTGACCCACCTCCACACTTTAGCCACTAAAATGAGCTTCCCGAACATCCAGAAACTCGCGAAGCGAGCATTGGGCCAAGCCCTTGCTGCATCTTTTTCCCCTTCCTCAAAAAAAAAGCAACATTCTGGAAGACCAATGTCCTCAGGAGGTGCCATGGGGGGATGGAATGTCAACCCCGGCTTCATCACACCCTGGTTGGCACCCGCCTCTTAGAAACGAGGTCAGCATCAAGTCAATCACCATTGGTTCAACGGCCTCCTTTTGGCTTTGAAGGGGATCACGGCGTGTGTTCATTGGCAAAACACGGTGATGCCGATTCCCGCCATATTGGGAACAGGGAAGCTGATCTCTGATTTAGTTGCAATTTACGTATGGTTGGTCAAAAGAAAACCCTCTAATAACTTAACATACTATAGTTTCGCGTGGTTTTGTGGTTTTCATATTTTGGCTTACCTGCAATATGGGGGCATCGACCACCCGGAAACGTTCGCCGCCTGCTGCGGTGCAGTGAAGTCGAAAATCGCCATCGTAGTCCCAGACTGGGGCAACGCCGAAGGCCGCGGGAGGGCGTGGCGTTGATTTGATTGAATCCTCATTCTCACTTGCCCAAAGGACCTGGAAATAAAAGGTTAACCTTTTGGGACCTGTACTAAAAGTAGATCAAACTTGGAAAACCAAAAGGTCAAAAGGTCGTCTTTGAACAACTGAGAATTCCTAAGGCTCATGGCCCCTCCCTAAGGCTCATGGCCCCCGGTCCCTCCAATGAAGAACCCGAACGCCTCAGGGGCCCTCGAAAACAACAACCATCTTGAGGGCCCAAAAATCATCGGGAGCCTTAGGGTTGTATCTAAGATGGTTTCCACCCGCAGTGGGATTCTGGGATATGAAAGCACTATGTAACGACTATATATGACATATAGATCATGAAAAGGGCCTAACAAATATGCCAACGATCACTTGACAAACCATTCATAGCCGTCGGGGGTCCGTGGAGTTTCCAATGCTGATTTTGAGCTATAACCAGGGGAACCATGGGAATCATTTTATGGCCCTTATTTGTCCTTTATGTTGGCCCAACGTAGTCGCTAATGCTCACTAGTCACTATGCTATGGATGCTATGGCGTTTCTTGTGGATCTAAACCACCATTGATAGCTGGCCATTGAAGGTGTTTCCTTTTTTCGGGGGGTCCGTTTCCTTGCAGCTGGAAACCACTCGCTCACGGCAGCATTCACCACTCCATGGAATAATTTACCTTCATTTGCCCTCCAATTTGTCAAATGTTGGTATATGGTGCCTGCATTTGTGTGCCTTTCTTTGAAGGTAGCGTTCGGCTTCTCCAAGTGAAATGGGAGAACCACTCATCTTGGGGTTGCAAATTGGTGCCCTTTCCCAACCTCTTGCATGTCGGAACTTGTGGTAGCAAATGGATGATGGGGGGAGAAAAAAACAACAACATCCCTGATCCTCCCAAATATCACAGGATGGCAAAGGGCTCGATATGCCTTACCCAAGCCTTCCATTTGCAGTAGAGCCCCCTGGAAAAAAACATAGAAAACACTGCTAGATTCCCTCTAAAACCGACCAAGGTAAATACCGCAAGATTCATGTCAGCGACTGGAAGCCACATTTGTGGCCGAGCTCGGGCCTGGAAAGGCCTTGAGAGAAAAGCAAACTGGTGACATGAAGAGCCCCAGAACCTGGACCTGTCCTTCAGGAACCCTCCTTGAAAGTTCCAGCCCAAGGACCCCCTTCTCTCTGAAAAACTGTGTTTTGCACGCCCCGGCTCGAGCCGAACTCCGAAACTTACCTTGAGAGTCTGACAGGACCCCCAGTGCTGGAAACGTGGAGTTCTGCATGCGCCCCGCAGGAGCCGAAGCCGACTCCGAGAGCCGCAGCTTGGCTTCCCGCGTGTAGCTGCACCCGTGCCCGAGGCCGTGTAGGCGTGTCCGCCAGCGTCCGGCTCACTACCTGAGCCGCGGACCGAAAGTTCCGAAAGCGCCGAAAGCTCGGGCCTCTGGGACCAAGGAATTTTGACCAAGCAAAAAGTCCTTGGGACCCAATTTGGATGACAATCCTTAGGTACGTGGTGGCTTTATGAACCATACTTTGACCACCCCAAGGCTCCCGATTCATTTAGGGCCGTCCAACAGCCAGGTTTGGAGACACCCAAACACCTACGGGGGGGTCGGGGCTTCTATTGAAAGCCCCAGGAGCCTCTGGGCAAGAAGCAACAATTCCTTTGGACCCAACTTGGATGATAACAATCCTCAGGTAAGTGGTGGCTATACGAACCCAACCATTGTTTTGATGGTGGAAACTGAACCCCGCAAAGACCATGGGTTTTGCAAAGACCATGGGTTGATGCAGAGACCCTTTTTCGAGCTTCCTTCCCTGAAATGTTTGGGGAAACAAGGATCCCCAAGTGAAAAACCCCTTGACTCGGCGGTCAAGGTTGAGGTACCCCAAGTGTTGGTGAAGCTTCAAGCCTAAGCCCAGCGCTTAAGAAGGGATCTATCCGGCCCCTTTGGACGGTTTGGATGTGGATGCACTCCTGGAAGCTTCCATTTGCTTAAGCCCCCTGGGAGAACAAAAAACACAAAAAAAAAAACATCCAGTAGTGATAGATTCCCTGTAAAACCAAAACGGAAAAAACAAAATATCCCTGAGAAAATGCAAGGAAGTGTGCGAAAATAGGACTAAACGAGCACCAAACAACGAAATAACCGAAAAATCAAGTTGTGCAAAAGCAAAGAAAAAAGCGGCTTGCCATCGGTCCAAGCCAGCGACTAGAAGCAACCTAGAAAGCACTGTGTGCCATCTCCATACTGGGCCGTTTACTATACAACTGTTCCTGAGAAAAAAAAGGCGTATATTCTAGATTTGTCACATGTCAAAGCCAAAAAGTCCAAAGAACAAACACTCTTGCAACGCCAGTTCATGCGCTGGCGGGCCATGTTTCCTCAGATCAAGGCGCGCAGTGCGTGAACCAGGTACAGTAAACTCTACAGGAAGCTTTGCCAAATGCCAACCAGAACCAAGGCTTAAACTGTGGAGAACATGTTTTGTAGCTGGACTCTTCGAAAAAAGATCCAATTCACTGGCCTCTCTATTTTGTCAAAGTCCCCACCGCCCCGCGCAGAGGACAGGCGAAAGGGCATGTTCTCCCAGCAAACTTTGACCACGTCTTCCTGAGTTTCCAAAGTTCCCAGAGAAGAAAAACAAATCTCGGGCTCACGGTGAATTCCGTGAGAAGAATCTGGGCATCTCAAGCTGTTTGTTTGTTCTGTTTGTCCTTTTGCCCATATGCAGAATACATTTTGCCAAGTGCTTGGGGGGCGCTGGCCTTAGTTTCCTGTTCTTTCTCTCTCATCCCAAAAAAGGGTACCGAGCCTCAAAAACCGACTCAAAGCCCACCGGCCAAGTTGCGGTGCCGTTGGCGTAGCCGAGTTGGATCTCAAAGGGGAAGTAGCTGGAAGTCTGGTAGAAGGACGTGAAGTTCGAGAGCACCTGTGGAGTTCTCAACTTGGGCCATCAGAACCTGCCACTTCGGCCCAACATTTTGTTTCTGTCCGGCCTTCAGAAAAAACTGTCCCTGACTTCGAGCTTCTTCTGGCTGGCTGTTGCAAATCTCAATTGTTCAGTGACCCTGGAAGAAAAAGGGAACCCTTTTTGGGGAAGACCATTTTAGTGGGGCAGCCACCAAAAAAAAGGGGAAAAATAATTGGTGCCACTGGACAACTGAGAAACGATACATGTCCAAAGCGTTTCACAAGACAAACCGATCCGAGTGAACGTTGGTGAGACCCTTCCACCGGCGAGCTCGTTTTGACTAGGCTAGGTCCTCCAGAAAGCTTCGAATAAGGGCACCCGATTTTCTTTCTGTAGTCTATTTTCGTAGGGGAACCGTCCGCCAAAAAAGAAACGGCAACAGGGCGCTTCTGGGGGACCTAGTAGGCAAACAAGAACGGAGCTGTGGGGTACTTCACAAACCAATCGAGTGATGGCTGTGTGGGCCGGAAGGTTCGTGAGCGAAGTCTCAATGTACCCCTGGGATGTAAATGATCGCTGTGCCTGAAATATGCAAAACAAATGCACCCGATCGAATATATATATATATATACATATACATATACATATATATATATATGTATATATATATATACATATGACACATTTGCTGCACAAGGCAATCGCCCAGGCAGTGCTGCAAACCCACGGGCTTCTGTCCAACCTTGCTGTCCAGTCACCCTTCACATTATATCGAACACTTTGCCTACAAGACTTGGGAGATGGTTCGTGAAAGGACCACCAACGAAGCTTCTAGCCCTCGGTCTTGAAAAGGCCAAAGCACTGGGCCCCGGCTTGGACACAGCAAAGTCTTTTCAGATGGAAGCCAGCGGCATCGCTTCGGAGTCCCGAACCAAACCCATGGGGATTGAAATGCCCACCTCTGCCCAAGGACTGCAGTTGGGACAGCACTTGGACTTTTGACATGGGAATAGTCAGGCGTTCGAGATTGCTGGATGATAGTGTTGTTTTGTTGGTGAGAACCTCGCAAAGTAGAACCAAACAATTGGTTTGTGCACTGCTGGAGTTTGGATGTCCACCAAAGGGACCCCAACAAGATCCTGCCTCCCAGACTGCTAAGCAATGGCTTTGGACCAGTACCTTCCTGGGTTGAGCTTGGGCAAATGTTCGCATAGGATTTTGTTTTGACGGGAGGGCCCAATGACAACGTAGCAGGGATTCTTAAATGGCTTGGTTGTCTTTGTTTGTGCGCGAGCTTCATGGTTCCTGGTCTAAACAACAAATGGCTAGACAGATTTATACCAGCACATCCCCCGCCCACCACCGCTTTTTGGTTGCCGTACTTAGGAAACCCGGAAATGGTTGAAAAAGCAGGCCATTTGGGCCCGGGTGCTGGTAGAGGCCCTCCATTTGCTTAAGTTCCCTGGACAAAATGAAAAAAATGTCCAGTAGTGATAGATTCCCTTGAAAACCAAACGGGGAACATATTCCAAATAATATTTTCTTGGTTGACGTTGGAAGGGGAGCAAAATATTAAATTTTAGCAGTTAAGTGGAGATTTCAACCACTCAACCACAATAAGCAAAAAATGTGAAGTGTTTCCGAGCAACAACCATGATTTCAGTAAATGAGGTAAAAGGAACCAAGGACTAAAACCTGCGGTTTCTTGGTGGTGACTACTTTTGACCCATATTCATTTCGGCTCCAATGGACGAGGCTTCACTTCCTTGATCCCCAGTTCCCAAGGTTTTGGGGCCTCTTCAAGGTACTGGGGCTCGATGGTCACGGTGTCACCTGAATCGGGAGATCCGCTGGGAAGGTCTCGGACATTGGCTCTGCCCAGTGGATTTCCGTGGGAGAAATCAGGGCACCCGATTTTGGGTCACATTGCTCAAGACCCCACCCCCCCAATTGGAGTGAGTGGAGCCCACATCTTGGTTGACTTGAAAGGGACGCCCTGACCCAAAACAAAATCAGGAAAAAAGGGCACCACTGGGCAACTGGGTTGGCACACAGGAGAAATGCCCCCCCCCACTGCCAAGGAAAACCCCTCCTTTGAAGGGGAAAAACAGAAAACGCCTGGGCCACCCAAAGATGGCAGCGTCTTGTTTGGTAAGTGTTTTTTCGAGGGTACCCAGTTTTTGTTGGTGGTCTTTAAAGGGTAAAGGGAAGCCATCGGTTTCGGGGTAGAGATCGACCCATTGGCTGGGGTCGAAAGTCGCTCATTCGCCCTTTGGGAAGTTGGGAAGTGGGTGGCTTGCGAAAGCTGACGCGAAGTGTGGCACACCTCCAAGGATCAACAACACTTGTTGGGTCGAAACATTATTTGGACCCCCAATTTCCCTGTAAAACCCCAAACAAAAGCTACACCCCACCTGTTGGAGGTTATTCGGGGTTTACACAAAGGTGTCAAGGGGTCATCATATTCCCATCAACGCTCCACATATGCAATCATAGTTGCCCACACTTATCAAGTCCACATGGGTCAAATGTTGGTGCCATGGAGTGGCATTTCCTCTTGGTTCCACCATCAAAATGGTCAGACAAAAGAATCCGTAGGGAAACTGGAATAACCTGATCTTCCAAATCCCAAAGTAGGGGTCCCGAAACCCTCAGCCCCGGTAAGGGCTCTTAGACCGGTCTGAGAACCTTTGTGCGGCCAGGGAGGCCCTATCTCTTCAAACAGGGAGACTGAAAGCACCCCCGTCCCGCCCCAAAAAGCCACAAGGGAAAAAAGCGGGCCAACAGCGGGAAGAAACCCCTTCAAAGCACAATGGCCTGTGGACAGCGGGCAAAACCCACCACGAGTCCGAGGCTCAAAATTTGAAGAACCACCCAACTTAGGCGAAACAAAGCCCATGGGCAAGTGGGGTAACTGGGGTTGGTCCACTTATAACGTCATGGTTCTGTGGGCGGCGGGTCGAGGGCAGCCAGAAGCCAAGCGTCAAAGGTTGAGTTGTGCCCTTCAGATCATAGCACGAAATCTGGATCGTATGTACCCATTTGACCCTGAACACCAACTCCTCCCAAAAAAGAACACACTATTTTGGAAGGGTACGCCGGAGGGTACAAGTGGGCGAGTTTCAGGCTTCCTTTCAATCGCTGGCATGCGCCAGAGCCTGAGACAGGCCCTTTCCAAATACCCCACTGCTGGAGTCCGGAACAAACTTTAACCCACCTGTTCGGGCATCCCTATTGCCAATATCCCCCTTGTAGGCTAGACGTATTTTGGACTTAGAGCTGCTTTCGCTTAAAGGTTGGAATTGGGCCCTTTTTCGGTTTTCGTGTGTTCCCCCCAAACACTATACGCACACAGGCTCCAAGTAACCAGCGATCAACCTGACTGCTGCTTAAATTATGCCCGTCCAAGGCCGCGGCTAATTGCCTGCACCCACATTCTCATGGAGTAGTCATTCTCTGGGTAGGTCGCCTTGACTGACGAGGACCCCGAAAAAGGGCATTCGGACTCCGTGCGCGGATTCAATTGCACTTCTACTTCCACTCACTTGCCCAGAGGACCTAGAACTCAAGGTTCACCTTTTGGGGCCAAAACTGGGAACATGGCCAAAGTAACATTGTCTCAATTGCCCAAAGCACCTGGAAATAAAGGCTTAACCTATACGGGCATGACTAAATAATATGGACCAAAACAGGGAAACTAAAAGGTCAAAAGGTCAGCTTTTGGCAACAAAGTCTACAGTAGACGTACGATGTGCAAGAAAGTCCAAAGACCACTGTGGTCATTTTGCGAAAAGAACTTTGCTTCCGTGAAAAAACAGGCAACTAATACGAACATTCTCGTTTTAGGGTACCTTTTGCTGGCTTGAGTGCACTAGAGGGTCTCCTGGTACCTCAGATCTTCTCGAGTTGGAGAATGCGGTTGCAACCACATCTCCATAAATCAAAACTTGGGGTTGACAAAAGCGCACCTTGGGGCGCCACAAGCAAAGTCCAGTTCAGCCACCTTTGCAAAGGGACTTGAAAAGGGCAGATTTGCTCAACTTGTCTTGTAACATTGTCTCACTTGCCCAAAGGACCTGGAGAGAAAAGGTTAACCTATTAGGCCCTGACTACATAATGGACCAAACAAGGAAAACTAAAAGGTCAAAAGGTCAGCTTTGGGAAACAGAGTTGTAGGTCGTAACGCTTACGCAGGTCCCAGCGCTCAAAACTTCAGCCAGGAACACTGGGCGTGGCTTGGCATGTTTGACGCTGCACTGTTTTACGACTTGTAACAGAGTGAAGACAAAAGGGGGGAGTCATAACCTCACTGGCTGAGTGGATGGCCCAAAAAAAGTCCAAACTTTTTGTTTACCACTAAAATGGTCTTCCCAAAAAGTTTAAAGTTCATGAACTCCGGAAGTGAGTAACATGGATTTGTATCAAACTAGGGGAACCCTCAAAATGAGTGTTCCTTTTGCTCTCCCCCTTTATACACCACCCAAGAAGGGTACCCCAACAGACACCTCAACACAAAGGGGTACCCCGGTACCCCTTCTATTTCTCAATGTTCTGAGGCGTCAGCGATCGAGAACAGCGGCAGGACCAAGACCATCAGAATGATCAACAGCGACCTGCCGAACGCGCCACACAAATCGAGCCGGTCACCTGTCGCCTTAGGCTCGCTGCGAGCGAGCGAGCCCTGTCATGAAACAATGTGCTCCTGGGATCCTTGCAGAAAGCCAACTGCAAAGCTCAACTCCAAGATCTTTCCGGAGTACTTCCATAAGCCGCACCACTTTGTTGAAGGGCTCATTGCAGCATCCGTCAACGCCCAGCATTCATGCTCATCTGAGGCGGCGGTGTTGCCAACCATGGCGGCTGGTACTTCCACATGACACACTGCCGTCCAACATCACAAACAGCGACAGGAGATGAGCAGTTTCGACATTGCAACACACATCATACTGGGACCTGTGGCCCATGAGATCAACTTCCAGTTCTTCCGCTTCCCTTTAGAAGGTGGTTTGGACTGGTGGTTTAGTGAGGCTGTTTCCCATTTACCCTCTACAAGAACCAGGGCTTCAAATCCAAATCCAAACCACCAATCCAAACCAAGAAAGGTTCCCTGAGTTCTTGCAAAACCTCTTGGGAGATGTCTGGGGCCCCAGCACGCGAATCGAAAGCGCCACGTTCAACGTGGCCGAAATGACCTGACAGCACATTGCTAGAGCCCGGTCGGCCGGCCGCACAGCCGTTAAGATTTTGTTTCTGCGTTCTGGGTTACAGGAAGTTCTACAGGAAACCGCTAATTTAGGGTGTCTGGGGGCCATTTCCTGTAGATTTTCCTGTAACCAAACCCATTGAAACCTCAAAGTCGAAGGCTGCTGGGGTTAAGTTAGATGTTTGCTACATCCAAACTATTTGACCGCCAAAAGGCATATTCTCCCGTGTTCAATTCATTGCAACCGCCATAACAAGGCGATTCGTGTGCAGACGGCCTGCAATCAGGTGCCGCCATGTGAATACAAAGGTGAGTCACGACAAAATGGCAAGTATCAACGAAACACGCCATAAAATCCACGGATAGGATTTCAACCCTGAGACAGCTCGCATGCTGAGGGTGTGAGTGCCGGGTGTTTTTGCCCACCGTGAAGCCGCGAAATCGTCAAACGGTTGAACTCCCAACACATCATGTATGGCCGACGTACAATATGTTGCCTCCAAATGGATCAAATGTTGGCATGGACTACCTACATGGAGTGTACGTTCTGGCAAGGGATAAGGCGAATGTTTCCACATGTTCCCGTTTGAATGGACCACTGGAAGCATGTGGCTTTCTGCTTTGCTTTTGTTGGTTTGTTTTTTCTTCAAACGTAGGAAAGCGAAACGGCTAACGTGCAATTGCAGGTCAGCGGTTCAAGGGTCATTCCCAGCAGCAGATATGTGCGGTTTCAAAGGCCAAAGATCAGACTGGGCTGAGCCTAAGACTTTAAGAAAGGTACTGAGACAAGGAACACGGAAACCAAAAAGGTCATGACACCTTTCCAGGTTCCTCGAACGTAAACCAACCATAAACAAATGGTATCCCAAACAATTTTGCACGAATATCTAGAAAGCCTGGAAAACTCGTGAAACATGGACCGGAAGATGATGTTGAAACAACAAACCAAGGTTTCTTGGGAACAACTATGACCACCTGATTGAAACCAAGGGGCTTTGTGACTGGAACCCATTTCAAAGTTGACTTCTGGACTCGTCTTCCCGCCTTGGCAGTGCCTCCAGCACTGGTCTGCTGCATGAAGGGCAAGAACCGCAACCTCAGCGAGCCAATGCAGGGAATGCAGGGAGCCCACACGGCCAGGGGTCAAAATCCCACACACCCAGTGAACATCCGATTCAATCCAACCACTAAAATAGACTAAAAGGGTGGCGCACCTACCAACCAGCTAAAATGAGTTCTAAAATGGGTGGTGGATTCACCTACTAGTACCAACCAAAATGGGATCCCTTTAACCGGTTTTGACAACAGCCACACGAGCGCTGGAGGAAGAGGAGTGGAACACCTTCCGGGTTCCCCAGGGACAGGCATCGGTGAGCTAAACGCAGCAGCCCCAACCACTGCGTTTTGGGCGCTTGGGATTGGACATGGGAACAAGCAGGCACGTTGGGGGATGCCGAGAGATTCACTTATTCATTTCCAGAGCTTTGGAGAGATGAGAAGCCATTTTTCAGGGTGCAACCCTTCAATTGTTTAGGGCGTCAAATGGAGGCTGCTCAAAAGAGCGTCAGTGTGTCCAATATCCCCAAGCCCCGAAGTCGTTCAGCAAAGTCCCAAACGGGTACCGGCTCCAAAAGACGCACCCTACGCTTGGGCCGCAAAGACTCCAAGGAAGTCTCAACAGGACAACCCTGGGTTCAGGAAGTTTAGGGAATGCGAAATACGTGAGGGTCCTGCAGTAAGACAGGGTCACCGCTTCTTCCGGCCGGCTATTTGTTTTGGGTTTGGTCCAAATGCGGCATCTTGAAAACTTGCTGCCCCAAACATAGGGCTTGACTCTGGGACCATGAAGTGGATGGGTGAACCTTATCTCGCTTCCTGAGTTGATTGGCCAAAAAAAGTCCAAACTTTTTGTTTACCACCAAAATGGTCTTCCCAAAACGTGTAAAGTCCATGAACTCAGGGAGTGAGTTATATACATTATCTTGATTACAACGCACTTGGGCATCCCAACCCGCCCTGAAACACCACCCCACAAGAACTAGCTAGGCGATGTTCAAAGAAAGCGTTGACGGGTGTGAATCTTAAGGACCCTTTACATGAGTTGGGTATCCATGTCCACCAACCGCTTGTGAGGTGGTTTCAAGCCATAAAAATCAAATCGCCAGAAAATGTCGAAGTGTATGAAGTGTACGGTTGGCGAATTGATTGGCTCCTTACAAGGAGTCCCCTTGAAAGGTCCATATTGGCTACATGTCAAAGGGCTTCGGACCCACAACAGAAAGCTAGCTTGCTCTCAGTGTCCCTCAACAAACCCAAAAAGGCAACCCTTTTTTAAACCCCAAAGCACCGCCTTTGAGAGCTTTGCTCTTGGCTTCTCTGTACAACAAACCCACGCACTTGGTTGCTGTTGACCCACAAACTTGGCTCCCCTCCAAACATCCAGCCGCTTTGCAAAATCCCAAGATCCACATGGCCAAAAACACAAAAAGGACAAGGTCAAACATGATCTTTGGACTTGTGGCCTTTCTCTTCCAAAAAAAAAGGACCTTTAGCGCGGGCCGAGCCCCGGGCAGCTTCACCAGCTTGGTGAAGCGCCCCGCGCGCGCCCCCAGCTTCGCCATGCGGGCCTCGGGCGCTGCCCGAAACGGAGACCCACCCAGCCAGTGGAACCGGGGCCCCCAACATAGGGAAAAGCAGTTGTCGGGGGGGGCTGTGTTGCGAGACCCATGTTTCTCTCTTTGTTTTTTCCGGAGTTGGCTACACAAACTCAGATTAGACTGTGTTACGGTGCTTCATAGTTAGTTGCTGGAATCTGAAAGCATTAAATATATACGACCACTGGGACACAGGGTCAAATAGCTGGCCTAGGCGTTCGGGTAGGTCTGCATTGCTTTTCGGGCAAACTCACCTGCCGAAGTGTCTGTGTATGTCATCCATTTGGGAAACGAGTCGGCCACTTGTTCATTGAGTGAAATCGAAACTGTAGGCAATATCCAGGCAACGGTCTGAAAAGAAAGGGAACATTTAATTTATGAGTATGCTTCCCTTCAAATTCACATGGACCCCAAAAAAGGGAGATTCCTCTTTGGTTGTTGGGTTCCATGTTAAACTGTAGAAAAGTAACCTTGAGCTGCCTAGGTCCGTCATCACAAAGTTCCGGTAGCGAGGTGTCGGAAAATAATTGTGACAAGACAACTCCCTACGTCTGGGAGGCATGTCGGGCTCGTCCGGCATCCCTTGCGCAAAACATGCGGCGCTGTCTTCAGGGGGCCCAACGAACCTCAAAGGAGCCAAAACGGTGCTGTGGATGGAGGAAATCCATTTCGCACCACCTAAGAAACCCTGGAATTATGACTCCCCTGTAAATACCAACAAACAATAGTTTCCCATGGTTTCCAAGTGGTGCGAAGTGGATTTCGCAACCATCCACAGTATGGGCCAAAACCCTAGGCCACTTGGCAGAATACACAAGGGATGTTGGGGTCCCCCAATCGAGGAAACCGGGAAAACAAAGAAAAAAACATTTCGGGCTCAAGTTGGCCTCCCTCAAGTTTAGTATTTGTTTAGCATTGCTTTGTGCTGTCTGAGGCTTGGCTGAGGGAAAAAAAAGCGGCTGTTGGAACGTAAGTGGAGTAAAATCCGGACCAAAAAGCATATCTTGGGCACCTTCCCACCTACCGACATGGAAGAGCAAAATTATCTTTCACAGAGGTCTGTGCACTTCCATGTTAGGTGGGAGAGTACCCCTTTTCATGTCGGGGTAAGGAGAACTCGGGCAATCTGTTCGTGTATTATTGGTACCCTTTGACAAATCGGACCTCCGACATTGTCTCCTTTGATCGCCGCAAGGTAATGAGGTTGCCGGCAATCGATAAGTATCACACAACTCGTCCCCCAGGAACCCACCCTACTGAAATTTCTTGCTGGTGCTCGGGAACGACCGAGCCCGGGTGTTGGAAATGAACCGTTTTGGGAGTCCCTCAAAGGAAACCACAAAAAAAATTGCCGTTTGGAATTTCGGGAAAATTATCTTCCCAGAGGCTCCTGAACATTTCAATGGAAGACCCCACCCCTCCATTAGACACCTCGAAATTGTGGGGGGTCTCAATTGAGGGCCCTACATCGGGAGCCTCTGGGTTCAAGGACACCAAATCGGGGATGCTTTTCGGGGATCATCATTCCCACCACCGCGCGCCAGCACGTTGAACGGGGCGCTCCCGAGGTCCCCGAGTCCCCGAGTCCCTTGCGGCCCGCATGACCACCGCGTTGCTATCCAGGCCGCTGGGGAGCGCATTCACGACCTCGGAAAGGCTCAAGGAGTCCCAGCGAAGCCAAGGAAAGGAGCAAGGAAGCAAAGCAAAGAACCAAGGGAAGGAAACAAGGAAACAAGGGAGTAAAAAAAGAACAGGTAAGCCAGAAAGGAGGCAGGCAGGCAGGCAGGCAGGCAGGCAGGCAAGCAAGCAAGCAAGCAAGCAAGCAAGCAAGCAATGAAGCAAGCGAGCGAAGGAAGGAAGGAAGGAAGGAAGGAAGAAAGGAAACAGAAAAGCAAGAGAGGAGAGCAAGGGAGCAAGGGAGCAAGGGAGCAAGGAAGCAACGAAGCAAGGAAGCAACGAAAACAGGAAACAAGCAAACAAGGAAACAAGGAAGCAAAGAAGCAGGTAAGCCAGAAAGCAAGGAAGCAGGAAAGCCAGGAAGCAAAGGAGCAAGGAAGCCAGCATCCTAAGTGCAACTACCACTCCATGTACAAAATATACCCAAAACCCATGGGGCAGTTTTGCTGCACATATTACCTTGGTTACTGTTGAACCCCTGCAAGAAGTGTTTAGCTTTTTGTGGGTCCAATGCGGAAAACCCACACTGTTTCCCAAATAGCTGAAGTCCAAGGATCCAACCAAATAGCCATGAAGCCACATGAAAATACCATTCACTTACCCGAGGTAGGTTTGCTCGTGGCTGCGTTCGCTCACTCTGGAGCACTGAGTCTGCCTGCCAGTGAGTGGTCCAGCGGAACTGACAAAATGCCCAGGAGGTCCATCCAGAAGTAGAAGGAGCAAGTATACGTCCTGCAGCAGGGGGGTTCTCTCTTTTTGCCACCTTTGGCGAAAAAATGATCGAACCCCCTTGTAGTGAAGGATTCCTTTTTGTTCTCACAAAGGTGGCAAAAAGACCCCCCATCCTGCAGCTTGCACCCGGGCAGGTGACCCTTTTAACCCAAAAAAGGCCACCTTTCAGGACCAGTTTGGCATAGATTCCGAACCTGTCAGAGAGGCTAATCAAAATGACAAAGCTGGCAGGTGGAACGAATCCAAGCTTTCATGCATGTCAATCAACTTGGAATAGTGTCAACACCGGGACTCCAAATGATTGGCTTTCATGTTGGTTCCCCATCCAAGATCATGCTTCCTCCTCAAGAAGCTACATGTTTTGAAACAAATAGTTTGGGTTGTAGGGCACTCGAACAACACTGGTATGATCAAATTCGCAATGCGCCTGGGCCATGCCAAAAGCTGCACCACAAACTCCAGCATAAAGGCCTCAGTGTGCGAGGTCTTGGATTGACACGCTGGTTGTGGAAATTATGCGGCCATTATTTCTCCCTTCAACCAAACGCAAAATCCTGTCTGCACAGGTTGCCCAAATCGTGCCGTCTGAAACTTGGGGGGCCTCAGAATGGACAGCTTCAGGCAATCAAATGCTCACCACTTGTGGAAGAAGTCACCTGGCCATGGCTCAAAACCAATGGTGCCAATTTGAGCCACTCATTGTGGTCTATTTTAGTGGGGATTGGGATGTTCACTGGGGGTACAATTTGGGCGTTGACCCATGGCCACCTGTCAAACACAGTGCTCCAACAATTCAGGCCGCTGCCAGAATTAGGACGAGGAGAATGGCGTCCAGGATGACATCGTTGGCCTTGCCGCAGGCCAGGGTACCAACTTTTCTTGCTTGACGTTGGAAGGGGAGCAACAAAATAAATGTTAGCAGTTAAGCGGCTGGATTTCAGCCACTAAACCACAATAAGCAAAAATGTAAAATGTTTCCCAACAACAACCATTTTTCTTTCTGTACTCTATTTTAGTAGGGAACCCTCCCAACCAAAAAGGGGAGAAAAGGGCACTGGGGGACCTAGCAAACAGAAAGCGTCCAGATTTGCGCATCTCGAAAGCGAGCGCCGCCTGCTGCCAATCTGAAAAAACTCGTTTCATACCACCGCGGAAGCAAGCTCCATCCTGCTCAGGTGGCCTGGCCTGAAAAGGAAAGTCAACAGCAATAAACCGAAGGACCCAAAGCTTCGGGCTCGGAGGGCTCGAAGGACCCATCCATGGCTAGTCGGCCCAAAGCCCTTGGCTGTGGGAAAGCCAGCCCTTCCGGCCCCATCTCAGCGCCGCTCGGGATTTTTTTTGTGTTTGTACCATGGCTCCCCTTCACAAGCAACGTTGGTCCGCAGTCAATGGCCCATCATCCTAGCGACGCCATCGTTGGACCATGGCGCAACGTTTGAATCGTCCGCGTGTCTCTTGTTGTTCGGCCAAGAAAAGGAAAGGACGCGGCTGGGGCAGTCCAGATCCTATTTTGAGACAAGCACGCAGTGCAAGTGAACCAACCACAACCCCTGGTCAGGTCCTCCCTACCTCCCCACTTGTAGTATAAACAAATGGGGGATGTGTCAAAACGCGGGCAACCCCACAAAGAAATAGAGTGAACAGGGCCCCAACCTCAAGAAAAAAGCCGGTGGCATCCCCAAACAGAACCTCAATTCCAAACAAGGAACCGCTCGAAGCTCCAGAACTGCACATTTCCGGAGCTTGACCACAAACCCAACTCCTTGCGTTGGGGAACCCCGAACTTTGCAACCCCTCTCCAAGAGTTGCCCTTGTGAGCCAAATTTTGGGTACCAATTGACAACCCTTGGTACTTGCCAAGAAGTCGGCCACATTGCTGATCACAAAGACGTCGGCGGCAAAAAGCCTCGGCACCGCGGAAACGCGCCGAAATTTCTGGCAGGGTAAAGCTAGGGTTTCCTGCAGTTTCTCATGGCTTCCCGTACTTTCCTGTGGTCATGGTTTCGTATGGTTACCTGGTTCCTGAAAGTGGAAATAAAGGAACTCAAACAACATTCTTGTAAACTGGTAATCCTTCAGTCACTCTATCCAAGCGTACCTTTGGATTGTACTTTGGGGGGCAGGTACAGTAGAAACATGTTTGTTTTGTTCTGGAATTGTTTGCTTAAGCTGTTTTCTATTTTAAACATAACTATACACTCAAGGCTAAACAAAATGCACACCCTGGCCAAAGCTGACCCTGTGATGAAGATTCGACTTGTACCATCCTGTGGGCCGTCATCATGGTCGCCCCCCCCCGGTGACCCCCCCCCCCATTTTGGGGATCTGTGATCCCAGTACCAACAGACCCGGTCATTTGACCTGATGCAACTTGGTCATTCTCGGCCTGAATTCTTTGGATGCTAAATCGCTCGGCCGCGGGCGCCACGAAAAGGCAGAGGAACATGAAGGCCTGGCGAAGCCCAAGACCCATTCACTGAGTCAAAGCCGATCGGTGTTGAAATATTCTACCCAAATGTAAAGAACTAAAAAGGCGGCGGCGATTTATGGTCGGGATTGTCCCCCTCTTTAAACTATGCGGCTCAACATGGGTATGTCTTCCCCTCGCCTGGAGCTGTGGAAATCCAACGACCTCCGAAGTTGGAGGCTCAAATCAGTCTGAAGGATTGCCGGCGAAACCCGCTGTCCGGTGACATGCAGCAGTCCGGTATCTGAGTTTGTCTATGTTTGAGGGTATCCTTGTTGGGCTTGGTTTAGAGCAAGCATGGGAAGCCAAAAGGAGCAAAACCAGCAATTTGTTAGGGGATCTATTTTGAGACACGCCCATCTAAGCTTGGGTAGGACCCTAAGAACGGTGGTGTGGCTTTTCAGATTTCTACTTTTGCACCTCGACGGAGCGCCCGAAAACGCCCGCGGAATGCGCGCTGCGCGGAATGCGCCTGGAAGAAGTTTCTCCTGAACACCTGAGCCAACCGACTGGCCAAGACTCATTCCCTGAATCCCCATGGGTCAAAATCAGGGCTGTGGGACATGGAATCCACTTCTGTGATTCAACGGAAAGGGCTTCCCAAAGATTAACCCCCCAAAAAAGAGGGAGATTCCCAAAAGTATCACAGAAGTGGTTGGATAAACCCCCTGATCAACCACAACCCTGGTCAACATCCCCGACTTTCGGATCCAACCCGGACACTGTCCGATTTCAGCGCCAAAAACCCCTGACTGCTGGTCCTTCCACGGAATTGTTTGAGGTTTATCTCGGTCCAACAAGATCCCAACTTGACCAGGCAGTAGATCCACCTCCCCTCAGATGCCCAGTGGATTTCCATGGAAACAAAAAGGGCATCCGCTTTTTGGTTGGTTGACTTTGCAGGGGAACCCTTCCCAAAAAAGGAACAAAGGGCACCACTGGGCAACTGGTTCCCAAAATGGCCCTTCTTGGGAGCTCTGCTCACTCAAGGCCCGAGATCCGCGCGCTTCGCGCAGCAGAGCCCAAGCCAAAGTAGTCGAAGTTCTGGCGGGAACGTCGATGGCTCGCGCGCAGCCGGCCGAAACGAAGCCTTTTGACGTGGGGCAAAAAGCGACTTTGAGATGGACCAAAGTCCGCGTTGCACCAGGGCGCTGAAACATGAATGGCGAATCCCACCTGCCAACTGAGGCCCCAAACAAGAAAAAACAAAAAAACAAAAGGGGACTTACAAGCAACCCCTCCCAGTGGTTCTTGGAGCAGACACGGCGACGGGCAAGAAAAACCCTCAACCGGCAGAAGATCCGTGTCCCAAACTGGCCTCATTTTGGACCTCACCTCAAGAGCTGCAAAGTTGCTCCCTTGAAAATCCGAGTCTCCTCCAGGAGGGATCCTGCTTTGGGGTTCCACCTTGATGTAGGGCCAGGGTGAAAAAAAGGCCTTATGTAGGGAACACTCAGACTTTTGGGCTCCAGAAAGCAAAACGGCTCTTCTCCAGCTGTGACTTGGGCGACTGCAAGGTGCGCCGGTGTGGGGAGGCGGGGTTGGAGGCGAGTGCACGCGCCTCTTCTTGCACAACCACCTTAGTCAACGGTGAGAACTGTGCTCTTCCCATGGTTTGGCTTTTCAGGGCGCGAGACTGGCTCAAAACTGAGCCCAATATCTAGCCCTTGACTGCAAAAGAAAGCAAAGATACCTTGGACGAGCCGGCTGTCCAACATCGACTGTAGGCAACGCTGGTATTCCGCGCAGGAGGAATGGCTGGCCTGATCAAAATCCCCTTTGACTCATCAGAGGTGTCAGCGGCCAAATCGTGGCATCTGCGTCCACCCCCATGCTGGCTGTGGGTCAAAATCAAGCGACACTAAACATATGATTCTGCTTGCTATTTAAGTGTGCTTGTTTTGTTGAGTTTTAAGCTTGTTACACTACACAGAGTCAAAATCATAGGTGTCAGAGGTTTCAGATTCTGCTTGTTATTCAGTTTGCCCTAAAATGTAAAACAGCTTGGGAGACCCCAAAATCACGAACTTGTTGGGTCACCAGACGCCAAAACCGCCCGCCGATTCGCCGCGCTTCCCCAGGTCAAGGATCGAGCACCGCGTAGGATTAGGATCCGGATTTTTTGGGACACTGGGCCAAACGAAACGGGAAAATGGGCGGTTTCTTTGTTGCGAGAAGGATCACAAATGAAGGGAAACGGATGGATTGTGAGGCTTTAAAGCCAGATCCAGTCATGATTATCGAAAAGAGTTGGCAATTCTTTGGCCTTTTGTACTAGTCAGAGGGTTTGTTTGTTTAGATTATAGGAGAACCAGCTCTGATGCAGCCAGAAGGCTTCTGCTTTTCTACCCAATGTCTTGCAACCAAATAAGGGAGTCTGGAAACTCATTGTGTGTGATCTGTGTACATGCATATACGTGTATATATATATATATATGTATATATACATGTGTGTTATACATGTATAGATGGACCCTCACCACCGTTTTGCCCCAAAGACTCCCCCCCCCCAACTCCAACTAGCCCCAACATGTCCACATCGTTCACTTGGTATATTTCCACACCCCGGTGATTTGGCTGTGGTTCAAAACCAATGGCATCCCATGTTGGGGTAGGTGAATTCACCAGGCTTCCTATTTTAGTGGCTGAATCGCATGTTCACTGGGGGCTAACCGATTTGGGTTTTGACCCATGGCCATTTCTCCATCTCGTCCAAGGCCAAGGCCTTGCTGCGGGTCGCCTCCTGGGCAAAGGTAGGCTTCAGAGAGCTTCCGCTCGTTGTGTCATGGGGTCCCTTAGGTGTTGGGGGGGATTTTCCTGATCCCCTTGTGGTTGCTCTCTCTTTGTTTCCCGGTGTTGGGGGGATTTTCGGATCCCCTTGGGAAGCCACAAGGGGAAGCCACAAGGGGAAGAACGGAAGCCATTTTGGAGGGAGGTCCGACCAACAAATGGGTGGTGCGATAGGGGAAAGAGAATGACCCCGAGAAAAAGCATCCCCGATTTGGGTTTCCTTTGAGGGAATCCGGAATCCCCTCGCCGGATCATTCCCAACACCCAGCTGCGGTCATTCTCTACTGAGCACCAGCAAGGAAACCACAGGCTGTCCAAGCTGGCCCACAGGCTGTCGCATTTCGCCACTTCACTACACTGACTATAGCTGACAAAGAAAGCAAAAAGAACCACAAGGAAACCCACAAAGAGTCAAGTGGACACCCACAATTTGCAAACCCAATGCACCAAGAACTCCCAATCTGAAATTTGGGTCAAGTAATTTGTTGCTCCTGTTTTCATGCTCCAAGCGTTCTCTTGTTCGTCGGCGCCTTGTTCTCCTGGGGCTCCAGATTCTCTCGATCCACCAGCTCCTGCGCCTCCTGTCGCCCCACATTCGGAGTATCCCGGGGAATCTCGGCACCCGGATTCCAAAAGAGGCGTGGCTCGCTCTTCGGGGAACCCGAAAAGCCGCGGGGATTCTTTGGACATGGGTGTGGCTCAAAATTAAACAGGAGGGGTTACGCAGATGTTGGTCCATGTTTCCACTTACCAGGGTTCCATTTTGGACCTTTTTTTTGAGCCACAGCCACATGGGAAGAAACCAGTTGGTGTTCGTTGTTGATTCTACAAGGGTTTTTGGAATGCTGGCATTGGATGTAGGTTTAAACCATGTCTTTGCTTTCCACGTTTACCGCTTTACTTCGCCAATTTTCAACGTGACCCCATCAAACGGAAAACTGGACCGGAGTCGGGAGTCGCGTGTCACATCGAGCCGGAGGCGAAGGCGTCTGTCCTCCTCCTGCCTGTTCTCCTCCATCAGCCTCCGACCCGTCCGATTGGATCGCCAAACTGGAGGAAACAAAAAGGACACCCAAAGCACTGAAAGGGTTGCTTTTTTGTTTAGCGGAGGAAAGCTTCAGGAAACCCTCAAGCAACCAAAACGAAAGGAAACAAGAGGAAACCAAAACAACCAAGAGCAACCACAGACTGCTCTATTCACATCTCATCATCTTGAGACTCGGAGCAGCCCGACTTTCTGTGATACCAAAGTAGGATGCCCATCCAACCTTCCCACACACTTTTGAAAAAAACATGTACCATGTGTTCACCCATGTTGAGGGTAATTCAATGGGGTACTTTAGTACATTGGGGTCTTGCTCAAGAGCTCATCATTTCAAAGGGGGTTTCCTGGGTATCACGCAAAGTGGCGGCAAAATCCAATTTGCCATGTATTACAACCCAGGACCAGATTCCCTAACACATTGGGCATGTACAAGCCCAAAAAACACATACAGCTGGAACCTTCACCTAAGATATTCCATGATAACTCCCGAGTCATCGTCAAGCAATCCCCTTCAGCCGGGAACTTCTGGTTGTGTGTCAAAGCCACGGAAGCTTTCAGACAGCTTGATTCCTTGGAATACTGTCCGGAAAGTAGGCCGTCGACACTAGTGTTGCCACACGCACCCGCACACCTGCCAGCATGTGCACGTGTGCATGCGCACGGACACGCCGCACATGCATGCTCACACGGACCGCACACACAGGCACACACGCACACCTCGTCCCGCTAAAGCCACGTGATCTGGGGACTTTCGTGACATGTTCATGTTCCCAACGTTCCCCGCACCATGTTCAACTAGGGACTGAAAGTCCAACTACGTATTCTTCCTGAGACCAATGGTAAAGATTGACCTCTCGTATCCCTTCCAGCCGGCCCCATGGCCCACCTCAAATGAGGATGCTTCTGTCGGAGCAGGTCCCCCACGAAGTCACGCACGGTGTCGATGACTTCCTGGCATGTCCCATGAAGCCGAGAACATGGTAACTTTGGTTTCGGTTTGGTTCCCTTTAAGCCACCCCGTTTTAAGGGCAACCCTCAAAAGCGACAAATTCCATTGGGCAAGGGGCAAAGAGCCTCTCTCCCAACGTGTGTGCCTCTGGTCCACTAACGTTTGACATGGAACCTACCTGTAATACTGTCAGGGAAAATGGGCTTCCAGGACCCCCCCGTGAGGTTCCAGAATGGGCCGTGCCGATCCGAGCTGCAAGGTCCGCGGCTGGTTTTCTTCTGACTGGCCGCTTCCACTATCACAACGCTGGCTGGTTTGCCTGGAGAAACTGTGTACAGGCTGCAATGCAGGAGGAGTGCTCACAAAGATTTGCTGAACAAAAGATCCTAGTCCTACTTCTCTGCAAATCAACATGGAACCTAAACAGGGTTTTTTACACAAAAAGGAGAGTCCATTTTTTTTTTCGGGGGTTCCAGGTGAATCTGCAGAGGAGTAGGTGCCCAAAGGAGGCCTAGCCACTGCTAGTCAGGTATGTGGTCTGTCACCCTGCAATCTGTGTGCCGCAATCCTGGCGTTCAACCAACAGCACCGATTCGGCACCGATGGTTTCTCCATTCCCAAACCCAAACGGAGCGCCCGGGAATCGATAGTCTTCCTGTGGACTTGTGGAGTGTAACACTTCTTCGCCGAGCTTGGTTATGTGGCTTGAAGGTAAAAGCAATCACGTAGCCAAGAAACTGTTGACGGGCATCCATCTGCACTATGGCGACATATGGCGCTGGAATCAACGTGTCTAACTCATCCCGCTCACAAGCAAGCGGGCAAGCGGGATGATGGTGCCAAGCAAGAGCAAGAGCACACGCAGTGCACAAAGGCACGCGAATGAATTGACAGTGCAGGTGTAGGCACCAGACTAGGTCCTCCAGTAGAGAGGCTAGACTAAGGGTACCATTTTTTCTGTAGTCTATTTTAGTCGGGGAACCCTCCCCCAAACAAGGGGAGAAAAGGGCACTACTGGGGGACCTAGCAGAGGAAGCGGAGATTAAAAATTCATTTTCAGCTGCTCCGCCAATAGTTTCCTCCTTTCGCGCCTTTGGACTTGCCCTTGGCGCCCTTGCCTCCTTTCTGGCTCTTGCCGCCCTTGCCTTTCCGCTTCCTGTCCTCCTCATAATCCTCCTGCCACTCTTCGAAGCCCACAGAGCCCGTAGGCGTGGAGGGCACCTGCGTCGGTTGCTGGGAGCCGGTTCCTGGGCTTTTTTGCAGACCCAAAAACAATGCAGCAACAAGATCATGGACCCTCCAGGAGGGGCCATGGGGAGGGGTGGGGGGGTAGCTCCCTTATTGAGGGTTTATCCCTGGCTTGTCGTGGGCTTATCCAGGGATATCCCCCCCAAAAGGATGCGCTGCTCATGCTTTTGCAAGAACAAACATGGATAATCATAACTTGCGCAGCTGGCATACAGCTCTCTTGTTTTGCAAAAACCATACCCACCTGGCCGTTGAAGCGCGCGCTCAGCCAGTCGTCCATCTTGGGATCCCGGTTCCCTCCCTTCTTCTTGCCGCCGTTCCCTTGTGGCACATAGGTGGCTTGAGCCGCATAGTCGTAGGCCATGTTTCCCATGGCCATGGCGCCCTTGCCCTTGGCATTCCCGCTCTGCATCTGCATCTGCGCCATCTGCAACTGGGGGTCCTTGGGCTGCCACTGGTCCGTCCGCCTCTCGCCCTTCGAAGACCCCTTCTTCTCCACCCACTTGGCACCTCCGTCCTTGCTCTTCCCATCCTCCTTCCCGCCATCCTTGCCCTCCTTCTTTCCTTGGCCCAGCGTTACAGCGACCCCAGCCTCCAAAATTTGCGCAAGCCTTTGGCTCACACACGCCTGCCACCCTCCATTGCGCCCTGTCTGAATTGGAGAAGCCTTTCGAGAATCCACCGAATCAACAAAAATAGAAACCACCACTTAAGTGGGCTGAACGTCTGCAACCAGTGAGGATCTCTTCAGGGTCCCAACAGGATAACGACATCCACTTGATTCCTCCATACTTGACTAGAGGTCATCAGAAACAGATTTTATAAAAAAAAAAAAAAAAAAAAAAAAAACACTTCGGCTAAGAATGTACCATCCAGCAACTCCCTCAAGCCCAAGCCCATTCCCCAAGACAAAACGCTTGGAAAATGCCATTTTCTTCCATTTCTTCCATTTGCAGTGGAGGCCCCTGGAAAAATATATATGTCCAGAATAGTATTAGATTCCCTTTAAAACCAAACAAGGGGAAAATATGCAATTTATATTTGGCTGTGGCTCAACAATTGGTGCCCTGGCGACTCTAAAACCAGGGAAAATAAACGACCTGGTCCCTCAAACAGCCCAGGAAAAAACGGAATTCTGGGGCAATACCCCGGTACAGGAATTTTCAGGGTCCAATCTTCCTAGGTCCAGTAGAGAGGTTCGAACAATGTACCTATTTTTTCCAGGACGTCTATTTTAGTAGGTAACCCTCCCAACCAAAAAAGTTGGTGAGAACAAGGGCACCTAGCTGGGGACCTAGAAAAGGAAACCCAAACCCGTTTTGGGGCGGTCCATATGGATCTGGGTCAAAAATAGGTACCCCGAAAACATGGACCAAAACCTGTGGTGCCTTGGTGGTTGTCTAAGTTTGTTTCAGGACGTCTATTTTAGTAGGCGACCCCTCCCAACCAAAAAAAAGAGCGAAAAAAGGGCACCTAGCTGGGGGGCCTAGAAATTCATTTCAGCCAGTCGTGCTTATTTTTGTTCTCGCTCGTCTTGCTGTCTTGGTGCCCTTTCCCTTGGGCTTCGGGGTCTGGATGGCCCACATCTGCTGCATCTCCTGATCCACGCCCACGTCCTGGATGTCCGCCCAAGGGTTCTTGGGGTGCCGCAGCTTGGCGCCCTGTCCCGGCTCCTCGTGACGCGCGGTTTTGGTGGAGGTTTTGTGGGGCCAGGGATGTTCCTTTTGTTGGCTTCCTGAAAAACTCCCCTCAAACACACGGCTTAAAGTGAAAGTGCTTCGGTTCGTTTTGGCAGAAAAGAGGTCTTTTCAAAGGGCTTTGGTGGTTTTGGTCGGCTTCCTTGAGAACAAATCCGGGGATGGTTGGGGGGGGGGTCTAAGGGAGTTTCCGGTTAGCTCCCATAAAACCACCCACCCACCCACCCACCCACCCACCCACCCACCCACCCACCCACCCACCCACCCACCCACCCACCCACCCACCCACCTACCCAGAACACAGCAAGCTGCTCCATGCCCGTCGGAAGGTTCATCGGGTTTCTGCCTTGGCCCCTCAGTGAGCGCAGAAACAAACGGAGGGGGGGGCACATGTTTTCAGCCTGGCGCCCCGTTTGCGGCGGTTCCGTTTGCGCGGCTTTCATTTGATGCTTCACAGACCTTGGCGGCGCCGGTGGTCAGCTGGTCTTCCCACAATGGCCGACAGGCGCGCTTTTTTTTTGGGTGGGTCACGGCGGGCTTTGGCTTGGGCTTGGTGGGCGGCGGCTGCGGCTGCGTCAAGGTGGGCTTGGGTTCGCTTCGTGTCAGACTTGGCCGGTGGAAGCCAAGTCAGGAGGTCCAAGGTTTCAAGAGAGGCTCCTCCGGCTTTCCTTCGTCTTCGATTTGCTTGAGACCCCGGGGAAAAAAACAATTTTAAAAAAAATGTCCAGTAGTGAAATCGATTCCCTTTAAAACCAACAAGGGAAATAAACACATTCATTTCAGCAAATGGAAGTTGTCTTTTCTTATTTGGGGGAGGAGAGATGGCGTGGGAGGTAAAGACCGTTGTATGTTTTCAACCCCAAGCTCCTGTGTTTAAGCCCCTGATCTTGTGATTTATGGGACCCGCGGGAAAAACCCTCGAATGGGTTTGCACCTCAGGAAATGAGGGAAGGACCCCGGTGAAGCATCCCTTGTGGCCAGTTCGGGAATCCATGGGTTCAACTGGGTTCGGCATGAGGGCGAACGAGTTGATTCCTATCGTTTGGGAATCGGATTCCGGGTATCTGCTCTGATTCCGGTGGTTTTGCGGCAAGAACTTGGACCTGAATGTTCCATGGCTTCTATGCGCAGTGAGGGAGGGTCCTCAAAGCACGCAAAATATTCCCTGAAAAATTGGTGATTGCCCCCAAAAAAACAGGGTTGACTTCGCGCTGTTGAGGGGAAGCCCTTCTTTCAACCTTCTTTTCATAGGGGCACGGAACCCTCGAGGGGTATCGGCAGCTCGAGGGTCCCTTCGTTCCCTTGTCGCCCGTCTCCTCCGGCTGCTCCGCTCCGAGCGCCTCGCCCGGCGGGCTGCCGCCTCGCTCGGGCCGGGTCCGGAAGGCGCCCTGCTTGGGCTGCGTGTTGCGGCCCAGCCCTGCGGCCACCCGGGACCTCGGGTCGAAAACAGGTTTGGAGACACGCGCTTCTTCTGATATTTTTGTTGGTGTGTTTTTTGTGTTTTTTTTTTTTTGCTGGTCTCCCCATGGTGATCCTTGAGACATCTGTAGAAATATGTTGATATGCTACGGTGTCCTTTGAGTCATCTTTTAGTACTCTTTTGTTGATATTCTACAGGGGTGAATCCGGAAAAGCCACATCCAAACCCTTGTCTAGCAAGCCCATCCTTCCCAGTGCTTCAGAAATATTCCGTTTGCACAGCCCCCTGGGAAAAAAATAATCCAGTAGTGATAGACGGGAAAAACAAGGAACACATTTCAGCAAATGGAAGCAAGGGCCAAATTGCAAAATACCCATATGGGCCAAAACAAATTTTGGTGTTCGAAACCATGTTTTCCCTGGTGTTTTCCCTTGGGACTTAATTTCGTGACGGTTTGATTCGACCAGTGCTTCCTGACAAGCCACTAGATAACCAGGTACCGGGGATTATTATTTTTGTTAGTGGCGAAACGCCTGGAAGCACTGGGCTTTGACGAAGCTTCTCATACCTTTGAGCCTACCTTTTCAGCTGATTCCTTTCAGAGGTCCTGCTCAAGGTACGGGGTGCTTTGAGCAAAAAGGTATGGAAGGTTCCAAGGGATTTGTGGCTTCCTTACGGATCAGATTCACTCAGGTTCAGTCCACCAAGTCGTGGGGATGCGGACTTCTTTTGGAGATGGCATGCCCTTTGTTGGGGTTTAGAGCCAAAAGAAAAGCACCCAGAAACTGGGGTCCCCATGTTGCTTCACAAGTACCCATTTGAATTTCACATGGCCACAACGCATTTGGGAAAGCGGAGTGCCTCTCCTGGGGAAATGACCCTCGTGGGTCCAAAAATCTAGCACCTTGGGGTCAGCCGGAACCCTGATAGCAATGGTGGACCCATTTGTTGAATTGCGTCAAAGAAACTCCACAATCGGTGGTCCCCTATTTGAGCACTCATATGGCTCCAGAAAATCCCATTCCGGAAATGGTGCGTGACTCAATTGAGAGGGCAAACGATGGGTCTGTCTGTCTTGAGTACCCCTTGTTTGTGGCTTAAACAGGGACACCCTTTTTGGAGGGTCCCCTTATTATTTAAAAAAAGAAGAAGAGAAACCGGACAGACCCTTACATGTTTCACCAACCACGGCATTCCGAGCCTCCCTGGTTCCCTGCCCAGGTTGGCCATGGCGCGCGTTGGCGTCCTTGGCCTCGGGCTCGCTGGCGCCTGGACGTTGTCCATCCATCTGGCCCATGGGCATCTGGCCGGGTTGGTTGGGCATCTGACCACCGGGCATCATCACGAACTGCATGTTGGGCTGGGTTTGCCCCGCTTGGGCCATGCCGGTTTGGCCCATCATCTGGGGCATCATCATCCTCGACTGAAACGGACCCCAAAAAAACCGCAAATGAGAGCCGGTGACATCTGCCACAAATGGCAACATGGTGTCGCAAGAAGCAAACCACAGGTAAAAGCACAACATCTGCATCATTTTTGGGTACCATGACTCAAAGCCGGCACAACTCAGAAAACCAAGTGTCAAACGTTAGCCCAGTCATGCCCAGTGGATCCTACGAGCAGTTTTACACCTATATATATATTACATGATATACCAGTGCAGTAGGTAACCAGCCAATGTCCTTTTGACTGTTGAAGGGTGGCCATTATGAATCAAAGTCACCCTCCACATGGTAGGATGGAGGCAAACCATATGAGTTTCTGACATTGATCGCTACTATTCGACAACAAAAGGAGCCCAGTAATGTTGACCCCATATTAATCAACCCCAGTTTATCAATAGGGGGGTTAATCATTGCTTTTGGAGGGGCCCCCACCCCCCTACTCCCCGCTACTAAATACACTGGGGTTGATTAACATGGGTTCAACATTACCATACCGGGTAAATGGATTTCCCATTTACACAAAATCCAGGGGTTCAAGTTCAAATCCTCAAACTTCCAATCCAAACCACCAATCAATCTAGGGGTTGATTCCCCGTTCTTTTCAACCATTGTTCTTTTTAAACCAGCTGCTTCTCCGGGGGTGCTGGTGGTTTTCTGGAAAGACTCGGATCCCTGGAAAGAATGGAATTGGAAGTGTCCCCTAGAATTCAGGATTACCTGAATATGGGAAATGGACTCACTGGGCTTTGCAAATTAAGCTTCTGCTGCATGGCCGGGTGCAAGACATAGCCACAGTTCCCGCCCGCGCCACAGCCAGCCGCACAGGGGTTGGGCACCCCGGGTTGACCTGCGTGGTTTTGTGTGACCGGTTTACCCCTCTCCCAACTGCCCCCCAACGGGAAAAACCGCAAGTACATGCCATTCTTTTCAAGTTTTGTTTGGGACCGCTCGCCTTTTGGCTTTTTCCATGGGGGGGGGTCCCACTTCTGCCGCTTTGTGTTTTTCCCAACTTTGTTTGGCTCTGCTTGGGGGGGGGGTGTTGGGGGGCACATTTGGGATGACCAGGGAAACCACACAAAAGGAATCGACTTTCCCCACATGGCAGTGGGTCAAAAAATAAACCTGCGGTCCCATGGTGGTTTAATTTTGACCCATAACCACATGGGAAAAGTTCCTCATGGTCAAAACTGGGGGCCCTAAATGGAATATGGACCAACCCCCACGTCTCAGACGGGGGGGGGGGATGTATGGTGGACACTTAGGGTCCATTTTGCAACCTCCTTCATTTAGGGCATTGGTTTTTCAGGGCTCTTGGTTGCAACACATACTCCAAGTGTCCGTGGCACGGGGGCGATGGGGCGGGGGGGGTGCAACGCAGTTCGCCTCCCGGACACCCGGCGCCCGCGGGGCAGCCACTGGGACACCCCCCGGGCACGTTGGTGGTGCTTGTTGGCCCGGGACAGGGAGCGCCCGCACAGCCGCCCGGACAGCCGCAGCCTGGCACCACCATGGCTACCCTAAACCAACCCTCAACCAAACCCTTTACAAAATATAGAATAAAAATCGGAAGGATCCAACGGAACCCACCCCCCCCCCCCCCAAAAAAAAAGAGAGAAGAAGCCCCCCCCCAAAAAAAAAACGAAGGTCTGGGGTGCAGTTGCCATCCAAACAAGAAGTTCTGGGGTTCTGGTACCGGATTCAATCAAGCGGGCCGAAAATCCAACCCTGAACCAAACGAAAACCGAGGCGACCCTAAACCAACCCCATGCCAACCCTAAAAACAAGCCCTGAACCAACCCTACCACAAATAAGCCCACCCCCCAAACATGGAATACTCCAGAGACTATATTACCATTAGTTACCTAAGCAAATTTCATCATCCAAGTTGGGTCAACCAGTATTTTAATGGGGGTTGAAGCCTAGGTAAGCCCACAGGTGATATCCCCAGCCCCCCCTTTCCACGAGCAAAAAAGGGTATCCCAGCAGCCCGATTCGATTCTCCATAAGCCCAGGTAGTATCGCAGCCCCGGATTCTTCTTGAACCGAATCTCTGGAACCCTAAGCTGATACAAACCACCCCGAAGGAGCTGATTTGGGCAGGTCTTGGGAGGCAAAGGTGGAATCTGTTTCGTCTCCAGAACAACCAAAACAAAGTACCCTCAAAAGAGACACCCAAATACCAGCACAAAAGTTCTTGGTGCTTTTTACTGTACTTACAATCTACTAAAATGAAGACAACAAACTCAAAGTTCAGGCTTTGGACAGGCCCGGCCTTGGCAACCGCAGCCTTGAGGACAACCCTGGCACTGTCCGCCGCAGCCTGGATGGCCGAACATCATGTGACCCTGGCCATCGACATAGGGCATGACCATAGTGCCATCCGGCGCCATCTGCATGCCATGCATGCCCATGCCGTGCATGCCTTGCATGCCTTGCATGCCGTGCATTCCTTGCATTTGCTGCATGCCCATGTAGGGCATGCCCTGCATGCCTTCCATGCACATCTGGCCGGGACTTGCTCCCGCCGGGTTGCCGCTCTGACCGGGCCCCCCGGGGCTACCACCGGCCGGGCCAGACATGGGCATGCCCATGTTGGCCATGCCCATTTGGCCCATCTGGCCCATAGAGCCGCCCATCTGGCCGCCCATCTGGCCGCCCATCTGGCCGCCCATCTGGCCGCCCATGTTCGCCATGTTGCCCATGTTCGCCATATTGGCCATGTTCGCCATGTTCATCTGGTTGTTCATCATCTCGTAGTGAGAAGAATCCATCGCACCGAAGGTCCGGAAGAGATTGTGGTGTCTGCTGCAAGTGCCAGCGTGTAAATTGTTCGTGCAAGTGTTTCGCATGAGCTGGCTGGAAGCTGTGTTGAACATCTTTACGCGCGAAAGTGCACATGACTGTTTTGAGAGTAAACTTTTTCGCGAACCGCCGCGAGGTAAACAACCATGTCAACGCGAAATGCAGCCGTATGCTTCTGGGTTTCCGAGCTCCAGGTCTTGATTGGGGTCTTCTCCCTTCACAAAGCTCTGACCATGGAAAACAATACAACCAAGCAAGAAGCCATTGGGGTCCAGGCCAAATGTCGGCAAGGCGTCACAAAAACGGAACCTCTTATGACCCCTGGCTTTGTGGGATTCAACACGAGGGGGCAAATGGAACATGGAACACGCGCACTTGATGGTATTGTTTTGAGGTTACCCCCTTTTTGCCCTGCCTAAAAGGCAAGCTAGGGGGAGCCATACATAGGGATATGTCACTACAAAAGTCGTTGCAACGGGCTCCTTATGGCTCGTCTGAACACCTTCACAAAAATACACTCCCACATAACTATCCAAGACCCCGTCGAAGAAATCTGCTTTAGGAAATTCCACCAGAAAATCAACTTGTTGTTGCCGGGTATGCGTGTCTTTTTTGAAGGTACCTGTTTTGTTGGGGTGTTAAAGGGACACCAACAGGAAGGGGACCCGTTAAGCGCATGTCCAGTATGCCCTGTATGCGCCCCAGTACGCAGGTTCCGACACCAAAGTCTTCGCTCCTCATCTCCCTTGGCAAGGGCAAGATCCATGACCGAGCGCCCCTGCTCGTCCTCAATCGAGTTTCCAATTCGCGGAGGCAGGGACCAGTTCGCTCATGGCCAGCAAAGATGGCAGGAACTTTTCGGGCATGGACTGCAGAAACTGTTGTTGCCAAGAATTGTTGAAGTTTGCGCATTCAACTGGGAGGATGAGGGGGTGAGATCCCCAATAAAGCAGGGTCTGTAATTTCTTGGAAGGGTCTCGCACTTTGAATGATCATCTTGATCCAGCCCGACACCATGTTTGGATGGAAACATTGGTGGTGGCTGGGGTCAACGACGCCCGATGTGTACATGCCACCCATGGACTCCTGCCATGGATTTGTCTGACGTTCGGGGGGTCCTGGAAGGTCATGGTCCTCTGAAAACGACCCATCTTCCGCTGTGTTCCACGGCTTCGGGATGGTACTCCACCCGGAACACTCCCGGTACACCTGGACACCTTTGGCATGAGTTCTAAGCTCGCAATTGGAAGTGTCTTAGTCCTAAAATAAGGGATCCCACACACAGCAGGTTCCCCTTCGGTGTCCCTTAAAACCACCCCAAAACAAACCAAGTCTGAAAAGTGAGCTCCAAAAAACCACGGGAGCCCATGCCACACATTCCTGTCAAGTCGCTTTCCCCATTTCGCAAACTTGTTCGAACGGCAGTGGCCCGTCCTTGACGAAGGGATTCGCCTTCGCAATGATCAGCGCGTCCATGATGTCCAGGACGCCCTGCCAGCGTTGAACAGGGCTGTGGGGAATGGAATCCCCTTCTGCGATACAACAAAAAGGGCCCAACCCCAAAGTTTAAAGACTAGCCCCCCGTATAAAAAGGGAGCTTCCTTGTATCACAGAAGTGGTTGGATAAACCCCTTGATCAACCACAACCTGGTTTTGAACAAAACCTCCCTCCAGGGGATCTCTTCAAACGACGGAAAGGACAAGGTCTGTAGCATTCGCAAGGACCCCAGTTGGTAGAACCCGCTCTCAAGGGGTCCAATCCTGCAATGCCAATGAATCTCTCTGATGCAATCCAAGAGGTGTCAAGATTTCACCCAAGTTGGTGCCAAGGAAAGACCTTCCAAGACTGATTGGCTGATGAACCTCTTTCAAGCCACCCCGAGTCTTTGGGTGACCCATTGCACGATTTCAAACACCTGGGTTCCTGTCGGATGCCACGTCGAGTCCAACCCGTTCAACTGCCCCGATCCATGAAGCCATCCAAGGAGTCGAGGCGAAACACCCCCCAAAAAAAGACACCTCCCACCCATGAAGAAGCTGTGCATGTTGCAAAATGATACCGTGGTTGTCAAACATAGGGTAGCCCCCAAAAAAAAACTCGCCCTGGCAAATGGACACAAAGACGCACATCTGCGGTCCATAGACCCGATGTCCAGTTCCAGTGTGGAAACCCTTCAGACTCATAGGCAGACCGGGCCACTGAGTGGTCCCAAGTCTTGATTGTGTCCCTTGACAACGCATCAAGCTCACTGACCATCAAGATCGCCAGCTCGGATCCGAGAAGATTGGATGCTTCACTGTCAAAGTGCAACCTGCATCCCCTGCTACTTCAAATCCTACATTGTAGATTGGTCTGGACATGATGGTCTTCCACATGAGGGGCCCCTCTCGGCATCCCACATTGGAACTTAGCTTGGAACTTACCTTTGTTGGTGGCCGGCTCTTCGAGCCCTCGGTTGTTGACGTAGGTGGGAAAGCTCGCCCCGAGACATCTCCAAATCGGGCCCCAAGCCACCAATTGGTTGGGCAACCAGCGCGCCCGCAGACGGAGACGAAGAGCGCAAAGGGCGCAAGTTGCTTCGGGAAGCCAAAGGAAACGCAGAAATCCGGGGTGGGGCTGTCGTCCTTTTTTTGGAGGTACCCTCTTTTGGTTGCTTAAAGGGAAGCCAAAGGGAATAACAAAAAGAACCGCCGCCATGATTGGGCTCCAGATCCTGATTTGAACACACGCCGTCACATAACTTTAAGACCGGGCCAAAATCTATGGAGCATTGGTACCAAAAAGCAGACATCAAGGCTTTAAGATCACTAGAATTTCTGCATCTGCAAATCCAGCGTTGCTAAGGCTTGGTTCTCCTTTATCTTCACCATCGTTGTCACTTCAAAAATTTGCCCCCGAGTTCTGAACCATTGTCTGAAGAGAAGGATCCCTGGCATCAGCAGTGTGTGTGTAGAAGATTGATCCTCTTGGCCACAACTTCTCAGTTAGTCTGGCCAAAGCTCACCCATTGCCGTCCCATACAGCTTTGTCATCTAGTCGTCTACCCCACCAAAAGCGGCACCACTGATTATCAGGACAACAAACATCAGGCGGCTTGAACACTGATCGGTTGTATACCGTATACACCGCACTCCTTTTCTTTACTCACGGAATCGGCACTTAGACCTTGTGAGTCTCGATGGCCCTTCGAGCACCTTGGGTGCCGGCGGCCCTACCTGACAAATTGGGGCCATCCCTGCGTACCTCTTCCGCGCAGTGGCCACGGATCTTCCCTACGGCTCCGATCGGGGCACGCACGCAGAACACGGGATTCTCCCTGCACACCCATTTGCTTGAGGGTTGCTAAATGGAGCAATGACCATCAGCACCCTTAGGGTTGAAGCACATGGCGAATCCCCCGTGTTCCGAGAAAAAGCAAAAGAAAACACATCCTCTCGCGGAAATGTCAGGTAACGTAACAGGTCGCCCATGCTTTGTGGTGGTTTTGTTCTCCAATTATTCGTCTCTCCAGCTTCGAAGCACTCGTGTGCTTGCTTGCGCTCAGTTGTAGACACGGATCACCTTGCGCCAAGAGCGCCGCTTATGGTTGAAGGTTCCTAGTCTCCACTAGGGAATGTGACATCGGCAAGGGGATGACTGCACCAAAATTTTCGGGGCGACTGCAAAATAACTACTCGTACCCGACGGCAAGACAGGATTCAGCATGAGGCCGCAAGTTTCAGGTCACTATAAGCATCCTTTCAAAGGGATGTGGTAGCAAAGCCAAAGGCAAAACTTCACCAATTTGGGTGTCCGGTTGCAATAGTGCTTGTAGTTTGTGGTGTCCTTGTCAGGCTGGCTGAAAGGGAAACCACAGGGGACCAAAACACCACTGCGGGGGGTGGGGGGTGGGAAACCCCTATTTTGGCACAAACCATGCTCGTCCTTCCGGAGTGGACTGGCCAAAACAAATACAAACTATTTACCACGAAAATGGTCCAACTCCGAAAACTTAAACTTCCATCAGGGAGTGAGGCTCGTCTACCTCTCTGCAGGGTTTTCCACTCGTTGACGACCAGATAGACTTCAACCCAGGGGTTGACGTCCGGGAAACCCCTGGGTTTAAGTCTATCTTGGTCGACGAGTGGAAAACCCCGCGCCTCTCTCTCTCTCTCTCTCTCAGCTCCGATTTACCACAACTTTCTATTCACCACTAAAATGGTCCAACTCCAAAACGTGACTCAAGTCCCCTCAGGGAGTGAGGGTCTTCTACCTCTCTCTCTCAGCTATGGCCTGCGTGATCTCCACCCGGCATACCGGGCATTGGCAATTCCGCCCCACGATGTCCTTGGTGCCTGGCGAGCGGCAAGCGACGCTCAGCCAAGCACGCGCAGCGTGCTAAACCACCGGTTGCGCCGGGTTGTGTTATTTGACATGTCAAAATAGGGACGGAGCCAAAAGACTGTCGTCTTTTTGGTTGCCTTGAAAACACACAGAGACATCCGTGCACCGCTCCGACTCCGAGTTCTTGAAACAGGTTTCTCGGGCATGGGGAGTTAGAGATGGACGGGCTTCTTTTGCTGTCTTTGCTACTGCCTTTTGTTTGATTCAAAGGGAAACCAAATGGAAGTGCTCTGAACCCTGCCATGAGGGTAGGAGTTTGGGTACCTAAAGGGAGACCAAAGGAAGAAACCAAGCTTCTCTGAGTTGTCATCTCGGGACAGCTTGAATGGATTGCTGTGCATCCCAGTTACCCAAATTGGTTGGGATCCAACAATGTTCCTTTCAAATGCCAAAGGGTGCTTCTCTTGGCCACCCACAAAGAGGCACACAGAAGTGGGTGCTTTACCTGGCTCTGAACCGCAAACCGAAACCGCCAACGGAAGCCAAGATGCAGTTGCCACAGAGCCGGTGCCCGCATTGCAGGACCATGTCCATCTTGTTGGATTGGCACACCTCGCGGGGCCCTTCCAGAGAGCCATGTTTATCTTAGTTTTCTTGGCCCAAATGGGGTGCACGGAAAAGAGTATGTTCAGCTTCTGCCTACCCTTCTTTGTGGAACAGCCTTGCAAAATCGGCTTCCCTGGTTACCTTCTACAATGCTGACTGGAAGCACCTGGTCATATAGAAGCATATTCACCCAAGGCGCCAAAGGTCATACGAAAGGCATGCTGAGTTTCTTGTTTGGACCTTCCTTCGAGCAAAGGGCCTGTCACAAATTGAGAACCCCTGTATTTTCTGAAGCAACAAACAACGCTTCACAAAGGGTCAATTGGTCTGCTTCCTCCGTAGTAAAACAACAAAAACTGTCATTTTCATCTGCGTCAGGGTCGCTAGTATAGTCTCTTCCCTCTACTATGCTCCTTTGGATATTATCTGTTAACGTACTCGTAAGTTTAAACATAAATTAATGTTGATCAAACTTGTTGTGTTTGTGATCTTCCTTTTAAACCTGCACTTGGTTTCTTTTTTGCATAACTTTGCAACTTGTAGCTACCATTAACATTCATAAAATGACTCAACTGACAAGCAAGAATCACTGCTTGTTGGCCAAGCTGCATGCTCCACATCTAGCCAAGAAAAATCCGAGAATCCCCGCTTGATCCTGCTGCCTTTCCGCCAAGCAGCTGGACAGGTCGTCTCTGGGCTGTCTGCTGGCTGACTGGGGGGCATCGGCCTTGGATCTGTCGCTGTGTGCAGAGCATGAAGCTCCGAAACTACGGAGGGGACGCGTCAGTCTGCAGATTTTTCGCCATTCCAAAAGCTGAATTAAAGGGATCCCCAAGTAAAGAGCCGTCATATATACATATATATATATATTCTACTCCCAGGTCCAGGTGAGCTCGCCGTAACATAGGCAGAACATTGTGCAGTGGCGTTGCCCAAGAAGCGTGTCACGTCAAGTCCAATATGCGTGGAACGCAACACGCTGAAACATCTGATGTGCCGACTTACCCGAGGCCTCCGTTGGCCTTTGGGAAAACTGCCATCAGCTTTTTTGGGTTGAAAACCGTGGGAAATGGGGCATGGAACAAAAATGAGGGATACGTGTTTGTTGGCTGGCAGTTGATCTAAGGAAACCGTGGGATCCAAAACGCCTGGCACCATCGGAGGTCTAAACAAGCCATGAGCAACAAGCCAAGCGGCGGCAGCTGCACGGCAGTCTTGACGACCATAGCTGGCAAAGAACGTCGACACGGGGCGCCATGCTTTGACTTACCAACATATGGCTTTAGCCCGGGAGGTTCATTCATTGCCAACAACAACTGCCCTAAGGTTCAAACTCCATTAAAATAATGGTGGTTATATTAACCCCACCATGTTAATGGTGGTTTGAACACCAAAGACAGTGGTTTGTTTGGAAAGTCCAAACAGGTGAATGGAACATGCAGCCGGGACATGTGACAGGGATGCGGGAGGCCAAATGTCGTCGGGCCTGCCATTACGGGCCTCCCCCAAAGCCGGACCCAACCGTGCAGTGGGTAAGGATCGAGGGGGCAAACAATGGGATCATTGACTCCCAGCAAGATTGGCCTCTCAGCAGTCCAACTGGTTGCTTACCGGACCCTCAATATTGGTGAAGTTCAACATTGGGTTTCCCTTTAAAAGCTAGCTAGGATGGCATATTAGTGTATGTCTTCTTTTGTTTTCAGGTACCCCTTTTGACGCGGATTTAAACGGGAACCAGAAAGAAACTAACATGTCTCAGGGGTTCCTTATTCCGAAACACCCATGTGTGTCCCTCCTCTCAATGCACAACAGCACGGCCGCTTGTCTTGAACATGCCAACAGCGGACACCCAATAGGGATTCTCGGAGATGACTCTGTACCTGCGCTGTGGTGGAGTTTACTGAAAGAAACAGTTTGACTGTTTGGAGGCATAGACTAAAAGATGAAGAAGTCAGCAAACATCAAAAGTTTGAACACCAAACTCGTATCCTTAGAGCCGAGACACTTTTGGGCTCATCCCAACCTAGCTATACCTACCAGGTCTATAAGAGTCCTCTGCCTCTGGAGAAGGCAGAAGTGCATTTCTCGTAACCCCAAAGCTCCAGTCGATTTTGGGGTTAGCCCAGACGCCATGTTGCGTGGTTGATTCTAACAAGCTTCCCCCTCCAAAGGTCCAAAGGTCCACCCTCTTCCCTGTTCACCTATACAGGGGTTCCCCCTCCAAAAAACTGCTGGGTGTGCCAGTTTGTTTGAGGCATCCCTCTTTTGGGTTGTTTTGGAAAATCAAAGGGAAAACCGAAGTCCAACGAGGTCCTCCAGTAGAAGGATTGGAATAAGGGTACCAACGTTTTTTTCTGTAGTCTATTTTAGTAGGGGAACCGAATCTCCCAACCAAGAAAGTTGGTGAGAAAAAGGGCACCTAGCTGGGGGACCTAGACAAAGGGCACCTAGCTGCCCCGAAGCGCGATTCAATCCCCGGGTCAATCAGCAAAAACATCACCAACCAAGAAAGGATCTCTCTGAAACTTTGAATATCGCTGAGATCGCAGAACTTGTTCGTGTCGCTATGATTTATCCGAAAATGTATGTCCTTGCCACGGTCTCATGTCTTTGTTCTCAGCTCCAACCCTGTGCCTGCCTTTTGCTGTGCCTTGACTAGGTCCTCCAGTAGCGAGGTTAGAATAAGGTTTTTTCTGTAGTCTATTGTCGTAGGGCAACCCTCCCCCAAAAAAGGGTGAGAAAGGGCACTACTGGGACCTAGCCAATGTAGGGTCCATTTCAAACAGAACTTCACTCCCCTCCATTCGCCACTTTTGGGGTCGCCCCTGGGTCGGTCACCTTGCACCACCGGAGGTGCCACGGGCATGCCCATGGGGACGCCCGCACCCTCGGCGCGGTATTTTGGGTCAGTTCTGCCGAGAGGAAAAGGCGATCGGCACCAGAACGGTGCCGGTTTTTGGTCGGGTTTCACAATCAAAACCTGGTACACACATGGTCTACCCAGACCCATGTAAAGAACTAAAAGGCGGCTGCACCCATGTATGGTTGGGACTATCCCTTACCCGGGTATGGATTGTGGCTCAAGTGCTGTTTTGCTCGGCGAAAAACAAACGGAAAAGGTGACTCACTCATGCTTCTGCTGAGTGACAAAAATATATTCAAGCAATTGGTCTCTGCGAATGCCAGGATAAATCAAGATGTTCTGTCCAGCGACCGACAAATTGAACGGAGGCCTCCAGTAACCGAATTGGTTGGGGAGAGCAAATCGATTGAACTGGCTTGTTTCAAAAAGGGTGCCCCCACTTTGGCATCCCTTTAAACCAACCAACGGGGGGTGCCCTCAGAAGACAGCCCCGCATACAAAGGAAGCTCAAAAAAGTTGAGGTTGCTCCATAGAGAGCAGTTACCAAATGCGGCCTGAGCACTGCATCGCTTGTTTGCATGGTGAAGTGGGAGCATTGAAACTGACATTAAAGAGGAGCTGAATCTGTCATGGGGCTTGGGGAGGGAGCCCGAAGGCCGAAGGGCTCACGGATTCCTGCGGAGGTTGACCGGACTTTGCGCATATCTAGGGGTGCCTTCCATTTCCATTCTTAGGGATCCGGATCTTTCTAGGAAACCTCCGGAAACCCAAGGAAAGCGGCCAGTCGGAAAGAACAATGGTTGAAAAGAATGGAAAAGGAAAATCAACCCCTAGAACATAGCCATCCCAACCAGCCCATTTCTGCCTTTTCTGGATCTCGCTTCAAAATTGGGGTTCCAGACATTGTGCTGTTCACAAGAGAAGCCAAATGGGTGGCCCATTGAGGGAAACATGGGGGGGGGGCATGTCACTTTCGAAGCTTCCTTTTTGGGTTGGCTGGTTTAAAGGGAAAAGGCACCACCCAAAACTGGGAATCCTATAAGACAACTCACTTCCTGAGTGCACGGGCCAAAGAAAGTAGCCCAAACTGCTTGTATCCCATCTTTTAGATGGCGACCGAACCCAGAAAGCGCCTAAACTAGGTCCTCCAGTAGAGAGCTTAGAATAAGGGTACCAACTTTTTCTGTAGTCGATTTTAGTAGGGGAACCGAATCTCCCAACCAAAAACGGGGAGAGAAGGGCACTACTGGGGCACCCAGTAAAGTCCAGGAAACTCAGGGAGTCAGACCAACCCAGCTAGGACAGACCCCTCTCAGGTCGGGTTGCCCCCGGAGGCGGGCCGTCCAGAGAATAGACTTCCATGGCGTTGCCGGTCCAGGTGTCACCTGGGCGCGGTGCAAAGCGTGTTTTTGTTGTTTCGTTTATTAGAATTATGATGAGTATTAGTATTGTTGTTACTATTATTATTATTATTATTATTATTATTATTATTATTATTATTATTATTATTATTATTATTATTATTATTATTATTATTATTATTATTATTATTATTATTATTATTATTATTAATTATTATTATTATTATTATTATTATTATTATTATTATTATTATTATTATTATTATTATCATGATTATTATTATGGTTTCCTTATTATTATTATTATTATTTAGTATTATCATTAATATTATAATGGTTTATTATCATTATACTATTCGTATTATTATTGTTATTATTATTGTTATTATTATTGTTATTATTATTGTTAGTATAGTCGTTTACCATTATACAAAGCCACCCTCCAAATGGTAGGGTGAAGGGACACCGCATGAGTTTCTGACAGTAAAGGCTGTTCGACAACCAACTGAGCCCCCCATTTCACCCAGGGACACCCCTATCAATAAACTGGGGTTAACTAATATGAGGTCAACATTCTATCTACCTTGGTGGTTTGCTGGTTTGCTGGTTTGGAAAGCTACCAACCAAGGGCTGAGTCTAACATTGGCCCCGGGTACGTCGAGGGCCCAAGGCCCCGCAATGCAACATCTAGCTGTCTCTATATTCAAAAAAATGTCAAAACTTGGCTGACGTTGGAAAGGGAGCAACAAAAAAACAATAGCAGTTAAGTGGTTGGATATCAACCACTAAACCACAATAAACAAAAATGTAAAATGTTTCCCAACAACAACCATGAAAACAAATCCTTGTGCGGGCCATGGTTATGATTGCAATAGGAACCCTTACCGTGGGTATCTAAACTCTCTAAGGGGCTAAAGACCATCACTGCAAAGGGGTGTTGCGACCCTCCTCTTCTTTAGGAAATCGATGTAAACAATGGAACGTTCTGTGTGGCAGTGACAAGACTTCGGCATGAGAACTCTCCAACACACAAAGGTCTAGGGAGTTGTTTATCCATCCCAGCCTGGAAAACCCTGGATACATTGTTTCTCCAATTCCGATCTTACCACCCTCAAGGCTAAGCGGGTAGCCTCAACAGAACTGACTGAGCGAGTTGGAGCTACAGGTACACTTGGGCAAGAGCATCTGAAGCAGCGCCGTCTGCAAGAAGCTGTGGCAGGAAGCAGCTGCTTGGTGGGTTTGGCACACGCTGCATATTGTCATTTGCTTGCCAAGTCAAGCAAGCCAAGCAGAGCTCGTGCTTCAAACATGGCGAAACAACGCTAGAGACTTGACGAGCGCATATGTGGCACCCTACACCGCATCCTTACATTAAGGTGGGAACTGTGTCGTCTGTGTCCGTCGTGTGTTTGCCCTTCTCGCGAGGATTGTTGGCCTATTCAATCCCCAGTGGGTGGATCATCATTCTGAGGTCAGCCTACAACCCGCATGTTGCCGGCTTCTGACTGCCCCTGGTACAGCTCCAGGATGCAAGACAGACATGAGACAACAGGTCAAGAGGTCGATGTGATTAAGCGGCTAAGCGAAACACTTGGATGCTGGCATAAAGTAGACCCAGTGGGGAACCAACCCGCCAAAACGTGAAACCACTTTGTCCAAAGATGACGGACAAAATTTGTCCCAGAAGTCACATCCCACGTGGCTGTGTGTGTTGTTTTTGGGAAACCTTAGTCTGAAGGGAAACCATCTTTCAGAAAGCCCACTTTCGGGTTGTGATTGTTTTGTTTAATGTCTGGCCGGAAAGCAAAGAATATCCCGGAAGATCGATATTTCAAGGTTTCCATGTGAAAAACCAATGGTCCAACCCAATCAACAGCAGCCACACCCATTTTGACATCCCACCTCCGAACAGCGGGACCCCTCTCAGGTCAGCGCCATCATCGTACTTAATCTTGCAGCGATTGTTGGTGTAGAGCCTCGGCCAGGCTCATTTGGTCTCAACCTACCCCCAAGCCTAGTGTCTTCTAGGTTGGAGCCACCCCCCCCAACAGAAAAAATGTGGCTTTCCTGTTGGTTCCCCTTTTTTCCCCTCCCCCCACCCCCCCCACCCCCCCACCCAAAAAAATGGGGTCCCCCAAACTGTGCCCCAGTTTACGGCAAAGCCGAGGGGCAAAGGGCATCTTAAAGAGCACCCGTGTTGCACAGGTTGACCTTTGCTCAAATGCCATGGGTTCGCAGCAGCGGAACCTGGTGCTCCTTTGCTTTTGGGCGGAAGAACTCTGCGACCTTTGGGCCAGGAGTCTGGGTATCCGACAAACTCCATTTAACCTTCGCAAGCGGTGGGATGCACGAAACATTTTCTTGACATCTCAAAGATCAGGAACATCTCCTAACTTTGACCGTTTCAGCTGCTTCTTCTTTCTAGGGTAACCCTTTGGTGGACATCAGAATTCAATGAAGCTTCATGAACACAACTTTTGAAGTGATTCCCCATTCTGCTTAAGGGTCATGGAGACAGGAAGGTAACAACTCCCCCCCCATGTCTCGAATGGTCACCAACTGGAGCGAAAAGGTCGATCCAGTCTAATCCGCATTAAGCAAGACGCGTGTGCGTCTAGGGCTAGTCCACCCAAGGTGACGGACTTGCGCTTGATGAACGCTCACAGGTTTTTTGGGCAGTACTCCGCCTTCCGCCCCGCCTTCCGCGTCCTTCTTGGGTTGCGGTCCCTGGCCTTTTCCCCAGTGTCGAAAGGGAACATGCCCCACGCTGCGGTCCCTTCTTGACACAAATTGATCCGAGCACCCCACTTCGAAGGCTACACAGAAGCGACAAGTGGGGCATATAAGCAAGGAAATACACATAAATACAAAATCCGAACACACCCACCCACCTGCGTGTATATTCATCATTACAATGATACGTGTGTCAAATGTATGCACATATTCTATATGTCTTACAAGAACAACATAATACTTATGTGGCTTTCCTTTAGCGTGCCTTCTCGTTTGAACGATTCCCTGCGTCGAGGCGAAGCGCCTCGCCACGGTGCCGCAGTACCAGCGCCCGTCCCCGCCCTCTGCGATGGTGTACTGGGTCTGCCTGGCGCAACAAATACCAAGGTGAAGTTTAGACCAACAAGGATATCTAAGAATACAACATATGATGTATATACATATATATATATGTGCCAGTATACAGATATGTAGCAATATGTATTCTCGCTTGTTTTCTGCTCCCCTGCTAAAAGATTAACTTTTGGTGGTTTAATGGAAAACCCATTAGTTCGCAAAAAGATAAAGTCCTGCCATCCAAGCAAAATGCACCTCTGTATATATGTCTCGACATAGTGTTCAAGGCCGATCTCGTTTGCCCCCCAACTGCTGGCTTTTGGTTCTGGAGGCTCCCATTCGGCTCCCGAAATCTCGCTTCGGGCGCGTAGGGTTTTGTTTTGAGCCGCTTGGTACCCCTGTTGGGATGCGTGCAAAGGGAAGCCAAGAGAAAAAACCCGCAGTCTTGGGGATATGTGGAACCATATGGGCGTGTGTGTTTTTGGGGGACCCCCCAACATAGCGGGTTTCCCTTTTGGTTTCCCTGTATAACCAAGCAAGAAGGGGCACCATCAACAAAAAGACAGACCCATATCTGGGATGCGTTCCAGGAAAATTCGCATGTTTAGGGATGCCACATTCACACCACCGTGCGGAAGTCCTCTCAACTAGACATCAGAAGGAAGCCAACCATGTTGCGGTCCGCAAAAGGAAGATAGGACTAAACTCATATTAATAGTCTGGCTGGGCTGGACTACCTCCATTTGCAGAAGAGCCTCTTGGATAAACAACAGATTCCCAATAGTGATAGATTCCCTGTAAATCAACAGAGACAAGAGACAATAACACACATTCTTAATATAGCAAATGGCAACTACCAAATTGAAAAAGTTGCCATCCCCGCCAGAATGATTAGTTTGCCCCCTGAATTGGTCCAGCAAACCCCAAAACATCAGAGGTGCAAGAATGCACAATTCATCCCTCCCTCTGAGGCTTCCCGGCACAGTGTTTCATCCATTGTGGCTGGCTCTTTGTGTTGCATTCTATTGTCACTGCAATGAGTCTATTGCAAAGCTTTCTTGAAATCAACAAGATGCCGGACTCTGACAGTAAAGTGCAACAGCGATGGTTTGAGAAGGTCACATGCGGCGCAGACGAGTGCGCACCCAACAGAAATAATCCGGTGCCTTCCCCCCCCCCGGAGAATGTTTAATCTGGATCATCCCGCCCTACCCAAATCGTCCTTGCTGCCAGAGTCTCAAATCAAATGGCACTTCAAACCGAACAAAATACTACGTAATTACATCAAATCCACTGCAACTCAAATCGCATCTCGAAAGGAATATCCAGCAATACTGCGTCAAATGGAAACATGCACCGAAGTTTCTCTTGCAATGTGTTTGGACTCTCTGCAATCCAGATGCCGAACTCAAAGATACTAAAGTAGTATCGCTTGCTACGTTTGATCTCCGAACCATACTGCAGCCAAGCGTCACCCGCTTGCCCTTTGTTATCTGTCCATTCCTCAGAGTAGCGCCCAGATTCACCCATCGACTCTTGGTACTACCAATATATGAATAATTATAAAGTTTGGCGTTCCTTTTACTTTCCCGCCCCAAAATCATGGGGTGAACAAAAAGCTTGGCGTTCCTTTTGGTTTCCCGCCCCAAAATCATGGGGGTGAACATCCTTTTTTTTGTGGGTAGTTTGAGACCTCCCTCCCTTATTTGTACCAGGTCCACATCGGCAAGGCTCGCACCGTTCACGACATCCGGCTCCGGTCCGAAGAAGAAGGACTCGCAATTACCCATTGCCTCGTGCGAAAGCTGTAACGTGTTGGACCTCGCGGCTGGCGAACCAAAAAAACACGCCTGGCTTGCTCTTATTGTTGCTCAGGAAAACGACTGGTCAACACAACGCAGAAACTTTGGCTTGCCACTCAAGTTGGCTTAAGACTAAAGTCCAGGAATTGAGGCAGCGAGTGTTTGATGGTCCATTTGGTGAAGGTTAAGATATTTAAGAGATCCGATGCTCAGAACAGTCTTCCTTCTGCGCAATGCAAACCAGGACCCATTCAGCAACCTTCAACGGTTGAAGCCCTTTTTTGAACTAGAATTGCCCTGGAATCCACGGCAAAAGCGCTAAGGCCTGTTCATACTGGACTTACTGGACGATCTACACCTTTTGAGACCTGTTGGCTCGGCGTACCAACGACCCGATCGGGCTAGAACATTGGTCAGGAAACAAAACCGATATTTTATTGATGCTTTTGAGGCTCGCAGCATCCCTGCTCATGTTGACTCAGCTAGTCCACCATGATCTTTTGCCAAGCTGCCTCACCCAGCACACGGCACGCACGCGCGCGCGTGAAAAGGTGGGAGGAAAACCTTGCTTAGGCACCGAATCTGTACATCCTTTGAGCCACTGCGGAGATGAATCGATCCCATGCAGCGACAGAACGCAGCCAAGGCATCCCCGGCTTGGAATATCCGTGGAAGAGACATTGCCCCTTAGTTGGAAGTTTGGATTGGTGGTTTGGGGATTTGAAGCCCTGGGTCTTAAATGGGAAAGCAGCCAGGAAGACCTCCAAGCCGGCGGGCTCCAAAGCCAATCCGGTGGAAGCTGATAGAAGGTTTTGAGAACCATTCCGGGAAGGGGCCGAACCTGCACTCCGAACTGGCAACAGACATATGGACAAAAAAAACACCTCTGCTAAACATGTCAAATCGGTAACATTGCAACACAAGCATGGAATCGCCGCTGTTGTTGCTTTGAGTTGGATGAACATTGATGGCAGAACTCCATGTTGGGTTCATCCCACTCTTACCCACATGAAGCGAGCTTGTACCATCTAGCCGCTCTAGCCATCTTTTAAATACTTGCACAGTTCTCTGTGCCACCTTTTGTTGGCAAAAACACACACATGTTCCCAGAAAGATGGGCAGGAGGATCCCACCAAACAGGTGGCTCGTCCTTTTGAAGGGACCCCTTTTTTCGCTTGGCTTCAAGGGAAAACCAGCAGGGGAAAACCGTTGTGCCATTTGGCTGTGGGTCAAAAATATGTACCCAAAATGGGTTGCCCTAGTAAAGGGATAAACATAGACTCAAACCTGCCAGTTTTCTGGTGGTGTAATTTTGACCCATACCCACCAAAACATGGTGGCTCGCCCTTTTTGGAGGGACCCCCTTTTTGTTTCGCTTCAAAGGACAACCACCAGGACCACTGTAATGGTGGTGTAATTTTGACCCGCCATTTGTGAACCCCTACTTAATCGGGTAATGAACCGGGAAAATTGCGGCTCCATTTGCTGAAGCCTGGCAAAAAATGAAACAAAACATGTCCAGTAGTCATAGCTTCCCACTAAAAAAACCAACAGGGAAAACATATTCTTGAGCAAATGGAAGAATATGGACCTATCATCCCCATTTTGGAGGGTCCCGAGTCCACGCTACCAAACCTACCCCTCGCCTCGCCTTCTCCACGGCCTGATGCAGGCCTTGCGGCACCTGAAGGCATCTCGAAAGCCTCTCTGAGAGGCTGGAAGGCGGGCGGGGGAGGAAGCCTTAGGGATCTGTTTTTTTTTTTTCCGGAAGATTCTGGGGGTTGATCTTCCTTTTCCATTCTTTTCAACCATCATTCTCACCTCGGTAAGGGAAAAACCAAGGGAAAAAGCGGCCGTATTTTCTAGGGGTTGATTCCTTTTCCATGCGTTTTAACCGTTGATCTTTCCAAGAACCCGATCCGTTTTCCCTGGGTTTCGAGAATGCCAAAAAGGGAAACCAAAACGGAAACGAGAACGCATGTTCAGGCTGGAAAAAAAATGAGCAGAAGGACGAAGAAGCAAAACCCCAGGCGACCCGTGCTGGGCAAATCGGACATGGCGAGAATCGCGTCACGTTCCTTCCTGATTGCAGAATCGGGATGGATGCAGCCTTTAAAAAAAAGGAAGAATTGGCGACTGTGCAAAAATGATATCCAAATGATGCCCAACTGCCAACCCATGTGTTTCTGCTCGCGTTTGAGAGATCACATGTGGTGGCCATCGCAACAAAGAGCGATTAGCTTTCCAGGCGCAGATGACCCGGATCCGGTGTCATGTTGGCGGGAATGGCTGGGACCCCGGCTTAAAAATGCCTTATGTGTCTTCTCCCCACCAAAATGGCTTTGGTTTTCCTGTTGGTTCTCCCTGAAAAACACTCAAGGGGCTCCCTGAAAAAGGACCGGTGGGTTTCCAGCGACCGCTCCAGCGGCCCTCGGGTTTCGCGTTGCCGTTCACCAGGGTGTGAGCCCGGTGTCTAAGGGACTCCCTGTGCCTGCCAGGCAAAAGGCGCCACCAGCGCCAGCCGCAACAAGCCACACATAAGCATACGGCTTCATCGATCACAAGCGATGATTTATACATATATATGTGCAGTATGCATATGTCAGAAATCAAGAAAGACCGCAAGCAAGCAAGCAAGCAAGCAAGCAAGCAAGCAAGCAAGCAAGCAAGCAAGCAAGCAAGCGAAGCGAAGCGAAGCCAAGCGAAGCGAAACGAAGCGAAAGGGCGCGCAGGCAGGCAAACAAGCAAGCAAGCAAACGGCACACCCACACAACAACCGCAAGTACTCCAAACCCTCAAGCACTCAGCAAACCATGACCGTCTCCCTGCCGAAAGAGACCGCCCAGAAATTAACGTTGCAACAAAGGGCGCCACTAACTCACTTTATGATTTGTATTGCTAGTTCTCATGACCCCTATATCCTTTCATGGAATCCCAAACTCGATCATCCCTGACCAGCTAGCTTTGGCCAAACAGAGTCCTGACTCTCACCACTTGTTCGTTTTTTTCCCCACCCAGAGTCGGATGACCCGACCCTCCATTGGACACCCCGAATTTGTTTGGCACCCGGTCTCAAAATTGGCTGTTTGAGGGCCCCAAATGAATCGAATTCCAAAAACCCTGGGGAAATGGCTGGTTTTTGAAAAGAAGAATGGCTGAAAAGAATGGGGAATCAACCCCTAGAACTGTTGCCTTGCTTTTTTCCCCAAGCACCAAGCTCCACGGAGACTGGACTTGACTCCCGGTCAATCATCTTGCCGGGGCCGGCGCCACACCGCAGGCGAGCAGCGCCGCCACCGCCGGGAAGTTCTGAAGCCGCCTCAGTGCGTAGCACGGTGCACCGTGGACGCCAACTCAGTGGATGGTTGTGAAATCCATTTCGCACCACTTTGAAACCATGGGAAACCATAAGGTTTGTTGGTCTTTGCAGGGGAATCATCCTTCCACGGTCTCTGAGGTGCAGGATTTCGTCCATCCACTGCTCAAGCTTGCTGGTGCGATAGGCAGGGAATGAGACTCGATGGAATGATCCTTATCAACTATCCCCAATTTGATTCCCTTTTAAGGGGCTTTCCAAAACGGTTCATTCCCTCATTCCCTGCTGAGCACCAGCAAGCAAGGGTTGCTTCTGGTTGATTTACTTGCAATCTTCAGTTGGCTTTCAACCTTAGGCTAGCTATGCACCAAAGCCCGATTTGAGGAGGAAACTAATCTTGCGGTTTTAGGGTTCCATGTAAACTTGCATATCTGAAACAACTGGGATGAGTCACAACTCACAGCCAGGGCCGAACATTCCCACAGCTTTCTCTCCGCAGCTCCACTCTGGAGCTTCTTATTTTGAACAAATGGCCATGGGTCAAGAGCCCGTGCCTCCAGTGAACATCCCAATCCCAACTAAAATTGACTAAAATGGGCGGTGCACCTACCCCAAAATGGTATTATTGGTTTTGACCCACAGCCAAGTGTTCTACCGTTTTTTGGTCGAGTAAGGCGAAAAAACGAATCGGTTTAATGACAGAAAGAAACCAAAGCCTACTCCGCCACAACCATGCCTTTCTGGAAAAGCACAGCGTCCAGTCATTTCTCAGACGTGGTCCTTGAACAACCTATCTTTTGCCATTGGAATGATTGATAGCTGGACTTTTTAGGGGGGCCCTTGAAGTCCCCGGAAAGCCCAAAGGTCACTAGGCCGGCTTTGGGTGAAGCTTCCTTCCTCTCGAATGCTCGTGCCCTGCAATTGTTGTTTAAACGAGCGAAGCGAGTCGCCGATCCGAATCCTCGCCCACATGGTGACCACAGCCCACATCAAAGTTCTGACCCACAAGTCTAAGACACAATTGCAAAGAGCTGTTGGGGGTCCTAATGATTGTGTTTGTTCCCGATTTTTTTGCGGGGTACCCTTTTTGGTTGGCTTTGCAGAAACCAAGGGGCAAACTGCCATTTTGTGGGCCCCCTAAAAACTGACACCCCCAAACAGTCCTGGACCTGTAAAAATTGCAGAGCTCGCCCTATTTGTTCGCAAGTTCGCTGAGTCCCGGCCCTTTCAAACCTGACAGTCGACTATCGGATAGTTTGACAACTTCCATTTGCTTAAGGCCCCCTGGAAAAACCAAATATTTCCAGTAGTGATAGATTCCCTTTAAAATCAACGGGGGGGGAAACATATTCTTAACCAAATGGAAGACAATAAACGGGGGAGTTGCGTTGGGCACTGAGCCAGCACACCCCCGAACGGCCATCAACCCCTTTGTCCAAGTAACCTCCTTTGGTTTACTCATGTCCGATCGAGTGGACTAGCCGACAAAAAGAAGTCCTGGAACTCTCTTTCCATTTTCCAATAAAATGCACTCAGGGAGTGAGGTTATTTCGCGGCCATTTGACCGCCAGGGGCAAAGCTGCAGGATCCTTTTCAAAATGCCACGCCCTTCAGGCTAAAAGCGTATGCCACATGGCTTGACCATGGAACCTCTGTACAGAGTTCGGTTTTCTGCAAAGCCACTCGCCGTTTCAGAATGCCATCAAGTGGCAGTTGAAGTGGCGCAAAAGAAGTGCCTTGGAAATTGGAATGCATAAACTCACTGAGTGGACATGTAAAAAACAGAAATAAAAACTTGCTGACCGCTAGGCTAGAGTAGTATTTGTCCACAAACGAGAGTAAACTCTAGCAAATGGCATGCGTCATTAGGTTTTGTGAGCTTCAAATGGCAACGAGATCCGACCCTGACAAGTGGTTTTTGTGTTTGCCGCGGGAACAGACAAAATCCAACAAGGCCAAAGGCCCAAAAAGTTAAGCAAAAGGGCTGGCAACATCTTGCGTGTATTGAAGCGGAGAGCACACCCAGCCGCTTGGGCTGAATTTTTGATGCCGGACTGACGGCTTGTTGCCGAATCCTCCTGGGTGCAAAAGAAGGGATGGTTTTTCAAGGGGCCCGAAAAGTCGCAGAATAAGTACATCCCATCCCTTGCCGGCTTTAGGACAAAACAAATTCCCATCCTTTCCGGCTGTGGGAACATAACTAGCTAAGTCCCGAGTTTGCACCCAGCCTCCAAAAAGCTGGATATCGATTGATATACGTATAACCTGGGAAGTGATCCTGGCAAGCCGCAAGCTTCCGCTCTTGAAGTGACCTGCAGGATCGATCAACGGGGATACACCAAGGAGAGGCTAGTGCTATGTTTGTTTGCAGGTGTGCCATGAATTCTCCGGTATGAGGAACGTCCCAAAATGTTGGGGGTTCAATACCGATACTATCATGGATTGCCTGAAGGTATAAGTTAGGTTCCTGGATTCACAGAATGTCTCCTTGGACGCTGGAGGCTCTTGAGAGCCCCCCAGTCCCAAAAATGATGGGCCGCGCTCAGGCGGCGCAGCTACCTGGCTATCCTGCCGCAGAGGTTGCGACTTCCCTTCACATGGTGCTATGCTGAAGGAAAAATATGCTTAAGCGGAGCATCTCCTTATTCCTACTTGCAAAGATTGAGGGCATCCAATGACAAACCATCCGGCATGCAGCTCAAGCCTGGCGCAGGTCTGGGTGGTAGCATAAGCATGTAAAGACATCGCACAACTAGCACTAACTACCCCAATTCCGTTGACTTCTCAAGCTGGCTGTCCCTTGCTAGCATACACTATCTCCCAACATGGCATCTGACAGGGCGCTTGAGGAAGTTGGTCCAGGTGGGCTCACATGCTAGAACCAAGCTGAGGCCATCTATTCTCAACCAACCCAAAAAGGACACCTATGCAGGTGCCTTCTGTTTGGCAAGGGGTATTCTCAACCAAACCAACCCAAAAAGGACACCTATGCAGGTGCCTTCTGTTTGGCAAGGGGTATTCTCAACCAAACCAACCCAAAAAGGACACCTATGCAGGTGCCTTCTGTTTGGCAAGGGGTATTCTCAACCAAACCAACCCAAAAAGGACACCTATGCAGGTGCCTTCTGTTTGGCAAGGGGTATTCTCAACCAAACCAACCCAAAAAGGACACCTATGCAGGTGCCTTCTGTTTGGCAAAGAAATTATTCTCAACCAAACCAACCCAAAAAGGACACCTATGCAGGTGCCTTCTGTTTGGCAAGGGGTATTCTCAACCAAACCAACCCAAAAAGGACACCTATGCAGGTGCCTTCTGTTAGCAAGGGTATTCTCAACCAAACCAACCCAAAGGACACCTATGCAGGTGCCTTCTGTTTGGCAAAGGGTATTCTCAACCAAACCAACGGGAGCACCTATGCAGGTGCCTTCTGTTTAGCAAGGGGTATTCTCAACCAAACCAACCCAAAGGACACCTATGCAGGTGCCTTCTGTTTGGCAAAGGGTATTCTCAACCAAACCAACCCAAAGGACACCTATGCAGGTGCCTTCTGTTTGGTCGCAGGGCGTTCTCCTTAAACCAACCCAAGGACACCTATGCAGGTGCCTTCTGTTTGGCAAGGGGTATTCTCAACCAAACCAACCCAAAAAGGACACCTATGCAGGTGCCTTCTGTTTGGCAAGGGTATTCTCGTGACCAGCCCAAAGGACACCTATGCAGGTGCCTTCTGTTTAATGAGGTATTCTCAACCAAACCAACCCAAAAAGGACACCTATGCAGGTGCCTTCTGTTTGGCAAGGGAGTATTCTCAGCAAACCAGCCCAAAAAGGACACCCATGCAGGTGCCTTCTGTTTGGCAAGGGGGTATTCTCAACCAAACCAACCCAAAGGACACCTATGCAGGTGCCTTCTGTTTGGCAAGGGAGTATTCTCAACCAAACCAACCCAAAAAAAGGACACCTGTACAGGTGCCTTCTGTTTGGCAAGGGTATTCTCAGCAAAACCAACCCAAAAAGGACACCTATGCAGGTGCCTTCTGTTTGGCAAAGGGAATTATTCTCAACCAAACCAACCCAAAAGGACACCTATGCAGGTGCCTTCTGTTTGGCAAGGGTATTCTCAACCAAACCAACCCAAAAGGACACCTATGCAGGTGCCTTCTGTTTATTGAGGTATTCTCAACCAAACCAACCCAAAGGACACCTATGCAGGTGCCTTCTGTTTGGCAAGGGTATTCTCAGCAAACTAGCCAAAGGACACCTATGCAGGTGCCTTCTGTTTAGCAAGGGTATTCTCAACCAAACCAACCCAAAAAGGACACCTATGCAGGTGCCTTCTTGTTTGGCAGGGGGTATTCTCAACCAAACCAACCGGCATCACCTATGCAGGTGCCTTCTGTTTGGCAAGGGGTATTCTCAACCAAACCAACCCAAAGGACACCTATGCAGGTGCCTTCTGTTTGGCAAGGGGTATTCTCAGCAAACCAACCCCAAAAGGACACCTATGCAGGTGCCTTCTGTTTGGCAAGGGAGTATTCTCAGCAAACCAGCCCAAAAAGGACACCTATGCAGGTGCCTTCTGTTTGGCAAAGGGTATTCTCAACCAAACCAACCCAAAAAGGACACCTATGCAGGTGCCTTCTGTTTGGCAAGGGTATTCTCAACCAAACCAACCCAAAAAGGACACCTATGCAGGTGCCTTCTGTTTGGCAAGGGGTATTCTCAACCAAACCAACCCAAAAGGACACCTATGCAGGTGCCCCTTCTGTTTGGCAAAGGGTATTCTCAGCCAAACCAACCCAAAGGACACCTATGCAGGTGCCTTCTGTTTGGCAAGGGTATTCTCAACCAAACCAACCCAAAGGACACCTATGCAGGTGCCTTTTGTTTGGCAAAGGGGTATTCTCAACCAAACCAACCCAAAAAGGACACCTATGCAGGTGCCTTCTGTTTGGCAAGGGTATTCTCCTTAAACCAAACCAAAGGACACCAATGCAGGAGTGCCTTCTGTTTGGCAAGAGGTATTCTCAACCAAACCAACCCAAAAAGGACACCTATGCAGGTGCCTTCTGTTTGGCAGGTCTAGTTCTCCAACCAAACCAACCTAAAAAGGACTATACAGATGCCTTCTGTTTAGCAAGGTATTCTCAACCAAACCAAACCAAAAAGGACACCTATGCAGGTGCCTTCTGTTTGGCAAGGGAGTATTCTCAGCCAAACCAACCAAAGGACACCTATCTGGGTGCCTTCTGTTTGGCAAGGGGTATTCTCAACCAAAACAACCCAAAAGGACACTATGGAGGTGCCTTCTGTTTGGCAAGGGTATTCTCAACAACCAACCCAAAGGACACCTATGCAGGTGCCTTCTGTTTGGCAAGGGAATTATTCTCAGCAAACCAAACCAAAAAGGACACCTATGCAGGTGCCAGCTGTTTGGCAAGGAGTATTCTCAACCAAACCAAACCAAAAAGGACACCTATGCAGGTGCCTTCTGTTTGGCAAGTGGTATTCTCAACCAAACCAAACCAAAAAGGACACCTATGCAGGTGCCTTCTGTTTGGCAAGGGGTATTCTCAACCAAACCAAACCAAAAAGGACACCTATGCAGGTGCCTTCTGTTTAAGCAGGGGTATTCTCAACCAAACCAAACCAAAAAGGACACCTATGCAGGTGCCTTCTGTTTGGCAAGGGGAGTATTCTCAACCAAACCAAACCAAAAGGACACCTATGCAGGTGCCTTCTGTTTGGCAAGGGGTATTCTCAACCAAACCAAACCAAAAAGGACACCTATGCAGGTGCCTTCTGTTTGGCAAGGGGAGTATTCTCAACCAAACCAAACCAAAAAGGACACCTATGCAGGTGCCTTCTGTTTGGCAGGGTATTCTCAACCAAACCAAACCAAAAGGACACCTATGCAGGTGCCTTCTGTTTGGCAAGGGGTATTCTCAACCAAACCAAACCAAAAAGGACACCTATGCAGGTGCCTTCTGTTTGGCAAGGAGTATTCTCAACCAAACCAAACCAAGGACACCTATGCAGGTGCCTTCTGTTGGCAAGGGGTATTCTCAACCAAACCAAACCAAAAAGGACACCTATGCAGGTGCCTTCTGTTTGGCAAGGAGTATTCTCAACCAAACCAAACCAAAAAGGACACCTATGCAGGTGCCTTCTGTTTGGCAAGAGGTATTCTCAACTTAAACCAACTAAAGGACACCTATGCAGGTGCCTTCTGTTTGGCAAGGGGGTATTCTCAACCAAACCAAACCAAAAAGGACACCTATGCAGGTGCCTTCTGTTTAGCAAGGGGTATTCTCAGCCAAACCAAACCAAAAAGGACACCTATGCAGGTGCCTTCTGTTTGGCAAGGGGTATTCTCAACCAAACCAACCCCAAAGGACACCTATGCAGGTGCCTTCTGTTTGGCAAAGGGTATTCTCAACCAAACCAACCCAAAGGACACCTATGCAGGTGCCTTCTGTTTGGCAAGGGGTATTCTCAACCAAACCAAACCAAAGGACACCTATGCAGGTGCCTTCTGTTTGGCAAGGGGTATTCTCAACCAAACCAAACCAAAGGACACCTATGCAGGTGCCTTCTTACGTTTGGCAAGGGGTATTCTCAACCAAACCAAACCAAAAAGGACACCTATGCAGGTGCCTTCTGTTTGGCAAGGGAGTGTTCTCAACCAAAGCCAAGCCAAAGGACACCTATGCAGGTGCCTTCTGTTTGGCCAAGGGAGTATTCTCAGAAAACCAAACCCAAAGGACACCTATGCAGGTGCCTTCTGTTTGGCAGAATTTCTCAACCAAACCAAACCAAAAAAGGACACCTATGCAGGTGCCTTCTGTTTGGCAAGGGGTATTCTCAACCAAACCAAACCAAAAGGACACCTATGCAGGTGCCTTCTGTTTGGCAAGGGTATTCTCAACCAAACCAAAACCAAAAAAGGACACCTGTGCAGGTGCCTTCTGTTGGCAAAATTATTCTCAACCAAACCAAACCAAAAAGGACACCTGTCTGGGCTCCCTTTATTTCCCAGGGGTATTCTCAACTGACCAAACCAAAAAGGACACCTATGCAGGTGCCTTCTGTTTTGGCAAAGGGTATTCTCAGCAAACCAAACCAAAAAGGACACCTATGCAGGTGCCTTCTGTTTGGCAAGGAGTATTCTCAACCAAACCAAACCAAAAGGACACCTATGCAGGTGCCTTCTGTTTGGCAAGGGGGTATTCTCAACCAAACCAAACCAAAAAGGACACCTATGCAGGTGCCTTCTGTTTGGCAAGGAGTATTCTCAACCAAACCAAACCAAAAAGGACACCTATGCAGGTGCCTTCTGTTTGGCAAAGGGGAATTCTCAACCAAACCAACCCAAAAAGGACACCTATGCAGGGTGCCTTTGCGTTTTAACCCAAGGGTATTCTCAACCAAACCAAACCAAAAGGACACCTATGCAGGTGCCTTCTGTTTGGCAAGGAGTGCATTTCTCAAGACCAAACCAAACCAAAAAGGACACCTATGCAGGTGCCTTCTGTTTGGCAAGGGGTATTCTCCAGCCGACCAAACCAAAGGACACCTATGCAGGTGCCTTCTGTTTGGCAAGGGGTATTCTCAACCAAACCAAACGTATAAGAGACACCCTATGCAGGTGCCTTCTGTTTGGCAAGGGTATTCTCAACCAAACCAAACCAAGGACACCTATGCAGGTGCCTTCTGTTTGGCAAGGGAGTATTCTCAACCAAACCAAACCAAAAAAGGACACCTATGCAGGTGCCTTTAGCGTTTTTGGCAAGAAATTATTCTCAACCAAACCAAACCAAAAAGGACACCTATGCAGGTGCCTTCTGTTTGGCAAAGGGTATTCTCAACCAAACCAAACCAAAAGGACACCTATGCAGGTGCGCTGTTTAACAGGAGTATTCTCAACCAAACCAAACCAAAAAGGACACCTATGCAGGTGCCTTCTGTTTGGCAAGGGGTATTCTCAACCAAACCAAACCAAAAAGGACACCTATGCAGGTGCCCTTCTGTTTGTGAGGGTATTCTCAACCAAACCAAACCAAAAAGGACACCTATGCAGGTGCCTTCTGTTCAGCAGGGTATTCTCAACCAAACCAAACCAAAAAGGACACCTATGCAGGTGCCTTCTGTTTAGCAAGGGTATTCTCAACCAAACCAAACCAAAAAGGACACCTATGCAGGTGCCTTCTGTTTGGCGAGGGGTATTCTCAACCAAACCAAACCAAAAAGGACACCTATGCAGGTGCCTTCTGTTTGGCAAGGGTATTCTCAGCAAACCAAACCAAAAAGGACACCTATGCAGGTGCCTTCTGTTTGGCAAGGGTATTCTCAACCAAACCAAACCAAAAAGGACACCTATGCAGGTGCCTTCTGTTTGGCAAGGGAATTTAACTCAACCAAACCAAACCAAAAAGGACACCTATGCAGGTGCCTTCTGTTTAACAAGGGGTATTCTCAGCAAACCAAACCAAAAAGGACACCTGTGGGTGCCTTCTGTTTGGCAAAGGGTATTCTCAACCAAACCAAACCAAAAAGGACACCCTATGCAGGTGCCTTCTGTTTGGCAAGGGGTATTCTCAACCAAACCAAACCAAAAAGGACACCTATGCAGGTGCCCTGCCGCCCGGAAATATAAGCCGGGACTGGAAGAGCAAAGCGTAGGAGAGATGCAGAGTGCCTTCTGTTTGAGGGGGATGATTATCAACTTAAACCAAACCAAAAAAGGACACCTATGCAGGTACCTTCTGTTTGGCAAGGGGTATTAGCAAACCAAACCCAAAGGACACCTATGCAGGTGCTGTCTCTTTTACTTCTGTTTGGCAGGGGGTATTCTCAACCAAACCAAGAGCAAAAGGACACCTATGCAGGTGCCTTCTGTTTAGCAAGCGTGATCAGCAAACCAAACCAAAAAAGACCACTATGCAGGTGCCTTCTGTTGTGAGGAGTATTCTCAGCCAAACCAACCCAAAAAGGACACCTATGCAGGTGCCTTCTGTTTGGCAAGGGGTATTCTCAGCAAACCAAACCAAAAAGGACACCTATGCAGGTGCCTTCTGTTTGGCAAGGGGTATTCTCAACCAAACCAAACCAAAAAGGACACCTATGCAGGTGCCTTCTGTTTGGCAAGGGTATTCTCAACCAAACCAAACCAAAAAGGACACCTATGCAGGTGCCTTCTGTTTGGCAAGGGAGTATTCTCAACCAAACCAACCCAAAGGACACCTATGCAGGTGCCTTCTGTTTGGCAAGGGGTATTCTCAACCAAACCAAACCAAAGGACACCTATGCAGGTGCCTTCTGTTTAGCAAGGGGTATTCTCAACCAAACCAAACCAAAAAGGACACCTATGCAGGTGCCTTCTGTTTGGCAGGGGTATTCTCAACCAAACCAAACCAAAAAGGACACCTATGCAGGTGCCTTCTGTTTGGCAAAGGGTATTCTCAACCAAGCCAAACCAAAAAAGGACACCTATGCAGGTGCCTTCTGTTTGGCAAAGGGTATTCTCAACCAAACCAAACCAAAAAGGACACCTATGCAGGTGCCTTCTGTTTGGCAAGGGGTATTCTCCCAGCAAACCAACCCAAAAAAAGGGACACCTATGCAGGTGCCTTCTGTTTGGCAAGGAATATTCTCAACCAAGCCAAACCAAAAAGGACACCTAGTGCAAAGCACGGAGCCGATGAGCTGACATGCCAATGTCTGCCTTTCTTGAAAGCATTGAGGGATGCGCTTCTGTTTGGCAAGGCGTATTCTCAACCAAACCAAACCAAAAAGGACACCTATGCAGGTGCCTTCTGTTTGGCAAGGGGTATTCTCAACCAAACCAAACCAAAGGACACCTATGCAGGTGCCTTCTGTTTGGCAAGGGGTATTCTCAGCAAACCAAACCAAAAAGGACACCTATGCAGGTGCCTTCTGTTTAGCAAGGAGTATTCTCAACCAAACCAAACCAAAGGACACCTATGCAGGTGCCTTCTGTTTAACGAGTATTCTCAACCAAACCAAACCAAAAAGGACACCTATGCAGGTGCCTTCTTGTTTGGCAAGGGTATTCTCAACCAAACCAAACCAAAGGACACCTATGCAGAGTGCCTTCTGTTTAGCAAGGTGTCTCAGCAAACCAAACCAAAAAGGACACCTATGCAGGTGCCTTCTGTTTGGCAAGGGGTATTCTCAGCAAACCAAACCAAAAGGACACCTATGCAGGTGCCTTCTGTTTGGCAAGGGGTATTCTCTCCAACCAAACCAAACCAAAGGACACCTGGCAGGTGCCTTCTGTTTGGCAAGGGTATTCTCCAGTAACCAAACCAAACCAAAAAGGACACCTATGCAGGTGCCTTCTGTTTGGCAAGGGTATTCTCAACCAAACCAAACCAAAAGGACACCTATGCAGGTGCCTTCTGTTTGGCAAGAGGTATTCTCAACCAAACCAAACCAAAAAGGACACCTATGCAGGTACTTCTGTTTGGCAAGGGTATTCTCAACCAAACCAAACCAAAAGGACTCCTATGCAGGTGCCTTCTGTTTGAAAAGAAATTATTCTCAACTACAAACCAACCCAAAAGGACTGCACTATGCAGGTGCCTTCTGTTTGGCAAGGGGTATTCTCAACCAAACCAAACCAAAAAGGACACCTATGCAGGTGCCTTCTGTTTGGCAAGGGGTATTCTCAACCAAACCAAACCAAAAAGGACACCTATGCAGGTGCCTTCTGTTTGGCAAGGGGTATTCTCAACCAAACCAAACCAAAAAGGACACCTATGCAGGTGCCTTCTGTTTGGCAAGGGGTATTCTCAACCAAACCAAACCAAAAAGGACACCTATGCAGGTGCCTTCTGTTTGGCAAGGGGTATTCTCAACCAAACCAAACCAAAAAGGACACCTATGCAGGTGCCTTCTGTTTGGCAAGGGGTATTCTCAACCAAACCAAACCAAAAAGGACACCTATGCAGGTGCCTTCTGTTTGGCAAGGGGTATTCTCAACCAAACCAAACCAAAAAGGACACCTATGCAGGTGCCTTCTGTTTGGCAAGGGGTATTCTCAACCAAACCAAACCAAAAAGGACACCTATGCAGGTGCCTTCTGTTTGGCAAGGGGTATTCTCAACCAAACCAAACCAAAAAGGACACCTATGCAGGTGCCTTCTGTTTGGCAAGGGGTATTCTCAACCAAACCAAACCAAAAAGGACACCTATGCAGGTGCCTTCTGTTTGTGCCTTCTGTTTGTGGCAAAAGATTTGTGCTCACCCTGCGTCTCTTCCCCTCCTCCGCTTGGATTTGGAAGGCACCGAGACCGGAGGAGCCGAAGTCGGGATCGGAATTTCCGCCCCCTGCACGACCAGGTTCACCACCTGGCAGGTGGCGCGGCTCGCGCGGGTGAGAAAACAGGGGAACAAACAGGCCAACCCTGCTGCCTGACACTACCCAGAGGCTCCTGGCTTCGGCTTTCAATGGAAGACCCAGGCCCTCCATTAGACACCCCAAAGGTAGTTCGGGGTCCCAAAACCTGGTTGTTTGAAGGCCTTAAATCAATCGGGAGCCTCTGGGTAGAAAAAGGAACCCGTTTTGGGGTTGACCATCTGTGGAAGAAGCCTGCCAAACCAAAAAAATGGCACAAAGGGTGACGCTTTTGTTCAACTGGGAACCATTTGGAGGGTCCCCAGTCTCACATATACTCAAATGCGAGCGTCCACGAAATCTGCTCGGGAGCTGAACCCAGCCGCACCACGATAGCGGAATAGTTGGCAAGACACCAAGTCGTGTTTTTGCAAACAAGCCAAGTCGTGCTTTTGGAAACAGAAACAATGGCACAGCTGTGCTCCAGCGTCGTGCATGTCCAATGGCACCGATCGGGTTTGGAAGGCGATCCTCTTTCTAGAGGCCTAAGGGGTCTGTCCACTTCACCAAATTGGAGAACGGGTATATTTCACGAACCCTACATACTGTGGATGGGCGACATCCATCCGAAGAACCCCGGAATGACTCGAGTCCCCCTGAAAATAGCACCAAACAGTGGTTTCAACCATGGTTTCAAAGGCCAAACAACTCGTCCGTCAGCAGGCACTTTCATGAGTTTCTCAAAGGCTTGGACCACTGACCAGGTTTTCGGTCTTGAAAGGGCAACTGACGTCGTCAGTTTCCGTTTGACACTTGTAAAACCACCCAAAAAACGGTGCCCTCCCTCCAATTAACATGGAACCTGACAGGAGCCCCTTGGAAGACCATTCTCCTTTTCAAGGGACCCGGTCCCGAAGGTCAGGTTCCATGGGAGGGTGTGCTCAAACCGAAGGTTTGGGGATTCAACCAGAGAACCCGCGCACCAGCCCCGGACAATCTCCAAAGCGGGCTCCAAAGCAAGAAGCCGACAGAAGGGCACCGGCGCAAAAGGCATGAAGAGAAAAGGAAAAAACAAACCCACCTCTGCTAGACATGGCTCAAGCATCCGGGGCAAACCACCAGTCAAATGGTTTGGCGGATAGGCGCCTGAATGGAGTTCCTGGGCGTTGCGGACGTGGAATTCCTCGGCGAGGACGCTTTGCACGGAGGCTTTGCGATGACCTGCCGGCTGGCTGCGGTCGGGGCTTGGCAAAAAGAACACATGCGAGCAGTTATCCATCGCATTCTTCTAGGGTACTACGGTACCTCCCCCATTTTTTCCAGGGATCCTTATTTCTAGAAAACCTCCGGAAACCCAGGGAAAACGGGAGGTTGGAAAGAAATATAGTTGAACAGAATGGGGAATCAACCCCTAGAATTCTGGTTTCTTTTAGGCGACTGGAAAGCGCAGGCCGCAAACCTTCTTGGACAAATAGGAGGCATCGCCTTGATCGGGTTCTCCTTGGTTTTGATAAACACGGTATGACTGTGTCACATCTGTCTTCTTTTGGCATCCGATTGGACATAATAATATCCAAATCCATGGCTGCCTTGGCCATTTTACCGCCCATGGGGGCAGCACAATTGGGCCCGCACATGGCTGGCTGTCGGTTTTCTCCTTTCATCATCCCAGGGGGACCTTAAAACAAAAAAACACAAATTTGGGAAAACCCCAATGTTGGAAAAAGCAAAAGGACACCGCTCGGAAAGAAACAGTGCTTCTAAACCCTTATAAAGTTTGCCCAGGCTGTTCAGCCCACAACAGCACCAGCACCAAAAAAGTCCAACCAAAGCCAAAGCCCATCTGAGTTCTGTCAACTCGGAACCCGCAAAAATGTGTGCACTCCATTTGGTTTCCCATAAAATAGCCCAACCAGGTCCTCCAGTAGAGAGGTTAGAATAAGGATACCTTTTTTTCTGTAGTCTATTTTAGTAGGGGAACCCTCCCAACCAAAAAAGTTGGTGAAAGGACACTACTGGGGGACGCCAAACAAGAGATTCCCTCAACAAAGAGACACCCATTCCTGCGGCATGAGCCGAGCCCTTCGGCCAATCACATTCCACGGAATCTCCCCGCCGGCAGCACCGCTCGCTTCTCAGCCATGGAAGCGGGGAGCTTCTTGGAGGGTGTCCTGTGGCAGCTAACCCCGGCTCCAGCCCAAGGATCAAAGTTCGGATTTTGCTTGGTCACATCAAGCTGAAACCAATGGAAGTCTCCTTCCTGGAGAATTTGCCTGGCTTCCGGCCTTTCAGCCCCCGGCTTCCAGCCTATCGATTCAACAGGGAAGCAATCCAATAAATTATTCCGGCCTTCCTGGAGAAATCGATTCGGATAGATTCGAGTCACACCAAGCTGAAACCATCGTGAAGCCATCGTGAAGCAAAACTCACCCAAGGACACCGACACACACTTGCCATTATGCCCTTTCTAGCCCTGACAATCCAATGTATGCATATATCGCCTACATTGGCCGACGCCCGCGTTTTTCAACCACATTGACCGATAAACCCGAATGTAGCCAATTTTTGGGGACATTCAAACCGACAACTTCCGACAAGGGTTCCGACAAGCCTTCCGACAACAAGCTCGCCTCAATTTCGGCGACTCTATCCGACGACGCCCTCCAACCAGCCTTTTCCAATGCCTTTCCGACCGCTAACTTAACTCACAATGCAGGAAAATACAAAGGCACGCCGCAAATTGCTGTACGGACAAAACTTAAACTGCGAATGACTGGCAACAACTACAGGGCCCAAACAGGGCACATAATGATTCGAGCCAACCCCGGCTATCATTGTCGGTAAATGTTGGTTGCCTGGCATGCAACAGAAGGAATCGACTAGCATAGTGTAGCAGATCCTGCTGAGGACTTCCGATTGTAACGTTAACCATTTTGACGGGCTGGCTGGCTTGACGAAACAGTGTGGCGACGAAGCACATGTGCGATAGTTCAAGCTTTTCAGGCCACACCGTGAAGCACATTTCCAGAACTGGGTCACTCTAAGGCAACGCCGGTTAGCAAAGATCACTCAACAAACATAATTATTGCGCATGGAGGACAACAACCTTGCAAAACACCTCGCAGCAGGAGATCCTGCCAGCAGTCACTCTCAACAAAACCTATCCAAACGCTGATGGGGGTTGATACCCCCCAACCAAAAAGGTAAAGAATGATGCTACATCGTCGTTGTCCACAGTTACACAATTTCGTCAACTTGCCCGTGCAGCTTAAATGTGTTGCTTCCTGATTGCTTGCAAGCTGCAACCTCTGGCTTTGCGAGCTAAGTTTCTATTATGTTTGATGCGTGCCCACGCAGGGGCCATGGATCATCATGACAAGCTTGTTCGCGGGCCATAAGCCGTCGACCGAAGGCAAGGGGTCAAATTTCCAACAATCACATCTCCAACCAAATGCTTGCTTAACACCACGCCGCAACCCCGTCCAGAGCGCAGCCCATCTTAAAAAGCCCTTGCTGTTCAAAGCAGGTGTTTCATTTGTTTCCAGGAGGCTCACTTTGAAAGCATGCTAGCCTGCTAGCAGTTCCCAAGCACCATTCGAGCGGCAACTGCTTGCCACGCGAAATTTCACTGGTCAGATAGAAATTAAGGCTCTAATCCTGCCATGCCCCATGCCGCAATGCAAAATTCACAGACTTAACAAAAACAGCTTTGTCAAACGAGATGTGCTGGGAAGGGCCCAAGCGGCGGTCTTGAGGAGAACGGATATGACGCAGTCCAAGCCCCATATGTTTTTTATTGCAAGGGCTTGGTTTATCGATGAAACCCAACTAAAAAGGGCACGAGTAACATGTTTGCCTAATGCTCTCCTTGATTAAACACTCCGAATGTTTTGGGGCATACAGTATTCCATTTGTCCGACAAACGCTTCTCCGCTGATAAGTTCTAGGCCGGCTTGCCAGGTGACACAATCAATCAATCAATCAATCAATCAATCAATCAATCAATCAATCAATCAATCAATCAATCAATCAATCACTTCCAACTCACGGTGCAAACAAAAATCGAGCCTCGTCCGACGTGTCAACACATGAACACAGTCCGGGAAAAAAACATCACGCTATTTCACGGTTTTCCGTTAATGTAAGCAAAAATAAGAAGACAATCCGACAACTTTTCACGCCAAATCACGCCAAATCACGGTTTGCCGTTTGCACAAGCAAAGGACAGGAACACAATCCGAGAAGAAGTCACTCAAGAACAACGAAATTTGTCGGGTCATTTACTCCAAATCGCTTGCTAATTTTGGGCATGCAGGTGTGAAGAACATGGTAGGGACATACTTTGGTCAGCCAGGGGGAATAAACGGACCTTGCTGAACTTCTTTTGGGTAGCAACAATAGGCACCTGTTGGGCCTTTAGTAGACCAAGCTTTGAATAGGCAAGACTGAGCTTTTTGCATGGCTGATGCGATCCCAGAGCTGATGCGAGTAGACAATCCGGATGCCGAGTCTCCAGCATGCCAATGAAAACTGAAGAGCACTGAAGACATGCATGCTAAGCTTGGTGGCTCCTTATCCGAGTTTACATAGCAAGCAGTATTGCCAAGCTAATAGTACAGATTGCGCGTGCAGCATCATATATCCCATGCTCAATCGGCAAAACGCCAGGCCTGCCCACGCAATGTAGTCATTGACCTAAACCTACAAATCTGAGCTTAGATATTCATCATCTTGAACTGCATGTGTACATAAAGTCTTGCACATGCGTATATACATAAATTTGCACCTGCGTAACATGTGTATGTCTATGTTTTGCTTAGCGGAAAACGCTTTTTGGTAAAATAAACTTGGAGTTTCTTTTTGGTATGCTTGGACATCTTGCTGCGTAGATTGAGCACGCTTGACTGGCCAACAGTTACTGGGTGGCAGTTGGGAGTCGGCTCGGCAGGCCAATTTGGCTTGGCGCTCCTCATCTCAATCATTCGGCACAGCCAGAAACATGTCCATACTTGCAATCGCGTGTAGGCTGTACTGTTGTAAAATGAATCCCTGGCAGTTGATAGATGGCTGTGCTTTCCAATGCGGCTCAAGGTCGGCAAGTCCGTGCCTTTGGCGCAGAGCATGTTGAATTTGTAAGCTTATCATTTCAAATACGCATAATCCAAGATCAAAGCACGTTTACATGGGCAATAGAGCTCGAGGGTGGCTTTGCGTTGCACGGCTGAACAATTTGCGTACTCAATACTTAGAGCGGCTTTCTCACAAGAGTGCACCACCGCTGCACGCACACACAGTCCCATAAGAATTGCCCAAGTGCACGAACAGAATCATTCCTGCAATTGTTGATTTGTTTGTTTGGCGTAGCCTGCTCATACGGAAAAACACTTGTGAGAGTCTGATGGCGAGCTCTCAACCATCGCTAGCTACAAACGTCATCAAATGTCCATGTCAGTAACGCGGTGTTTACATTTGCTGAAGCAAGTGCAAATTAATGAAAGCGAAGTTGCTACACAACAGTGCTTTGGCAACTAGAGCAAGTTAGCAAGCATGATCATTGGACCCATGCAAACCAAATATGCTCAACAAACTCCGCCACATTCGGGTTGAAATTTGACTATCGGAATCTCATCATTTGCCAGGCCATATTTCGACATTCGACGGGGATTCGGCGAATGTATCATTTTTGGCTATATTTCGACAATCCGACAGGGATCCGACGAATGTTGTCGTGTTTTTGCAACATTGCCAATGTACCCCAAAAATGGCTACATTGCAATGTACGCCATATTTGCCTACATGGATTCTCAGGGTAGGGTGAACAAAAACATGACTTGGGTTTTCCAAAACTGGGGCCCCTTTCAAGGTGATCTAACACCCCGAAGTTGGAAAGCTGACACTGACATGTGTCTCTTTTTGAGGGGACCACTTGCTTGTGGTTTCAACGGGAAGAAAGGAACGCCACCATTTTTGGGGGGAAACACACAGAGGGTGGCGTCGCAACCGAGAATCTGCCCGGAGGTGGGTATGCGAAAATGGGCAAACCCCCCCCAAAAAAATAAAACGCACCAGCATAGACCCCAGAGATAGCGTAAAACAGGTCGCAGCAACTCCAACAGTCTGCACCAGCGCCCAAAACATCCCAGCGGAAAATGGGGCAATAGCGCCCCTTTGTGTAGTGGATGGTGGGTATCTTCCGTTTGCGGATATATATTATCAGGAAACAATAAACATATTTCCAGTAGTGATAGATTCCCTTTAAAACCAACAGGGGAAAAGCACACAAAATGCTTAAGCAATGGAAGGTATGTGTCTGTGTAAATACCTCTGGGGCGGAAACCATCCTGGAGTTCCTGGAAAGCAGGGGAATGGATACACAGCGCTTTCGACGCTGTGTAAGAATCCCTGTTGAAAGGTAAGGAACACGGAAGGCAGCTTGTTTTTGTGTTCTGTTCGCAACATCGGTACATCGGCGCACTTGGGGAATCAAAACAATCATCTTGCGTCGGATCCCGGCTCTGAAGCGGATCGTCATGCCTTTCCAGCGCCCGTTGGCTACCTGCCCGAGTCCGCAGCCTGCCATGTTCAAACAACCAACACCCAGCCCAAGCGACCTATGCTGCCGCGATGTTGTCTGGCCTGCAACTGGGGGCAACAAGAGCGAACTAAACATCCAACGGGGCAAAACAAGGCCTTCACCACATCACCAGAACTTCTCGTGGATTAAAATAGAAATCGGCATCCGATTTTTGGGGTTGGTTGAGTTTAAAGGGAACCCTTCCCCGAAAAATGTCGAAAAAGGGCGGAATCCACTGGGCAACAGAGGCTTCTGCACGCGTGGGTGTGCCACAGATGCTCCTGGATGGAGATTGCGGGTTGGCATCTCGGCCAGAAACCGCGTCAATCCTCAGAGCAGCATCCGTCGAAGATCAAACGAATAGGCAACACACGCGCACCCACACGCGCAATGGTTCAAATTCTGAAACAAACCTCTCTCCAAAACTCCGCCAGCTTGGGATGTCCCCAAACTGAAAGAACCGAGCCAAGCCAAACAAACACATGGTTTGGCTGTGAAAAATAAAGTCTCCCTCCATACCCAAACCAAAGCACCGCCTATGTGCCGCCAGTTGAGGCTGTAGGATGCATAGGACCCCCTTTGAGGTCTCCCTGCCCATACAAATTGAGTCGCAATCAAAAAATATGCTTACCCAAATTGCTTCAAGAGCCCAATCTTGGTTGCCGTCGACCCCTCCACAAAGACTTTCACTTTTTGTGGGTCCAGCGGAAACCCCACTGTTTCCCAAAAGGTTCAAGTCCAAAAATCGAACCAAATAGCCACAGGGCAATGATTGTTTTTGGTGTCTCGGAGCGCACACCAATTCATCTGGCACATGTGTATTGTTATTATTACTATTGTCATTCTTATTATTATGGACCATACACTGACAACAAGGTGCCCCAAGCAGAACATATGGGCGGCATCGCTTGTTCTGCCCCCGTTTCACGCGCTTGTGCAGAACTGTGTGCTAAACCCAATACTGAAGGAGGCAACCCACCATTGGTTCAAAGGTTGGAAACTCCTATTAGAACCCACTTAGAGTTCTTGCAAGAGCCAGCTAGTCAATGGCTGCAATAGCAAAGGCTTCTAATCACTGGAAAAATGGGCTCAGATGCCCAGTGATGAGGTAAAATCTGAATCGGCATCCTTTTTTGGTTGCTTTCTTAAAGGAACCCAAAACCCAAAAAAAGACCAGAAAAAAGGAAGCAAGACCAACATCCACAGGTTGGACCTGCGCCAGGGGGCTTGTACAAATGCTCATAGGTCTTCTTCAGCAGCTCGAGGCGCTTGTCTGCACCGGGCCTCGGCTAGGCAAGCAGGCAACGGGGAGTTTAGGAAGCCTCTAGGTGTTGCATGATGGTTTTGCCGGGATACCTATGCTGGGAACTGGAAGTTAAAACAAAAAAGTGCTGCTGGTCTTTGGACTTGGCTTTGGAAACTTTGGACTTGAACCCAAAGTCCCTGAGGGTGCGCAACTCAGAGTGCCATGTAGGAAAGGGGACCGCTTCCCTGTGGTTCTTTTGGGGTAAGCCTTCCATTCAAGCAACTGGTTGCTTGGAAACCTCCAATTTTGCGAACTTGCTCACGTGTGGCCACCCCCTTTCCAGCTCAAGAATCGAGCAAGCAACTACCGAGCCATGCCTCGAAACGGGTGGTTTGCCAATTGGTTTCCTTTTGGACAGATCGCTAGCGCTCAAACAATGACAACTGAAACCACTGCAACTATGTACCAAACTCAACAAGACACCTATCAGCGAGCCTCTGGATAAATTGTCCCAGCGAATGTAAAGCATCAGCCATTTCGGGCTGCCTTTTTTGAGTACCTGCTTTGTGTTTCATTCATTGGCTAGATTGAAGGGGAACCACCCTTCAAATCAAGGCAAACCATAAGTGTCGAGTTCACAAGCTGGAAACGAGAAATCCCAAGGACCAGTAGCTGGTCTCCCGCAGCTAGGCTGAACTGGCAATTGTTCATGCATTTAAAGTTTTTTTTGCATTTTGCATTTTTCCAGTTTCTCGCGGGCATTTGTTGCTCGATTTATGTCGCTGAGGTTGACTTTAGAGAAGTTAGTTGTTTGGGTTTCAAGTTGTTTTTCGGTGGGAAGGGGGGGGGGCAGGACGGGACAATAATAATGCGCCTGTGTGCCCATTGTTGCGAAAGGCTTGATTCCTGCAGCATCGTTTTTCGTTGGCTGCTCGCCTTCGGAGAGTCGGAACGGAATTATCTTTTTTCATCTCGTTTGTTGTTTGAGGGCTCGGTGGCTTGCCCCGCCCCACCCCCCCTCCTCCCAAGCCCATCAATGATTGACGTTGTTGCGTTTGCTTGCGCGGGTTCGGTGGCTTGCCCCGCCCGGCCCCCTTAAACAAATCCTTTCGCTGGTTTTGGCGGCATGCCCCATCCAGCAATAGGGTGCCCAGCTCCCCCTTCCTCCAAAGTGAAGCCCGCCAACGATTGAAGTTGTTGCATGTGCTTGTGCTTGCGGGTTCGGTGGCTTGCCCCGCCCGGCCCCTACGCCTTCTGCAAGCAAGAGGGAAGGCGTCTCAGGGCAAAAGAGTCTCACAGGAAAGCTGTGAGCTGACGAACGGACATGCGTGATGCGACGCAAGAGCCGCCCAAGTCGTATGTTTCTTGCGGATCATATTTTTCAAGCGGATAGATGTGTTTTTGCAGAGCAGATATGCTTGTTGCGGTGTGCGCTTGCGGGTTCGGTGGCTTGCCCCGCCCGGCGCCCACAATGACTTACGCTGGTTTCGGTGGCATGCCCCATCCAGCAGTAAGGATTCAGAAGGGGCGCTTCTGAAACCGCCCTTTTCCGGAAGCGTTCTCAGAAAGGCTTTCGTGTGTAAGGGCGGCTCGAAAAACAAGACTTTCGTGGGAAGTCTGCCTGCAAGTCTTGTTTGGTTTTTTGAAGTTTCGGCTCTGACATGTTGAACTGCCCGTAGAAGGGAAATAGCGTGAGAAAGTCTACCAATGGCACGGGGGCCTGCTCGCAAAAAAGGCAGCGCAGTGAAGCAGCTTTGCTCCTACAAGAAGTGCAGAGCCAAGAAGGACGTGAAGAACAAGTGCCACACAGCTCGCCGTGAGGAAGTGGATCTTGAGCAATGTCGGCCCTTAAGAAGCCACTGTCAGACTGTAAAGTTCTGTGGTCAAACGCATTTAGACGCCTGCCTATCAAAAAAGAAAAAAGCTCCACCCGTTGGAAGGGAAGCTCTGGACACGCAGCAACTGGCCAGTCTTTTTCAAACCTTGGTGGAGCTAGGCCGTGCCTGGGCAGCCGTCATGGGGTTATGCCAGCTTTTTTTGGGAGAGCGCGCTGACTGCGTGCGGCAGCTGAGAACATCTTGGCTGCGCAACTTGGGCCCTCAAGACGCACGCACTCCGGCCGTTTGCATCCCTGAAGGGGTGAACAAAAAAACAACCTCCCGTGAAGTTCCTCTTCACAGTGGCCTGGCTACCTTGCTTCATAACTGGATGTTTCGTGAACCACTCCGGCACGCCCAGCAGCACAGCGAGCTTGTGCACCTTTGTGGCTATGTCGGCGCGCTCCTCCCCCGCAGTCATGAAGCGCTGTTGTTCAGCCAAAGGCCGTAGATGGAAGATGCTGAAAGTCTGCAAGGCCTCGAAGCACGGGAACTCCGCCGACACAACGTCTTTGGCCAAAGCGGTCCATGCCTTGAAGCGCTGCAAGCAGGACGCAACTGTCTGAGCCATCTGATGCTGCGGCGCACCGCCGAGCCGCCGGGGCTGGCGATCCACATACAGCACCCGCTGCGTTGACAGCAGCTGCAGCACGTGCTGCGTGAAGCCGGTCCTCAGGCAGCCCCCCTGATCAAAAAGCATGGTGATCCGCGTCGTGAACCGGCCCAACTCCGCACACAGTTGGCTGTTGTCTAGCGTCTCGCTGTCCAGAAAACGCACCAGCTGAAGATTTTCTTCTCCAGCGTCAGCTAGCATGCCCAAAAGCACCAAGTTCTCCTCCGTGGCAAGCATCAGAAACTCCTTTGCTGCAGCGCCTACCCTTTCTTGTTTTCTTTCATCATGTAGGGACTGCGCTGTTGATAGAACAGCTTCCATTGTCAGGCACAACTTGGCAAAGGGGGTCGCCCAGGTGTCGAAGCGGTGTTTGGCGGCGCTGAACTTGGACGAGTTCTGCTTCCACATCGGGTTGTACTGCATGGCGCGCACCTCCTGCGCATACTTCACCCGCACAACGTCGCTGTGGTGGATCAGCTGGACGATGCTGCCTTTGTTCATGACTACCTTTTTGACCAACGTGTCCAGCACAGGGTCACACTTCCAAGTGCGACTCACTATCCTGGCAGAAGGGCCAGTACACTCGAAGAACATGCGGTGAAAATCGCATGGCCACAAACAAAAAAAGGGTCCTGCGGGCTGCGTGGGGCTTGTCTTTGTTTACAAACTTCAGGTTCGGAAAGACTTGCAGCGTGCCCGTGCCCATGTCTGCCAAATCGCAGTATAGCTGAGCAAAAGCTTCGTGCTCCGACGACAAGAGCTGTCCCGCCAGCTGCTCGTCGGCTGCTGCGTCGGCGTTGAACACCTCAACGCGCCCAAGCCACTGCTGAAACGCAACTGCGTCCAGCTGGGGACAAGCCACCTGAGCTGGCACAGTTGGCTTCAGGCAGTCCTTGAATTCTTCTGCACCAGCAAAAGGGGTGGCCAAATCATGAAGCAAATGCACAACAGCCGTGGCAACTCCGACCGCAGAGAAGTCATGAAGCTTCCGTGCGCCCAGAAGCGTGTGCTGAGGTTGCAAATCCTCTGCGCACGTTTGCCCTCGCAAGACAAGGATCGTCTTTGAGCAGTCCGAGTGCACAGTGACGCAGGAGGCAGCGTTGAGCGTTTGTCGCGTGCGAGCCCGCAGCGACTCGGCCAAGCAAAACTTGAGCTTCGGCTCGGCGGCGAAGGATCTGGCCGCCGGACCAGGCAATCCCATCATCACCGCCATCTTTTCCCTTGCGTGTAGCTCGCAGAACTGCGATGAACTCTTCGAGAGATGGGGCCATTAGGCGCAGTCGGATGTCTTCATTTGATGCTGCGGCCTGGTGCCTTTTGGTTTTCTCATGGTCTCGGAAGTGGCTGACCTGCAATGAAGCAACGGTTCGAAACTCCGCTGACACATGCCCAGCAGCTTTGCAGGCAGCACAGCTGACGGAGAAGTCGCCTGTGTCCCACTGCACAGCCTCCAGCCACGGGAACTGCTCGGTCCACCGCCTGCCAAAGCGGGCCCATGCGCTCTGCGCGGACATTCCGGGCAGCTTGGGCCAGAGCTCTGTCCAGAGGGCGCTTGCGGAAAAAAACTTAAGTTTACGCACGAAGTTCCTGTCCAGAGGGCCTCTGGAATCCGAAGGTCGACTCAACAAGCCGCAGCGCTGTGGACTGTCCAAAGAACTAGAAACGTTCGAACACCGGGAATTTTGCGTTCCCCGAAATCCAAGAATTGTAGTCCACTCGACGGTCCGCAGCGCTGTGGTTTGTGGAGACAACTTATGGAAACCGGAGACCCTCTGGACAAATGGGGTCTGTGGAAAAAAACTTAAGTTTTTTTCCGCGGACCAAGCTGATCGGGCGAGCGTAAGTGTCATGTGGGAAACTGGATGGACGTGACCGGACTGTCTCTCGGCAACCCTTGATCCTCAGCACTTCATGACGTCCAGCAGGACACAAATCCAATGTGCTGGGGCAAGCCACCAACGCGGGCCGGGGCACGCCGCCTGAGCCACATCATGGTTACCAAACTCACAAACTTACGCGGCAGAGCGCGCAAAAGCCCAGCGTTGCGGCTCAGTTGGGCTCCCTGTCCGTGGGGTCGTCCTCCTCTTCCTCGGCTGGGTCTTCAGTGGCCGGCGGCGCGGCAGCCTTAGCCTTGACTCGTCTGCCCTGCTTGGGGGCTGGTCCGGCGCCTGGAGCAGGCGGCGCAGCTTTCAGCATGTTCTCCACCAGGTCGACCAGCGCCGAGCCACTGTTCGGCGGCCCTGCCCCCCCGTTCTTGGCAGGAGGAGGCACTGGGCCAAGCTGCCCAGCCTGGCTTTGCTCACCGGCGGCGCTTTTCCTCCGGCCTTGCCCCTCGTCAAGTTGCTGTCACCGCTGTCCGCCTGCGTCGTGGTTGGCAGGCACGGCGAGACCACTTGGTTTCAGACTGGTTTGAAATATTAAAGCAGCAGAATAAACACTGCGTCTGTGCATAAAACAAAGCACTGGCCTGCAGAGCGTCGCGCAGCTCTGCAGCGTAATACTGACTGCTTGGGCTCTGCATGTGTGCCCACAAGCGGCCGAAGAGGTACTGCCGCACGACATTCACGTTAAGACTAGTCTGGCAGAATCCTAAGAAAGGCTTTTTCTCCATAAGGGCGGCCTCGGCAGCATGGCTGCGAATGGAAAGACAGGGGCTCCAGGGTGTCCGGCTTCCTCACCAAGGACTCAGACCCCGCAGGCGCGGCCCCGCCAACCTTGCAGCTTCCTTTGCACTTGTCAGACCACACCCTTCTATTGCTCCATCAAGTTGAAATTGAAACCCCGCACTTTCTCGTACCGCTGGAAGTAGCTGCTCTCTTCCATCTGAACGTGCAGAACCCGCACCTGCTTGTTGAGCGCGCCCCCGGTGGCGTCCATGAAGCCACCCAGCAATGCTTTTGGCGTCAGACCTGCGGCAGACAAATGTTGAAACCCGATCACGCTGCATGCCTGCAGTTTAATCCATGAATGTGAAATGCTGTTGGGCTCTCTGTTTGAATGTGGCAATACCACGTCAAGAATGAACTGTGGGCGGCAGGGCTGTTTTCACGCACGGTTTCCGAGTCAGGTGGATGCATTGCTGGCCGCGCAGGCGGGAATATGTATGAATTAAAATGCAACAAGCATGTGCACAGCCAACATTCCGCCGGCCTGGGCACTAAATTGCAACCATCGATGAACCACTAAGAAGTCGTCCATCGGCCGCCACTGCGAGCCCTGTGCGGGCAACAAAGGAGGCAAGGAGCCGCCGAAACACTTCCAGCTAGGCTAACCAACGCACAAGCTACTGCGCGACGCAGTTTTGCAGCTGCCTAGTAACACCGTCGTCAAGAATGTCCAGGTCCGGCCTCGGACTCGCTGGCGGCCCGTTGGCATTCAATCACGACTTCGCCGCTCTGCGGCACAGGGTCCGCCGAATCAGGCTGGGGCAAGCCACCAGAGCCTACTTTGCCTCCCGCAAGTGGATTCCCAGTGGCCTCTGGCTGAGGTAAGCCGCCAACGCCCTTGACTTGCCAAGCACGGATGGTTTTGCAAGCGGGCCGCAGTGACCAAACCTTGGAAGCAATAGAAAACAACTGCCTTCTGAGCTGTCGCCATTGAGTCTGTGTAACCGCACAATCAGGAAAACTTTAAGGTCACTAGTCCAGATTTGGCGTGGGGCCAGGCCCCACTAAAAGTCTGGTAGTAACAATGCGCGCGCCCGCAGCTTGCAGGCAGACTTCCCACGAAAGTCTTGTTTTTCGAGCCGCCCTTACACACGAAAGCCTTTCTGAGAACGCTTCCGGAAAAGGGCGGTTTCAGAAGCGCCCCTTCTGAATCCATACTGCTGGATGGGGCATGCCACCGAAACCAGCGTAAGTCATTGTGGGCGCCGGGCGGGGCAAGCCACCGAACCCGCAAGCGCACACCGCAACAAGCATATCTGCTCTGCAAAAACACATCTATCCGCTTGAAAAATATGATCCGCAAGAAACATACGACTTGGGCGGCTCTTGCGTCGCATCACGCATGTCCGTTCGTCAGCTCACAGCTTTCCTGTGAGACTCTTTTGCCCTGAGACGCCTTCCCTCTTGCTTGCAGAAGGCGTAGGGGCCGGGCGGGGCAAGCCACCGAACCCGCAAGCACAAGCACATGCAACAACTTCAATCGTTGGCGGGCTTCACTTTGGAGGAAGGGGGAGCTGGGCACCCTCTTGCTGGATGGGGCATGCCGCCAAAACCAGCGAAAGGATTTGTTTAAGGGGGCCGGGCGGGGCAAGCCACCGAACCCGCGCAAGCAAACGCAACAACGTCAATCATTGATGGGCTTGGGAGGAGGGGGGGTGGGGCGGGGCAAGCCACCGAGCCCTCAAACAACAAACGAGATGAAAAAAAGATAATTCCGTTCCGACTCTCCGAAGGCGAGCAGCCAGCGAAAAACGATGCTGCAGGAATCAAGCCTTTCGCAACAATGGGCACACAGGCGCATTATTATTGTCCCGTCCTTCCCCCCCCCCCCTTCCCACCGAAAAACAACTTGAAACCCAAACAATTAACTTCTCTAAAGTCAACCTCAGCGACATAAATCGAGCAACAAATGCCCGCGAAAAACTGGAAAAATGCAAAATGCAAAAAAAAACTTTAAAAACATTAACAATTGCCTTTTCAGTAGGTCGTAGAGGGCTGTGGCTCAAAAAACCGGTACCCAAAATGGGACCCTGGTAAGTGGAAACATGGACCAAAACCTGTACAACCCCTCCTGTTTAATTTTGAGCCACACCCAGAGAGGTTAGAATAAGGGTACCCTTTTTTCTGTAGTCTATTTTAGTACGGGAACCCTCCCCCAAAAAAGGGAGAAGGGCACTACTGGGGGACCTAGACAGGTTTCTCCTGAGCGCCTTTGCCCGCCCGCCGAGGTGCCGCCGCCTGCGCGAGGAGTTCTGGTAGAGGCGCCAGAACACCGAGCGGCGCTTGGACTCTTGCAAGGACGCGCTCAGCTGGGTGAGTGTGCGATTCAGGTCCTGGCCGATGTTGTGCTTCACCACCCCTTACACTTTGGCAAATATCCTAAAGTGACTTGATTCACAATCTAGGTCCTCCAAAACGACCGGCAACTGTGATGTTCAACACGTTTAGCAAGCGGGAATGGCCAACACGTGATTCGATTTGGGTCTGTCTCAAAATACACGAACCCGCCCCCCTCACACCTCAAATGTTCCATCATTTTCCCTTGCCAAGCTAAAAGGGCGGTACTAGTACCAGCTCCCCACCCCCCCCAGAAAAAAACAAATGGCACCTGCCGGTACTTTAACCCATTTGGCTACCCCCCTCCCCCCCCCATCCCCCTGCTCCCAGCTCCCAGCTCCCAGCTCCGCCCGCCTCGCCTCCTTGGGCTGCTTCTTACAGCTCTCCACCGCCTCCACTGCACCCTCCAGGGAGCCCTGCATGGCGCTCAGCGCCAGCGACATCTCCAGGTGCTCCCCTACCATCCGGAGCTTCCAGATTTCGCCTTTTTTTTCTTCTTTGTTGCGCTGAGCGCGGGGGAACAAGCCGCACGAACCATCCGGATTTGTTTTGTTTGGTTAGTTTGTGTTTTTTTCTCCGGCGGGGGGGGAAAACAATATACCCGTCCTCCCCACGAACATAGCATTTGTGGGAGGACCATCGGAGCTTTTTTTCGCTTTTTTTCTCGTTCAGCGCGGAGACAATACCCTCCCTCCCAACGTGGCACCTGACAGAGGGTAGCTGAAAGAGGAGATGGATCTTCCAGGTATCCTCCCACAAATGCTACTGTGGATGGTTGCGAAATCCCATTTCGCACCACTGCTCAGAAACTCTGGAATGATGACTCCCCTGTGAATACCAACAAACAATGGTTTCAACCATGGTTTCAAAGTGGTGCAGGATTTCGTCCATCCACAGTAGCATTTGCAGGAGGATGCCTGGAAGATCCATTTCCTCTTTCAGCTACCCTCTGTCAGGCGCCATGTTAGTGGGAGGGAGGGCAAACATTTGGGTGAGACAAAACCCTCCGCACCTTGATTCTGTCGAATCTTCAGCTAGAGGTGTCAGCAAAGTCCGAGGTGTCGAATTTTTCTTTAAGCCCCCGAATATATATTTTTTCGGGATCCCTGCAAGCGGACTGAGAACTGCCACTCCGTGAAAACAACAAAACTCCCCTGGGCCCTGGGAGTTGCGGGGAGTGCTCAAACGCCGGGTGCCCATTTCAGGGGTCCCGTTCCACGTCCAACCCAGAAAAACCCTCAAGGGTCTTCACCCAGCGGAGGGCCTTGGGCCCTGGGACATGCGCCCCATGGCGCCTTCTTTCTTCGCAGCAAGTATGGGGGGACTCAACAAATCCAAGGGTCAAGCCTCACAAAGGCCGCTGTTTGAGGCGCTCGGTGATGCTTTTTTTCACGAATTCCTAACCTGGCATGTCCATGGACCCGCTTGGAACAGGGAAAAAAAGCAAAGCACGGGGTATCAAACGGCCGACCACGGACCCACCCCCCAACTCGCCCCCCAAGCCCCAAGAGCTCCGCCTGTGGCCTCCTGCAGCTTCTCGCCCAACTGGCCTCGGTTGCTTTCTGCCCTGCTGAAAGGTTTTAGCTTTGAGTGGTTGAATGGGGAAAACCCATTGGTTGGCAACAAGCTCTTCAGTCCTAACATCCCTTGGCAAATTGCAACAAAGTGGCTGCAGAGCCCCCGCAGCGCCGCAATCAGCGCCCCCTGCGCCTTTAGCCGCCGCCTCGCGCGGCGAAAACGGCACATCGGCGGGGCCTGACCCCGATGCCCGGGAAGCTCCCCGCCCCGGGGAAAGGCATCTTCAACCCCTGACATGGCGGAAGCCTTGATTTGGCATCTCCTCACGGGTGTTGACCCTGAAAGTGGGGAACAACGCATGTCCCACCTTGGCAAGTGTATCTTCTGCGGGTTTTGTAGGGCCCCACTTGGGTGCATGAGCCAGTTTTTGAACACGAGTGGCTTCCGAAAGTGGAATCCTGGCGTGCATGACCCTCCCCCCAAAACCCCTCCCGCCTCAAGCTGTCATGATGCCGCTGGTGTTGCAGGCTTTTGTTGGCACAAAATGGGAATGACAAAGGAGGAAACGGAGAATTCATTTGAATATGTTCATTCTAGTAAATGGCAAACATGTAGACGTGGACCAACTCCGGAGTGCACCAAAACATACAGATTCTTCTTCACATGGGTGTGTTTTGTGGGGTACCCCTTTTTGGGGGTATTGAAGGGAAACCTAAAGGAAGACCGAAATCCATTTTGGGGGTCCGATTGAACAAAAAGAAGGCACAGCCATATTCATATACATTAAACCATTTCATCTTTTTGGAGGCGACGCCTGGTGACCGAACCTTAACCCAGTTGCCGCAGGTTGACCCCATGTGTGTCAAAATATGGGTAACCCAATATTTGGGCGCTTGCCCCCTTTGGCTTCCCAAACCACCCAAAAAACATACGTATACCCCACAACAAAAACACAAACTCAGTCAGAGGGATGTTTCACGAATCTCCTGGAAATGTCACCGAGTCCCGATGGCGTGGAGTCCAAAGCGCCGGTACTCGCAGTTCACCCCATCGCAGCCGTAGAGCGGCACGGTTTCCGGGCGCTCCTCAGGCCCCCCAAACCCCAGGGGCAGTGTGGGATGTGTTTCGTGTTGAGGATTTTTTGTTGGGTTGGTGTTTTAAAGGAGCGCCAAAAGGAAGATCGTGATGGTTAGCGTTTTATGTTTTGTTTTGTTGTACAAAATATTATCATGTTGTTGTTTTTTTGGGGGGTACCCTTTTTGGGGGTGGTTTTACATTTTAAAGAAGCACCAAAATGAAGACCACCATTTGGGGGGGTCCCCCAACAAGACTCACCTAGTTTGAGTCCGTCGCAACATCAAAAGAAAGCTGGACACTCCGTGATCTTCCGTTAAAACCAAAAGGGTAACTCAAAAACCTGCCTTTTGCGGGGCGGTGCAAAGGGAAAACCAAAGGGAAACACCAGAGATGCCATAGGGAAGCCAGTCGGAAACCAACACCCAGAGATGCCTGCAACTGTTCACACAAAAGCCGAATCACAAAAAAACGCAAACCTGAACTGCGCCATGCTTGCAGTAACTCCAGACATGAGAAAACACATGGGCCAAATACTAAACATGCGGGTATGACTTGCCGCAACGCCTCTTTTTAAGCGATCGCGATCCAACCACAAGACCCTTGTAAACTGTTCTTTATGGAAAAGTTTCTTTATGGAAAGGCTTCAATAATTATTAGATTTTAATATCAGATTGCTTAATGATTTGCCTTTCCATGTCTATTTCTATCTTGTGATCCACTATTTTAAAAACATAAAATGTAAATGTGATGTCCATGAGATAATAAAATGGCGAATTAATGGAGAACATTTTTTTATATAATCCACATTCCTATGCTTTCCATCTACCATATCTATCTTCTAAAAATCAAGTTCACAATAAACAATATATATATATATATATATTGTTTTTCTAACCAAAACATATAAAGATGGAAAGAGAGGGATAAAGAAGGAACATACATCATTAAAAATCTAGACTTATATTATGTCTATTTTATTACTTTGCTACACTATTGCATTCACTACTTAAAAAGTGTAATCATAAAGGCTTAGGAATACATCACAGTCCCTTCTTCCACCTGAAAAAGAGCCTTCAGCACCCTCCAACAAAGGAAATTGGACCCGCCAAAGAAACCAAAGGCATTCCCAGAATTTTGGGCTTCACTGCACCCCGCCAAGCCCCGAAGAACCCTCAAGCGTTGAGAGTGCCCAAATTCCACCATTTGCTTAAGTCCCCTGGAAAAAATGAAAAACACATTTCCAGCAGTGAAATCGATTCCCTTTAAAACCAACAGGGGAAAATCAACATGTTCTTAACCAAACGGACGAACTTCAAGCCACTCCAAACCAGGACCTAGCTCGCGGACTCCCGGCTCCGAACTCGAAAAGGCCCAGAAAGGAAGGCCGAAGAAGGTGCGAGCTAATCCAATTGGCTGTGGGTCAAAAATAGGGCAACCCCAAAATGGCGCAGGCCCTTTTTGCCTTTGCGAGAGCCTCGTCCGCCAAGCGGTCAGCTGGTCTTTGAAGGGGGCCGGAGGTCGCGGAATCTCATGCCCGAAAACGCAAACAACAAATCAAGGGGGAAGGAAAAACAGACGCGCATCAAACGCCGCCTCAATCGCAATGCATGGCAGTTGGCAAGTAGGGGTCCCACTGCACATACAAATTTTGGAGCCACTGCTGGGTGTGTGTGTCAACAGGTTGCACGGGGCCGGACCTAGCTCGAGCAACATCGAGAAACGCCTCAGCAAGACCACGGCATAGCGCCGGTGGGTATTCCTTCAGCTTTGAAACGGTGCTGTGTTCGACTCCAATGCTGCTGTTGCCAGGCCGGCGAGTTGTGTCTGCTAGAGCCCGGCGCAGGCCCTGGTAAATGGAAAGACTAAAACCTGCGGTCCAATTCCTGGTGGCTTAATTTTGACCCACACCCAAATTGAGCACGGCCCAAAACCCGTAAGCTTTGGGTGCTGCTCAATTTCTGGTGTGGTTTAGCCATCCGTAGACAGAAAAGTGAACAAATTTCTTTGGGAAGGGGTTCTGAGACGTGCAGCTGGAGGGTGGTGTCCTTCGTTCATAGCTTCAAGGGAGCATTTGAGACTGGCACTTTGATGAACACAGTACTATACTCCCTTCTAGAGTGGATTGGCTAGAAAAGTCCACTCTTTTGCTGGAACGTCCATGAACGCCCAACATATGACTAAGGTCCAGGAAATCAGGGAGTGAGTTTTTTCGGCATCCCTGCGAATTGCCTGGCCCGTTACCCCTCCAGCAACTGCTCGGCAGAAGAAGCGATGAGCTCTTGAGCGGCCACCCCATTGAAAGAACATCGTTTGAAGGTGGAGGGGTTGTGAAACTGGCTCAGCCCCTGTTGGTCTTTACTTTAAAACCACAAGGAAACCCACCCATTGTTGACCACCCCCCCCCCACATCTTGCAAGGAGCCTTGACCACCTGGATGTTCGTGATAGAGGATACTCTATTTCCCGATGGGAATCTGGGGAGAGTGTCATTCCCTTGGCTACAGATCCGACCCTTTCTCTCGTCTCGATACAAAAGGCAAGCTGGAGAAGGCGTGTCTGAGCACAGCTGGTTCTACCAGACAGGGGTTCAAGTGAGGGTCATTACCACGTTAGTAGAACCAACAGTCAGTATGGGAGCAAAGCAAAACCATCCCTCCCCTGGCGAGGCAATAGATTTGAGCTTCATGTCAGCCCGAAATGCGCACCACCCATCTCTCATGCCATCTGTCTTGTCCAAAAAGCTCAGCGACAAGGAACAGCCCCCAAAGAATTTCCTTCACCATCAGTGTAGGAAGGGCCTAATACAGAACATGACCCAGCAGATAGACCCGGCAGATAGACCCATGAACACGGCAGCCAACCCGGTACGCTTCTTTGGCCAAGCTTCCGATCCAAAGATCTCCTCGTCCGTCTCCGACGGAGTCAAATCCATCACCTCCGCTGTTGCCAGGTCCTCCGGTGGCAAGAACAGCTGTCACCGAACTTGTGGGACATAACACTTGGCTTTTTGGTGAAAGGTTGGGTCACCCCAAAATGGGTTGCCGTATGGTTTCCTTTATGACCTTGAAGGTGATTAGTTTTTGATACCAGTGGCGTTCAACCTTTTCCCGCCATTTTGCTCAGAAATCTGCCTGCTTGCGCAGGGTCGGGCCAAGCACTCGTGAAATGTTGAAGCAACGTTTGCTTCGGCAACCTCTTTTTGGCCACCAAGAGGCTCCCGATTGATTTAGGGCCTTCAAACAACCAGGTTTTGAGACTCCGAACTACCTTCAGGATATCTAATGGAGGGGCCGGGACTTCCATTGAACGCCGAAGCCAGGAGCCTCTAGGCAACGAAGACCAACAAAAACCAAGGAACGCACCAAGAAAGGAAAGGCAGCCACGCCTTTTTTATCCGCCCTTGATCATCTTTCAATGGCTCGCGCCTGAACACATGCCGGTGTCTGGTTGGCGACTTCGCTTCGGCATTTTGGGCCCAGGGGGGGAACTCCAAGTTCAAAGGCAACTACCCTTTCCCTCACCTTTTGCTCATGGTTGTATACCCCATGTTGCCAAAAGCACAAAGAAAGCGCCTAGCAACTTCTACCCTATCTTCCAGTTGGAAAAAAAAGGAATGAAATCGGTTCCCTCGAAAACCAACAAGGCAAGCAACAACAAAAACAAATACACGGAAACAAACATCGCATGTAAGCAAATTGTCAAAAATACACACACACACACACACACAAAAAAAACAAAAAAAACAGAAACAGAACCAAAAAACGATGTAAGTAAATGCCCCCCCAAAGAACAAAAAGAAAAGAGAGGAAGAAAACACAAACAACAAACATTTCTTTCAGCCCCAATGGAAGCTATGCAGCGAAGTGTCCCCACAGCGCTGCGTCAGTAGCCTCGCTTCCGCCTGCAGCTTCTGGGACTTCAGCTCCTCCACGTTCTTCCTGCGGGTTCCAAGGACATCGCTTGGCCGCCCAAGACGTGGTCACGGGGGCTAGGGGGGAGGGAGGGGGGGGGAGCCCAAGCAAGCCTCAAATAAGGCCTTATTCAAAACTTCTTGAGGGAAACATATTACCTATAGTGATAGATTCCCTTTAAAACTAACAGGGCAAAATAAAATATATTCTTAAGCAACTGGAAGGGTCAGCAATACCTTTCTTTCGGTCCAAGACCCGGAGAAAACGCCATGGGGAAAAACACAAACAAAACAGCAGCCAGCAATACAGCAATGCCTAGAGTCTTCATGACCCTCGAAAAATGGGGTCATTATCCTAAATAATGGGGTCATGGACTCCAGAAGACTCCAGACTTGGGTCCAAGACCCGGAGAAAACGCCGTGGAAGCTCGGTTTCAAGGCCATCAGCCCCCGCTTTTTCGACTGGAAGGAGGTGACACCCCAGTTTTTTTTCGCGCCCAGCCGATGGTTCTCCAGCGGAAAAAGCAGGAATGAGGGCTCAGGACCCCGGTGGACCACGGAGAGCAAAGCCACGTGCGCTTTTGGATTTTCAACTTTTAAGCCAAGGTGGAAAGGGTACCATCGCAGCACAAAGCATTGTTTTTGTTCATAGGAAAACCTCTCCATGCGCCAGAGCTTGTGGAAGTTGAGGTACATCATGTGGAAATGTATGTCACATGTCACGATACATATTCATTGTGCCCCCCCCCCCCCCCAAAAAAAAAAGGGAGCTTGACTCATCATCTCCAATGTCCAGTGGTCATTTGGTGAGTAACTCGGCACGGCAGCATTGACAGTTTATCGATGATCATGCATGTGTCAGTGCTCACACTCCTGTGAATGACCATTTTGTAGTCAGCCTGTCCGGATTCATCGCAGTGCTTGGGGGAAATGATCCGGCATCCCCTGAGCACTGCTAGGTCTTCCAGAGAGGCTAGAATAAGGGTGCCAACTTTTTGCGTGGTCTATTTTAGTAGGGGAACCCTTCCCCAAAAAAGGCTGAGAAAGGGCACCAATTGCTGGGGGACCTAGACTGTGATACTGAATCATCTGAAGTGGATGGAAAGTTGTCAGTCATAGGCTGGCCAGCCCGCCCAAGACGAATATCCCTCCCCCTGGGAGCGGTTCCAGGGGTTCCGGGCATGCACCAAGTGCCCCTGGGCAAAGCGATACCCCGGGAATTTCCCGATGGGACCTCTTTCCCAAAGCGCGCTCATTCTGTATGTGAGCTTCTGCATTTTGAAGGGCACACGAATCTCAGGGGTACATGGCTGGGGCCATAGATTATTGTTATACATCTGTTTAGTGTTGGTTTTGGGCTTCCAAATATCCGTTCGATGGTCGCGAGAGGTCCTCAACTGCATGAGCTTGATGCTCTGCTCTAGCTCCATCTCATCCTCATTGGAGCCTGTGTCCTGCACCGCTTCTACTCAAAAATACCCAAAACACTCCATATGCTATACCAACTGCCCATCTGGAGGGTAAACGTGGGAGTAAATATGCCATGGAGTGGTGGGAATGGGCAGGACTTGAGTGAGTTGGAGATGGCTGCCCCGGTGATGATTGGATCAGCTCTGCATTTTGGTTGGGATGTTCATTCCTGGCTCCGCCAAATCCCGTGGCCAAATGACCCATATGTGTGCAACCCATAAAAATGAGTGGTTTTCCAACCCGAAAAGGGGCACCCTCAGGACAAAACACACCCATATGAACCTCCCTTGCAATTTCCTTTATGGGAATCCCCAGGTTCCTTCCACTCAGAGCCAGCAAAAGAAGGCCACGCTGGTAAAACCAAGCGGCCGTCCAGCCCCCGTTTGGGCGCAATATGAAGGACGCGGTGGACATGCCTTAGCATGCGGTACAGCTCTTCGATTCCGTCTCAAGTTTCTTATTGAACCGTATGATTTCCTTGCGGCCTTCCTTTCACCAACCAAAAAGAAGTCAACATAGGTGTGTTGCTTCCGCAAAAAAGGGCTGTCAACAAAGCAGATTCAATCGCTCGTCTTAGTTGGACAGCCGGTTTTGAGCGTCCTCTTGGGAAATAAATGGATTCCACCGGTCACATGATTAGAACCAAGCTGAAATCAGTGGTCTGTCGTTCTACCAAACTCACCGAAAGAGGATAGCCATTGTCCCCTACGCGTCAACACCCCCTCCACCCTCTGTCTATGTGAACGTGTCAAATATGTAGGTCAACAGATTGTGCTTTGGTTTGGCTTCCCTTTGAATCAGGGTGAATCAGGGCCCCCTCAAAATCCCTCAAACAAACAACACACACAACCCATTCATTTGGGTGTTCTCAAAATTGGGGACCAACTCCTACAGGTGGTGTCCATGTTTGGTTTCCCATCCAATAATTGGGGTCTGTGTCCTATTTTTGAGAAACCTCCCCATTTGAGCCGTGAACAAGCAGCTTGTTTTCTCAAGAGGACCTGCAAACAATGATCGGATCAGTGCCGTTCGCCCCTCGGGTGCTGAACCTCAAATCGACCCCGCGGTGTTGGGCAAGAAAAACATAACATATTTCAGAGGGGCAAATCATGTGGACACCAAAAAATCCGGGTTCTTCGGATTCTCTTGGTCGAGTGTGGGATTTGGAGAACAAAAATGGGTAGGTCCTGTTCCCTTTGAAACCAAGCTGGACAGAATAGGTTCGCCATTTGAGGCCACAAAAAATGGACCAAATTAGGGAAACAATTGGCAAATTGGGAGGCTAAAAGGTCGATTCGCTCTGGGCAATTGAGGTGAAAAGTGGTGAAGCTCCTACAAAAAAAGCAAACAAACTGGTGGGTTCCTTTCTCCCCAATATAAGACTTGGATCCCCAAAGAGCGGGATCATTTTTCGAGGTGTACCTTTCCCATGCTAAACCCAGGGATCCGAGTCTTTTCAGGAAACCACCCAAAAACCCCGGGGAAACAGATCCGGTTTGTGAAAAGAACGATGCTTGAAAAGAATGGAACAGGAAAATCAACCCCTAGAAGTATTTGGGACCCATCAGCCTTCCACTCCGCCCCCCCCCCAAAACACAAACAGCAAGTGATCCTGATCTTCTTCTTTTTAAGAAACAAAGTCGCCTTCGTTCGAATCAACCCCTAGAATTTACCCCTTCCAACCGGTGAGAGACGGTGCGGTTGCTCTCTCTCGGCCGCGCGGCGCTCCGCGGCGACCGGCAGCTTCGGCTCCACCGAGTCTCTGAGCACCTGCCGCACGGGCGAGCGGAACTCCGAAGTCACAAAGGGCCAACTTACCAGCATTCGAACGAAGGCGAGCTTTTATCTTCTTTCTTTTCTTTAAAGGAGGATTTCAGATATTATATATATATACATATATTTGGGGGGGGAGGCTGATGGGTCCCCAACAGGGCGCAAAGGGGCGATCGGGTACTTAGCAAGCGGTTCGTAAGCTAGGATATATACCCCATTGCACGGAGACTTATAACCATAGGTAAGTGGTTGTAACCTGGCTTACGAACCCACCAAGTACCCGATCGCCCCTGCAAGTACCCCGAAATAGACTCAGATGCTCTGTGGAAATCGATGGGAATAACAGAATCGGCATCCGACTTGTTGGGTTGGTTGAGTTTAAAGGGGAACCCTTCCCCGAAAAGAATGGAAAAAGGGGGCGCCATTGGGCAACAGAGTAGACACCATTTTCCAAAAGGTCAAAAGATTCACGCCAAATTAACATAGCTCCCACTACCCCAAGCCACTACGGGTTTGAAAGGGATATGCAACCACTATTTCGCCAAATATCGCCAGTAACAACAGTGCACACTGGTCCGAACCTCTTCATTGGACCCCCTGGCCCGTTTTACTATGTGGTCTCCTCGTCGCAAAATCCAACGGTTGTGAGGCCTAAAGCTATTTGACGCTTCCCTGTGCACGCCGCCCTTCTTCCAAGCTCCCCTAACCCTGCAACCTCTGCACCCCGCTCTTCTAGCCTTTGGTTTCATGGGGTCGCTCCAAACGACGCACCACCCAAGGGGGTGCCTCAGCCCACTCTGCCGTGAGACAGGGTAACCCAACAGCCAGCAACAGGGACAAAGCAGGTGGATATCTTTCAAACGCAAGACAAGAATCACAAACAAAACACACTGGGGAAGCGCAAGCTCGTAAGTGGCTTGAGGGAACGTTCAAAAAACATTCATCCAACAAACACACAAACACGCCAAACAAAGAAAAGACGCTCATACCCAAAAGAAAACATCCCCCGCTGCGACGCCGGAGGTCGAAAATCCCCGAATCCCGGCCTTCTCGGCCTGCAGGATTTGGTCCTGGAGCTCGGTGATGTCTCCTGCCAGCTCCGCCTTGGCCTCGGTGCCTTCGGTCGCTTGGGGTGGGGCTGAGGGACAAGCGGCCGAACCAGATACCTCGAGTTGCGGCCGAACGTCCCTGTAAAAAAATGGACACACAGATCTGGAAAAAAGAAACATAATATATCTGGCCTCATGTTGTTTTACCATGATCAAAGTCACCCCCTAAGTGGTGGGTTGAAGGCAAACAACCACGTTTTCTGACTTTGATGACCCCCAGAAACAGTCACGATGACCCCTGCATATGTTCAGTAGTGAAATCGATCCCCTTCAACATCAACAGGGGATTGTTGATTTAAAAAATCAGCAAACGGAAGGGTATGGCTCTCAGCTACCCAGTTTGGACCCAGAAAGAACAGGCGCCGCGACTAGACATGCAGCTACAAGGGAAAAAAACTAAACGGGTCAAACGGTCGATGCGCTTTGGGCTTTGGTGTGGGTAAGATCGAATTGCCGACGGGTTCCATGCCGCATGGCTCCGACCAACCGGACCGAGAGGCCTCGCCATCTCCCGCCGCACTTGCGGCAAAACAGGGCATCCTCCATGAGGATGTTGCCGCAATTGCACACACGGACCTCACCGAAAGGCCGAGAAAATTTTCTGCTCCCCTTCCACATCCTGGGGCTACGTTTCTACTTCTCTGCGACTATGACTTGTGACCCGACAAGCTAACATCGAAAATTGACACGCTAAAGAGGAGTCACGGCTCACTTAGACCCTGAAAATTGAGTTACTACGGCTCACTTGTCTCACTTGAACACATGAGGTGGTTTAGCTCCGCTGACGTCCTGAAAAATGGGGCATTGTGAATCAACATCGAAGAGCTCCTTTGGACCTTGTCAAGAGTCTCAGAGGTCTCAGCGGGTCCGCTGAGAAAAATTGGAAATGCCGAAGCCTCAAACTAAATCCTCCAGATTTGAGAGGCTAAAATCAGGGTACCAACTTTTTGCTGTAGTCTATTTTAGTAGGGAACCCTCCCCCAAAAAAGGGGTAAAAGGGCACTACTGGGGGACCTAGGAAAGCAAACACATAAACAACCCGCAAAAAACAACACTTCAGCAATGGCAAGCCTCCGTTCATTCGGCCAGCGCCAACTGCAACCCCCCCGTTGGAAAAATGGATAACTCTTTCAACTGACTACCAACCTGGAACGAGTGGAATACACAAACATGTCCGAGCAAACTGAACGTTAAAAGCATCTATGATTAAACCTTTCGCTGTATGGGCCCAAATCGAGTTGGCTGAGTCAAAACAACTTTCAGCCCCCCCCCCCCCGCCCCTCCAGGCCTGCGTGAGCAGTGCCCGCTTCGGCGATTCAGCGCAGTCCAAAGCCTGAAAGAATCGCCAAAAACTGGGAAGCAATGGCTTTTCGTGTCCACCGGGTCTCAACTAACCTGCTTCTTCAATCATGTCCCAAATCTCATGCGCAAAAAGCAGTGGTTGGGGTGCCGCTTCAGATCAGAAAGACAGCAGTGACTGCCCCTTTCGAATTGGTCAGAATCAAATTGGCCCTCTAAGCAAGGCCTTTTCAAGGGGAGGCACCTCGCTTTTGAACGTGTGGCTCGTTTTTGGACGCGGGGAAAGTTGAACCTAGCCAACCCTCAACACACAATAATCCAGCACAAAAACGACCATAAACCCACCTGAGTCCAGTCCATGTGTCCGAAAGCGAGCCGGTGGATGTGTAACAGCAGAAATCTGCAAACAAACCAACGCAAACACCAGAACCAAAAGGCCAAAAACGAGAAAACCTGACAAAACCCCCAAATACCTAAGCTTCCTTCCATTCTACCCCCCCCCAAGTCACCAAGTCCCGGCCCCGCCTGCGCCGCGCGCATCTTCGGGGACGTCAACAAGGCGCAGTCCAAGGCTTCAGCCTGGCGCAGCAGCGGCAAGGCGGCCTCCTGGCGACAATATGCTGTTTTTTGATTTTTGATTCTTCTCCGGGTGATTTGTTGACCCCAAGTGAATCAACCTGGCGATGTTCTGGTTTGTGTTGACCATTGTTGACCCATATGAGTCGACCAACCAATTTGTTTGCAGGATGGCCCTAATTAATGTTGACCGTATGAATAAACCACTGTGAATTCAGAGGTGTCCGATTCTGAGTGAAATGTGGGGACTCAGACCGCTTTTGGAGGGGAACACCCCCTATGCATATAGCTGAGTTCTGCAAAACTTGCTGTGGAGTGTCCGAACCATCGATCCAGGAGCCGCCCTCTGTGTTCAGATGCATGTCTAAGGCGTGTTGCCACGATTTAGCCAGGTTGGAGGAGTCAATTGAGAAATCAGAAAACTATTGGTATTGAACAAGTCCAAGACATGCAAGGATTAACAGGCCAGGAAGCCACAGCAGCTTTCTAATCCTGTTGACTTTTGGTTCCACCAAGTTCATCATGAAGATGTACGTAGGTCTTACGACAATCTGTATCCAGGCCAGAACTCAGGTATCCGTGCCGCGTCCAGCGTGGTGTGGTCCCGGAAACAGAATTTCCAAAGAAAAGGGCAACGCAGTTGCTGAGAATTTCAGTCATTTGGAGGATGGGGTACTCACTAAATTTCTCAGACACAAAAACAGCGGACAAAAACGGATTTCTTCATATCCGCCTATTTTAGCCGATTCGGTGAGTCGCCAGACTGTATTTCCCTGCTCAAAGCCATAAGCGTCCTTTGTGGAAAACAGATAGCCCTGGCATCTCTACTGACACCAATCTAAACCGCTGGAACCCATCTATTTTCAACCAAACTCACCCACACCTATAGTTCAAAGTCCACTTCCAGCCGTCCCTTTGGACTCGCTCTCCTAAAAAGGCCGACCTGCGGATGGACGGCATCCTGCACCACTTTAAAACCATGGTTGAAACCACTGCTTGTTGGGAATCAGCATTCTATGGTTTCTACCAGGCCCATCTAGTTCCCCTAAAAGGACACCTCTGTCAACAACCCTTGGAGGGTTGCAAAGTTCGGGGTTTCCCTTTGGCTCCCTTCAACTTTCTACCTCAACTCAAGGTGGGTTTGTGGTCAAGCTCCGGAAATGAGCAGTTCCGGAGCTTCGAGCAGTTCGACTGGATTTCGTCCGTAGGCTTTTGCCGTCCAAGGCTTTAGCGACGGCTCGCCTCCTCTCGGCTCGAGCCGAGCCCCGGGTCGCCTGGTCCTGCTGCATGGGCAGGGTGGTGAGCTGAATCGCATGCTCCCGGAGCAAGCCTTCCAACTGGTCGCACCGCGCCCTGAGATGCTCCTCAGCGCGAGAAGCAGATGGTTTTGACTCTTTATTGGCTAGTTTCAAGGGGAAGCAGAAGGAGTTCAATCCATTTTTGTTGGCTGGTTTGAAGAGACACCCATTTAGGAAGCAACCCATTTTGGGGGTCTCCAATTGTTTTGCTGGTGCGATAGGTAGGGAATGACCCAGGGTGTCGGGAATGAACCGTTTGGGGATTCGCGCAAAAAGGAAACCATGGGGCGGATGGATGGTGAATAGGGGTCATTCCAATTCGCATTCCTTGCTGCGAACCAGCAAGGCAAAGAAACTTTAGTATGACAACCCCAAGCAAGGGTTACACCGTGAAAGCGGATGGCGCAACTCCCTTTGTGGCGAGGTCAAATTTTATGACTAAATCACAAAAACGGATCTTGTTAGTCAGGTGCAAAGCTATACCTTGTCGCACCACCTTCAGACAGGAACTACCGCATGCAACCAATACCCACCCTGCTGTCAAGCCCTGACATGGCATCAATTACCCCCAACAGCAGCTTGTTTCCATGTCCAACACCCCAAGTGCTTGGGTGCAAAGCCTCTTCCCTTTGAGCCCCAGCAAGGGTATCCTAACAGCAGGTGAATCCAAAAAACAGCAAAGAGTGAAAAGCTCGATTCTCATGAGTCTGTCTTCCCAGCTTAAACCCCTTCCCCCGGAACCTTCATCCAGGCGGCGTTCTCTTTCTTGGCTGCCTCCAAGGCCGCATCTGGCAGCTCCATCGCCTTCTGGCTCTCCTTCCCGGCCTGCATGATGAAACGACGCGACTGGACCAGACCTGGACCTCATGTTTGTTTTCTGATATTTCCTCTTTTTAGCTTTCATTTTCTGTCCCTCGAGTTTTCAATTGTTTCAAAAACAAATGACGTTTGAGGGGGAAGCAAAAGCTCGTGAGCGATTTCTGCGGATCAATGTGTACAGTCGGCTTTGGGCTCCGTTGACGGCTGCCATCAATGGTGGCTTGCTTTGTGATGTGGCAATCAGATTGTGCTCTGCACGCAATGACGATCCCTTGTCAATAAACCCATTGCGATTCAATCAGGGGGTCTGCATGGTTGCTTTTTTGAGGTCACCTCCTTGGGGGGTGGTTTTACCGGACGCCAAACGGGTCAAAACTATGTGTTTGTCTTTTGTTTTGGGGCAGCCCACCATGGGAAGAATGGCGGGCTTCATGCCAGTACCGGCAACATGACCGAACACGTGGCCGTATTTCTTGGCAAATCCAACCCCGCCCACCTCGGGGCATCCATCCCGCCTCCGCCTCGGATTCGTCTGTGTCGTCCAGCTGGTCCTGTGGGGTTCTTGGCTGGTCACCGCACGCTTTGGGGAGGTTTCCATGTGACGGCTTGAGCGGTTCCGGTGTGTCCCGGTGGTGCTTGTGGCGATTTGAACCACGCCAACTTTGCTTTTGCGGCCAGGGCTTCCGGTGTCGAGATAATACCGACCACTTCTCAGCTGGTCAAAACATGGCCACTCCGAGCATCTCCCCCCACTCCCTTATTGGGAAACCACTAAGAGGACTCCTTTCGTACCCCAACCATCACCTAAGGGTTGCCTTCGAACTTCGAACAGCCCAGCTTCCACCAATCCAAACTTACCCAAACCACCACTTGGGGTTGCCTGAAGCTTGCTACACTAGGTCCTCCAGCAGAGAGGTTCGAATATTCAGGTACCCTTTTTGCTGCAGTCTATTTTAGTAGGGGCTTGCCCTCCCCCCCAAAAATCATGTATTAAAAGGGCGCTTAGCTGGGGGAAAAAACCGGTCGCGCCTCCGTGCCTTCGCGCTGGACCTGAGACGCCCGCTGCATGTCCTGCTGGAGGGCGGCGTACGCGTCGTCGCTGAACTCCTGATTGATGGCTCTCGGCCCTGCGGTGGATGGACGACATCCACTTCGCACCACTTTGAAACCATGGGGAACCCTTGTGTGTTGCTATTTACAGGGGAGTCATCATAGGGTTTCTTAGGTGGTGCGAAATGGATCTCGTCCATCCACAGTAGCATGCCACAAAAACATGGCAAGGGAACAAAGGGGGTGGTGGCAGGATGCCGGGCCAGTGGGGGGGCCCATGGAGCTGGACGCTGGAGGCTGCTACAGTGGCCAAGTCCCCCACAAGGAGAACACCTGCAAGTTCCCGCTGGTAGTTGATTTTAGTTGCGAAATTAAGGACCTCCACCGTAACCAACTCAATGGGCACCCTTTTGTTTCAAGCGACACTCAAGGGATCCACAGCTCTTCAGGTTGATTTGTGAGTCCAACCATTCCCAAGCGTTTCAGTGACGCAAAATGTGGCCCAGCGTAGAGGTCCTTCCAACACGACCCGATTTTTTTTCCGACGGAGGTTTGAACGAGTCCGCGTCTCCATGGGTTGAATCTCTCGAGAGATCCGGCGCTGAACGCTCTTCTGCAGGGACCCGTACCTCGCGAAGAAACGCGGCCCACAAGTCTTACCCTCCCCCAGACTAACATGGAAGCTCCCAGGACCCCTTTGGAAGACTTGGTTCCATGTACAGAGGCATCCTTGCAGCTTCAATGTTAGTCTGAGGGAGTGTATGAGCATTTCTCGGCCTCTTTTCGATGGCGCGTCTGCCAAAACAGGATCGGAATCGGCCAACGTGGGTTTCGCTTGTGGAGGAGCAATATATCAAGCCATGGTGGATGGTGGGGGCTTGAACGAGCTGAGGGAATGGTTTGGATGGCGCTTCGTTAATCGAAGGTGTTCTCGCCAACGGAAACATTGACATGGTCCAAGGCGTCCTTAGTGTCAGCTTGCTTGCTTTGCTTGCTTTGCTTGCTTACTTGCTTATGTGAAGCACTTAGTGGGTCCCAGCTCCCGCAAGTGCAGGGCAACAATTGTGCTTTTCATGCTCAAAGGTTCCCTTGGTTAACCAAATGGAACTGGATATCACACAGACCCTTCCTTTCTGTAAGGGGGATCCTATGATTCTTTGTCACCCACTTCCTCCCGGACGACCTGAGCTTTCGCCCCCAACAACAAATGTGATGTTTAGATGTTGGTCCATACCTAGCAAACCTCAAATTGCACAATGAATTCAGAACGAACAAACAAACAAACAAACAAACAAACAAGAAACAAACAAACAAACAAACAAACAAACAAACAAACAAACACACAAACAAACAAACAAGGAAGCAACACATACTGACAAACACAACTAACCAAACAAACAAGCCAAACAACACGACAAACAAGCCACACACCGCTCAATCCAAAGATGTCTCCCCATCCCCCTCCCCCAAATCCTCTGGGCCTAATTTTTCTTCCGAATTCGCCTGGTCTGCTGCTCTTGGACCAAGTCCTTGAGCTCGTCCCTTTCTTTGGCCAGAAGCCGCAGCACCGACTTCTGCTCCTCCTCCACACCTGAGTCGCTCGCCCAAAACCAACTCGGCTCCCTCCGAGGCTAAGGGCAGAGTCGCCAAAACAAACGCGGGTGGATCAAAAGGTCCGTGACACATGGGAAGTGATTGGGAAACCAACAAAAACATGATTCTAGGTCCTCCAAATTTGAGAGGATAGAATAAGGGTACCAACTTTTTCTGTAGTCAATTTTGGTAGGGGAACCAGCTCAAGGACCTAGGATTTGATATATCCCACCTGGGCACAGTTACCCATGGTCGCCTGACGGGGCCAGAATAGTGATCAACCCCTAGATGCCCTGTCAGACCCGAAACCGGCCCAGGTGGACATTTTAAAAGGGAGGCTACGCTCTTGAAAGGGGGGGAAATAGTCCTTTCGGTGTTTGAAGGGTGGTTTTGTTGGTTGCCCTACCAGATACTCCGTCCGCTAACATGGAACAAAAGGGTCCTTTTCAAGGAGAATTGGGAGGGTAATTAAATGGAATGACTGAGGGGTGGCGAGAAAATCAACACAATCGACAACAAACACACCCAACAATGAAAAAACCAACGAAATGCAAAAACATATATTGACAAACCCCAGCATGGACAAACCAACGAACACCCACGAAAACTCATGGGTTTCTTAGAGCAATTTGTCCCGCCGTCTCAAACAATTCCATCCGTTTGCTATCAACTGGGCTGCCCTCAGATCCCCCGCTAAAAGTGACTAACTTTTAGTGGGTTAAATGGAAACTACAACTACACACGAAAAAAGCTAAAAGGCTAAGGAACCGGATGGCTAGGAGCCACCAAGTCAGCTCCGCTTTGTTTGAGCCAGCTGATGGCCAGCTTTCTGCTCGGCGCTCATTCGCCCATGATCAGAGGTCGAGGATTCGCTGGTTCAATTGAACTCGGTGGGTCCACTCATCCCCTACACGCCCTCAGACAAACATGGAAGCTCCCAAAGCCTCTGTAAATTCAACCAAGTCTTCGAAAAAGGTCCTGGGAGCTTCCATGTTAGTGTGGGGGAGGTTCAGGTTTCCAGGTTTTTTCAAGTTGGCTTAGTGGGTGGGTGTCCATTTAGCCCACAAGTTAGTCACTTTTAGCAGGGGGGCAGAAAACGGACAGCCCAGGTGCGACGTCTTTTTGGCCAGGACCACACACCTCAGGCGCCGGCTGCAAAGGCGGGTGACCTCGCTCTGTAGGATGACACCCTCCGCCATCTCCTCAAACCAACGAGAGGTGTGCGGCGAGCGTTGCAAGCATAGGTGTCCTTCTAGGTGAAATAGATGGCCCTGGTAGAGGTAAACCAGGGCCATCTATTTTTCTAGCAAAACAACCAAAAAGGACACCTATGGTTGCAAGTTTTCAGGTTGGTTTAATCCGCTTCCCTTGGATCGGTTTGGAGGCCGGTGGTTTGGAGTTTGGTGGTTTGTTGGTGTTCTCCCCAATGTCCAAACCGAGCTCTGAACCACGCGGGAAGGTGGCTCAAAGGTCATCATACCAAAAATATACGGGATTGTTGGTTTCATCAGTGTCCTCTTTCATCCAATAGAAATTGGTCTGTGTTGTGTATGGTTTTGATTTGTGTGTTTTGTGTACAATTGGTGTTTTGTTTGTTGTGTATTGGTCCGATATCCCTCATGGTTCTAGGTCTGCATCAAGGGATGCCCGTGGTCATGCGAACACGACTACACCACCCCATAGGAGTTTTGCTTCTTCACAGCTACATCAGCACTGGGCGCCAAGCCACTCAGAAAGAAGCTGGTTTGAAGGGACGCCAAACAAGAACGCACATCCGTAGGCCATAGACTGTCTGTGAACGCTACAAGTTTGGACCGAAAGTGAGAATTAGTGCCATGAAGGTCCTTCCGGTTGAGGTAGAACCTTTCCCGAAAGGAAGGACAGCCCCAAGTTGCGAAACCTGAGTTGGAAGCACCTAACTTTCAGTTCCGACAGCGAATCACAAAAGAGAAAAACACTCAAAATCAGATAGGACCCCCCCTCCAATCCAAAAGCCTCCATAAACCCTAATTAACAACCTGCAACGCACCTCGCTTCCCCTTAACCCCTGGAACCTCACCCAAAAACCCACTCCCCAATCCCCAGCCACCCTGCATCTCCAAGCCACGCCAATGCAAATACAAGGTGATATCGTCATTTGGGGGCCACCTTTTTCACCCGAAAATGGAAACCCAAAACCGCAAACCACCCGCATCCGACACCTAAAGTTGATGCCGAAAAAAATGCCTCCCCCCCAAAAAAAAAGTTTGCAAAAAATCCAGCTCTTCGGTGTCAACAATCCCCCCCACCGCCCCAAAGCGTCCCAAAGCGTCCCCCCCGTCCCCCTCGGGTCCCGCCCCCGCGCCTGCTCTATCTGCTTCGCCAGCTCCGCGCGCTCGCACTCGGAGCTTCGGAGCTCCTCCCGGAGCCGCTGCTCCTCCTGGCCGCGCGCGAGCGCCGGGCGCCGGGCGCTTGCAGGAGCTGGCTGCGTTGTGCGCGGAAGATCTAGACGTAAGGCGTGGAACACGTGTACATATTGTACCAGAATATAACTACACATATATATATATATATACACATGTAACATACGTGATGTGTTATATATATATATATACATAGGATATATATATATATATATATGCGAATTCAGTAGTACCTATGCGAAATCAGTCGGACATTCTGTGAAGGTGTTTTTGGGGTGGAATTTGCATGTCTAAAGGGATAGCAACAGTGGAAGCAAACCAATGCTAGAGAAGCCAAACCCCTCTCTTCGTCTGCGGGGAATCCGGGACACATCTTTTCCGGATCCGACACCTTTCGCAACTAACCCCCAAGAATGTAAGGGCTTAAGCTCTATATGGTGTGGAACATTGCGGAAACCCATAACCTCTCCTTTTCTATGGGTTGGATGATGTTAGATGTGAAGCGCTCTGGGAAAGAAAACTCCGCTTCAAAATCTTGAAGGGGGACCCCCGTACCGCATGTGCTCCGAAAAGAACACAGCGCATGATGGGAAGAAACTCCCGGGAAGTTCCCCAAGGCTTCTGGAGCCTTGCTGCAGAGTGTTCACCTTGAAGGATTTTCTTTGGTAGGAATCTGGGCTTGCGGCGTTTAAACCATGGGATCTCTTGGAGCCTACCAGCGGATCTGAGTTACAAATATAGCAGACAACCAGTTATTTTCCTGGGAAGGGCCCCATGAATTCTCTTGGAGCCGAAAAAACACGCTCAGAGGATCCCAGCAATACCAGACTAGTAGGCAGCCACTTCTTTTCCGTGGAAAGCCCTTGGAGACCTATACAGATACTGTGACGCGATCCATTTCGCGCCACCTGAGCAACCCTGGCATGATTGGAGTGCCCCGTACATACCAACAAAAAATGGCTTCAATCATGGCTTCCAAGTGATGCGAAGTGGAGTTGGCAACCGTCCACAGTATTTTGGATTGAAGGGCAGGGCTGGTGCAAAATCGGATGGGCAACTCGGCAAAAGTCGGCGTGCGCCCGGCAGGCAGACCTGCTGCAACCTGTAGTAGTCGTGGCGCACATTCGAAAGCTGCTCCTGGGCGGGACTCCATGCCAGGAGTAGACCAGGGCTTGCCTTGGCTGGCCTTTTGGAAAACAAAATCCACGGGCTTCCCTGGGCCTTTTTTGACATAGGTCTTGGCTTTGAAGTTCGGGACTCCCAGATTTGAGGTTTTGAGGTTGGGCCAAATCCTGTTTTGGCTCCACAACCCTTGAGGTCGGCCCCAAACCCTTCTCCGGAGTTGGCACATGGAGTTTATGAACCCCATCTAAGCCAGAAAACCTTGCCCATCTATGTTTTAACCAAACTCACCGAGCGAAAGGGCACCTATGTGTTCCTGGCATTTCCGCTCGCTTTAGATTGGCCCAACAAACGGTTTACAGACGTCGAGTTGGTTCAGCTACCCTGAGTACAGCTCCCGATGAGTTTTGAGCCCTCGAGATGGGTTGTGCTCAAGGGCCGAGGGGTCCGGGTTCTTCATTGGAGGGCCCGAGGGCCTGCATTGGAGGGGCCATGAGCCTTAGGGTAGGTCGCAAAACATTACAGTAGGGTCCATAAAAGCTGATTTCGAGGCCGACTGGCAGGGTAGAAAACCTTGGCCGCTAAAAGGGAACCGAATCACCGAATTGTCATTCTTCCAGCACCGCGGACAGCTTGCTTGGAGTCTTGGACACAACAGAAGTAGGGTGCTGGTTGCTCTCCAGCTCCAACATTAAAGTCCTGTTGAGGTTTCAACATCTTTCAGCACCCTGTTCTTACACAACCTCCGGTTGGTTTCCCGAAAGGGACTCGAGTCCAAATGCTCCCTTTCAGTGAAAATCATTTTCCCAGATTCAACCTTTCGGGTGGTATTCACAGGGGAACCAGGAGAAGCCGTTCCCATACTAGGAAATGACCCCCTAGAGCTATTTTGAGAAAGACTCAAATAGCTTTGGTCTCCTTCAAACCTACTTCTTTGGGATTGACTGCATATGGCACGGAATCTGTTTTCCTTTTCCCGTACCCAGGATTTGGGAAAAGATGTCGATCAATGATGAGCGGGAGTTCCATTCGGGTGGGGCAACCTTTGTGTCAAGATGGAGTTCTGACTTTGCTTCATCTTTTTGATGGTACCCTTTGTTGGGGTGGGTCTCACGGGGCACAAAAGGACAACCACCCATTTTGGGGCTACCTGAGACAAACCCATTTCGTCTACTTTTAACAAGGATTGGAAGCGTCTGCCCTTCCAAACATAGGCGTCCTCTTGGGAGAGTAGATGGGTTTCCCTGGTCAAATGAGTTCAAAGCCAAATGAGCAGCTTGCCCATCTATTTCTTCGGCCAAACCAACCGATAAGGACACCTCTTCCAAACGCCAAACGTCTACCCTAAAAGTCTACCCGTCTTGGGTTCCAGAAAAACAGGGTTCCATTTTGTGGATACTCATGCCTTTTAATCTTCACTTCAATTCATGCTTCTCGGCACCAAGCTGAGAGCCAAGAACGGACGATTTTTTTGGGATACCAATTTTTCACCCACCGCCAACAAAAGGTGAGAATGAGACGCTTCAGCACATGACTCCATGTTTCACCCGCCAAAAAAAAAGGTCAGAAGGAGACGGGCCCCGGCCCCGACGGCCCCAACGCAACGCTGACTGGCCCGCCTGTGCCACCGCCAGCAGCTTCTCCAGCTGCTCCGCGAGGTCCAGCTCGTTCTTGGGCTTGTCTCGGATCGCTTCCGCTTCCGTCCGCGGGGAACCCCGCGCGTTTTGGGCGCGCGTCGAGGCGTTGGGCTTTGGGCGCGAGCGGATTGGGGCGGGGCAGGGTGTTTTTTTTGTTAATCGCCGAGGAGACAAGAACACTTGGCAAGAGTGGGGTATGAGGGAGTCAGTTCTTTGTTTTTGCTCTTCTTGTTTCTGGTGAATTTTGAGTTGGTACTCCATGTTTAAGGCTGTTTGTAAGAGAAACCAAAAGGAAAAAGCAAACATCCATGTTTGAGGATCCACTTTGGACACACACACACACATGCTTGCTTGGCGTGTGGTTGGTGGGCACTTGGTGGTCGCCCGGTTTGACTTGTGGCTGAGTGTTGGCTTGTGGATAGTTTCTTGGGCGAGGGCCAGGCTGCGCGCGAAATGAGTTACCATGTTTGAAGCCACAACGTCTGTTCGGTATTTACAAGGGAGTCATCACTCGGCTGGTTTCTGCCCCCCTGCTAAAAGTTTAACTTTTAGTGGATTAATGGAAAACCTATTAGTTGGCAAAAAGTTAGTCCTAACATCCAAGCAAAATGCACCAAAGATCATTCTAGGGTGTCTCATTAGGTGCAGTATGTTCGTCCATCCGCAGTATGGATGCTATGCCGCCACCATAAGCTTGCACAGCAGCATATACCCCTTTTACAAGTGGAATTACCCCCATACCTGCAAACCTCATACCCGAAAAAGACCTGAATATGATTCCATACCTTCCCCAGTCCTTGCTTCTTTGATCTTCTTTGTTCCTCCGATTTTTCAAGCAAATGGCCATGCAAAACGATCTGGACACTTGTGGCTTGCTTCGTTCAGGACTCCTTTCGGAGTACGTAGATCGTCTCCCGAATAAGGCGGGGGGGTCTTTAAAATTGCCACCTTTTGTGAGAAAATTGGCGACCCCCTCAAAAAGGAATCCTTCACTACAAGGGGGTCGATCATTTTTCCACCAAAGGTGGCAAAAAGACCCCCTGAAATCAGGTTCCTTTTGCACGCCGATCTGAGTACTATAAGCTTTTGGCTTGTGTTTCGACACCTTCCCACATGGACTCGTGTCGCACGGGTCATTTGACCCAAGGACAAAACGACTCTTTCTCCAAGATTGGCGAAATTGGGTGGCTGTTCTGGGTTCTTCCTCAAACTAACATAAAACTAACCAGGGGAACCCAAACCTCTTGTCTTTCCACATCAAGTCCCCCCGTTTTTGCCAAGAAATTCAGCGAGTCCCCCATGTTCCTCCCCAATGGACGACCCAACACGCCAGTTCCGAAGCTGCCGAGCCACGTCGGCTGATTTGCATCTCCATAGAGCGATGCGCCTAGGTTTCTAGAGGTTGATTTATTTTCCACCCATCGTTCTTTCCAACAGCCGGATCCGTTTTCCCTGGGTTTTCGGAGGTTTTTTGGAAAGAAGGATCCTTGGAAAGAGTGGAAATGGAAGGTACCCCTAGAAGGTTCCAATGACACGAGCGATCAACTGTTCGATGTCGGGAGGTTCCCATTGATGGCCATGAATTATCACTTGGTTGCTGCTACGACCCCCCTGCACAAAGTTGGACTGCTTAGGGGTTTAGTGGAAAACCCAACTCGATTTCAACCAAAAAGCTAAAGTCTAAAGATCCGTTGCCCAATAGCAGTCAGAATAATAGGGACCCACCGTGGACATGAGTCCCCCAAATCATGTCCACCATTTCGGGTCCGGGACCCATCAAAATTCACCCGCTGATTGCTTCAAATCCAACAGGCTTATAAAGCCCCTCATTTTGGTTAGGCATCTGCACTCACGAAGTACCAGGACCCCACGTCAAATTCTTTGTGGTGTGGCCTCCGTTGGGATATGTTGGCTCCACGTCACCCCAGTCAGCTGTCTTCTTCTAGAAGTTCTCCTTTAGTTAGTCCCAATGAATTGAATGCACGCGTTTGTGGCAATAAACCACCCTTCGATTTCTGCTGTTTTGGGATGGCGATCTTGTTTGTCTGAAAAGAAACAACGGAACGGATCTTAGCACCCAGGTGCACAAGGGCTTTTTTCGTCTTGGAGGACATACAGGGGTCGCTTTGCCCCGACAAAAATGTTCCTCTCGTTGTCCTTTTGATCTTGGGCCAGGTCAGGTCACCCCCACCCATGTTTGAGAAAAGAATACGTTGGCTGCCATGTATCCTTGCCACTGCCGGCCCTCTCCATGTTTCCAGATGCGCACCCGACCTGGAAAGGTTACTCTGGGACCCTGACTAACAGGAACCAGAGAAAAAGCTAGGTTCAAAAGGCCGATTCGTTTTGATCAACTGTAACAACTGACTCTCAGCGCTTTACACCAAACATAACATGCTCAGAATTCTTCGTATTCAGTCTACCCCAAATTGCTCCTGATGGATATGGTTTATCCAAAATAACTTGTTTTGAGACCCTGAAGGCAAGTGATGTGGTGTGGGGACCGGTTCCTAGGTGCGTGCCACGCCCCAGGAGCCTTAATTAGTGTACCTTTCTGGGGGTACCTTTCCCATTTCCATTCTAAACCCGGGGATCCGAGTCTTTTCAGAAAACCATCAAAAACCCAGGGAAACAGATCCGGTTTTTGAAAAGAACAATAATGAAAAAAGAATGGAAAAGGAATCAACCCGTAGAAAACTGCTAGAATCCCACCAAGCGAATGCGCCCATCTATTTCGACCCAAAATAACCTGCAAAGGATGCTTGTGCTTTGGGTATCTTGCTTAAAATGGTCAAAAAGGCCGATTCCCCGAGTTTGGCGGCCTCTCCAAGCTCCCGGATCTTCTCCTCCCGCTTCTCGATCTCCTAAAAAACGCTCCCGCGCACTCGCTCGAGCGCGCGATGCGCGCGCGAGGAGAGCGCCACTGAGCTTAGATCTTAGGACTGAACTCCTCACTTCTTTTGCTCATCCCTAAAAAAGCGACTCGATCCAAGCCGGTTTCTACATTTATCTCATCCCAAACGCATCCGAACCGTTTCCTAGATTTCAATCAAAAAAGCAAAGCCACATCTTGACCCCCATAGGGCTTGAGAGGAGCCCCCGTCAATCACCTTTTGTAGCACCGATCGTCTGTGGATGGGCCAAAAGAAGTCGGGAATCTGTTGAACTAAGGTCCAAACCCAAAACGTGACTCAAGTCCGAAACGGAACTCAGGAAGTGAGTACCCTTGCCAACTGAGTCGCAATAGAAGGAAAAAGTTATGTTCATTTGGTGAAGCCGATCGACGGTCCTCGGCTTATCATAGACGTATCCAAGGTAGCCCGCCCTGGAAATCGCCCCCCCTTGCATGGGGGCTTGTCAAAATTGGGGTTCCTTTTTAGTATGTTTTTTTTTTTTTTTTTATGAGGCAGCACTAGGCAGCAGGGTCCAAAAAAGGTCCGTATTTTGGCAACTCCCATGGCTGGAATCGTTCAACCCCGTCCGCGGAAAAGGTGAACAAACAGGGGTTGCAAGGATATAGGCGCACAACAACACAGTGCCACCGCATACCTTTTCACATCTCCATGTTTTGCTTCGTTCAACTGGGTATGTAGAAGCGAGATATGGAAAACCGGTGTGGAACACATGGGCACCCCTGAAGCACAATCCACAAAGGTGGATCCTGGCTTTGTCTTTCTCGGTGTTGGAGCGCTCAAATGCGTTCTATCTAGTAGGCTGGTAGGATGCTTGATCAACAGGTCCAGGATACATGGGATGACCATGGGTTGGACAACGATTAGGAAAAGAACTTTCCCACAACAGTTCATCGTGGTCAAAACTTGGGGCCGACAGGAACATTGATCAACCCTCTCATGGCAAGATGGAAGGTCACCGGTTTCTTAAGAACTGCTCATGGTCTATGCAAGATCCTCGAATCCCAATTGTGATGTAGATGCAAGATGAAGGCAAAGCTGGGGACTTTGCTTCGCAACACATCTTCCGATCATCCTCCCGATTGGGGATTTAAGAAGTAGGTATGAATTACAGCTTCTTTCGAATATTGCAATGACGTGTCATTGTCACCAAATAAAGGCGGCCTGTGTGTCACAGGAACTAAATGACTTCAGGTAATTGAACTACTGACCCGCGCCTCTTGAGTACTGCGTTTGACTTCCTTGCGGAATTTTTGGGGCAATCATCACAAGCAAAACCACCATTGTAGAGGTCCCCATCTTTGGCACGTACCTCATTCAGCGAATAAAGGTCGAATGCGTTGAAAATACCAGCTCTCCCACCGAGCGAGTCGGGGTCAAAGTGCCCTGTTGGGCAGAATAACCAGGGTGTGTCTCAAACAAAAGGTACCCAAAGCGAGTGGTTTCCTTTTGGTTTCCCTGCAAAGGCATCCAAGAATAGAAGGGCCCTTACAAAATAGACAAACCCGGTTTGAGTCCCCGTTTGTTTTTGGATTGGCCGACTCTCTTGAAGGAACAATAATGAAAAACGGATGCATTGCCGCTGAACAACTGGGCAAAATACAGTTGCATCATGCTATGGTAAAATCTCTCTTTCAGGACAATCTTCATACAATCCTTGTAAGGTTTGTCAAACTTCCCACGTTGGCTGGCTTTCCGTTTTTTCTCTTTGTTTTTGTTCTAGAGATCCTATTGCATGACGTCGACAGCCCTTGCTCCTGTTGGAGGTGGGACACTTCCTTCTCATGCTCCTATCGAGCCATGACAATTGATCCACGGTCGGAATTGGTAGGCGACTAAAGAATTAGAACGGGGTTGTGGGGTGCTTCAAAAGCAATCTTAGTCATGATTACAGGGGAATGCAATCAACTAGGTATCTATCCTGCAAATGACTTGTTTCCCCAAGAGTACATCTACGAAACTTAGGGAGTCCTCCCATGCCCCTCCCGAAGAAACCATGATTGGCAACTGCAACCAGCTGGCGGCTTTCTATCTCTAGGCCAGGTGGTAATATGTCTGCCTCACCGGCTCGCAGCCGACCGCCTGGATGGCGTTTTTCTTGCCTTCAGACCAAAACCCCTTCGGCTCCTTGGACGGAAAAAAAGCTCTCCCAACCCGTAACCTAGATTTGTTCAACTTTGAGAAGAAATAAAAAAGCTCCCAACAGCAACCAGCTGGTGCAGGGTTGTGGGAAATGATCACTGTTGTGATACAACAAAAAGGCGTCACAAAGACTACCTTCCCACAGAAAGGGGGAGATTCCCTTGTATCACAGAAGTGGGGATAAACCCCCTGATCCCACAACCCTGAGCTGGTGTGTTTCTATCTCTGGGCCAGGGAATCCGCCTACCATCTGCCCCTTGCCCCAAACCCCCCCCAGAGCTGGGCTGCGAGGGAACGATTGCGACACACCTGAACAAAAACCGCGAATGGGGTACCTTCCAGTTCCATTCTGAACCCAGGGATCCGAGTCTTCCTGGAAAACCTGAGTAGACCCAGGGACAATGGCTGGTTTTTGAAAAGAACGATGCTTGAAAAGAATGGAAAAGGAAAATCCACCCCTGGGAAACTGCTAGCATCCGACCAATAGATGCGCGGCACAGCCCATATCAGCACCTCGGGAAGATGAGATGTGGGAGACCCCGGATTTGGGAGACCCCGGATTTTGACATGGCTGTGGGTCAAAACCAATAGTACCATTTTGGGGTAGGTGCACTCCCCATTTTAGTCTATTTTAGTGGGGATTGGGATGTTCACCCGGGGTACAGGGTTTTGACCCACAGCCACATACTTATAGGGCTCAACGAGTGTGCTTTGAAGACCACACTGTCGCTTTTTCTTGCCGACACTCGTCGACACTACGCATTTCGGGGACAGTGACAGTTTGCGGCTCCAAATTTTACCGAAGCTCTGTCTTTTAAGCATCCAAACGAACGCGAATGGGTCACTTTCCTCTTCTTGAAGCTTGATAGTTGGGACTCTTTTTTTTGAGGGGGTCTTTACTTTGATGTAAACAGGTCCAAAGAGGGGCCGCAAGACCGTTGCTTCTCCTTGTCTTGCGCTTGGGCTCGCCTCAACATGGAATGTGGAGCATCGGGAAACATGGTTTTCCCTCGGCTTCCGTCTGAAACAAACCTAAAGGGAAAACAAGACATGGCTACGTCTTTCTTGCATCGGGCAAAAATGGTTGTCCCTCGGCTTCCGTCTAGCACAAATCTAAAAGAAAAGCAAGACATGGGTACGTCTTTCTTGAGCCCCTTTTTGGTGAAGGCACACATTTGCCAGATACCCAGAAAACAAGAAACAACGCTTGTAGGTAATTTCAAAGGGAACCTCCCTCCAGAAATTGTGAAGTTGTGGACCACCACCCGTCCAGGAAATTAAGGCACACTCACATAATCCCCTTCAGATTAACATGTACCCCCCCCCCAAGAAAAAACAAAAAACATATCCAAATTTCATGGTATATTATGGCATCTCCTTTTGGGACGGTGAACTACAAAACTCAAGGTACATTTCAAGAGATTGCAACTTACCCACACCACGTTTCATATCATCTGGAATATTCACAAGCTGAAAATAGTACTCAGCTATATCACCTAGGTCTATGCGTTATTTACATTCTAGTTCAACTCAAGCTGCACAAAGTCGCATTCCGGCATAGCCAGCTCCAAATTCTACCCTTCCCAAACTCGAAGTAAGAATTAGATCACTCAAGGTCCTGCGACACGATGCGCTGTATCTGGGCGAAGTGCATGGACCCGTCAGAGTCCATCTGAGAGCGAGCGGAGGAGACTTGCGGCTTCAGGGCTTGTTGGGGGGTTCTCAAAATGGGTGGCCCCTGAAAACTAGAAGTAAACACCTAAAAACCGCAAAACACCAAAAACACCAAGTTTGGAAAACCCCGGCATGGGTTCATGTCCCTATCTGGCCCTATGATGAGTTTCCCTGTGAGCTCCTTGAAAAATAACCAGAACCAGCAGGGAAGGGACTTGTAGCTTGAGAAACACACATAGTTCCCTCTGAAACACCAAGAAATGTCACTTTCAATTGGCCCAAGACGCTTAAAACCACCCAAAAGGGAGAATCCGTTGGCGAGTTGGGTACGAATCAATTTCTCTGAGAGGGTACACTCCCAGCGACTCACATGGAACCCACCAAAGGTTGCAAAGGACCTTGGTCTTTCTGGGTTCCCCAGTTGCGTTCCATATGGATGGGAGGGTTTTCCTTTGTTCGGGCGGTTAAGCAAGACCAAAGGCAAACCACCCATTTGGTTTCTGCCCTTTCTCTAGGCGGCTGGATGAACTATGCAACCCCTAGAACTACAAGTGGCTTCCCAGTTTTTCCTTCAAAGCCCACCTACATGTACGCGACAGCTAAAAAGTTTGGGGGTTGACCAAGAGGTCCTTTACCTGGAATGACTAGGGAAACCGCCAAAAAGGAAACGACTTCCACCACTAAATGGACAAAGTTATTTACGGTCAAATTGGTCCCCTAAATGGAATATTGGTCAGCCCCCACTTTTGCTGCGAATCTTCCATCCGGCTGTCGCGAAAGGCTGGGTGTTGCTCAGGTCTTGGGCTGAAATCACCCTTCGGACCCCTAGATTTGGGGGAGCGGGGGGCTATCTCAGCCCAGGATAAGCCAAGGATAAGCCCTTAATCGCCTGAATAAGGCCTTAAGCGATTAATAAGAGACTTCCGCCCCCCCCCGCCCCAAATCGTCTCCATGACCAGGTGTGATCGAAGATCATCTCAGCTCCAAGTCGAAGCCCTCTTTTTAGTGCGAACAATGCTCCATTGATTTGCTAGGCCAGCACAAGCTTTTACCAGTTCCTGTCTAGGCAGTTCAGACCACTGATTCCACTGATGCTTCAAACCAACAAGGAGAAATCTGGGGACCCCTTCTCCAATCTAAAACGCTTCAGGAAGTCAGCACCTTGCCCTTTCCATGAGCTTGGCGATGCGTCAGTTTGCGATGCGATGCGTCAGCACCTTACACTCGAGTCGGTTCCTTACCAAAGGAGGGGGGAGGGGGGAGGGGGAGGCGGAAGAGGGGGGCTTTATGAAACCCTTCAACCCCATTCCGCCCTGCCTAGTCTTCTCAAAGTTGGGTCTAACCAATCAATTGTCGTGGGCTGTTGAAAATGAAACAGGGGATCTCGAATAATCCAAGCAGTGGGGCACCGGCTGACCGCCACAAGTTGCGGTTTTTGAACAGCCCAGTCGCAAACGACTCCCGTGGAAAGTCACATGGGGCATTCCCATGACATCACTTTTGGCTTGGAATCACAGCTGGGTCAAACACAATCACATGTCCACACCTTTGATCTCTTTTGGTGTGCTTTTTCGAGGGTCTTTGTAAGGTTGGAATGAAAGGAATAACAAGGAAAACCACCATGTTTGGGTAGCAACTGCTGAACCACACACTCAGTCCCAGACCATCATCTTCAAAACCTCACGGGTGAGGTTGATCATGAACCTCGGAACATACCGAGCCTCTCTCAAATAATTCCATGCAAGCTAAGGTCCATTAGGCAAAATGTCTTTGCTTTTTCGGCTTAGGGTTGGGGTGGGTGGAATACCTTTCCTCTTAGGGGCGCTTGGTAGCGTCGTCAGCGGGGAGGATGTGTGACACACGGGATGTGAATTTGAGTTGGTCTGCACTGGGAAAACCGACAAGTTCAAGGTTGGACCCAAACTGTACGGGCAGGGCCCAAATTAGGGGGACTGTGGGGTACCATTAATGTTGACCCCAGATGAATCAACCCCAGTTTATATGGGGGTGTTCAGTGTTCCCCTCCAAAAGTGACAGGGACGCCCCCTTTTAATAAACAGGGGTTGAATATTGTGAGGTCTTAATACGCCTAGTCATTATATCACAGTATCATGCATGAAATATTGTTTTTGTCATTATGCAGGCTTGGTGTGTTGACATGGAATACATGTCACCGATTGCCAGGCGCATTTTTGGGATTGCTGAACAGTTCTATAAGCTCTGCCACCCCTCATGACCAACCCCTTAGTACCGCGCTTTCGGCAGAACCATGGTTTTCTCGCAACGACTCGATTGATTTCACTTCCAGCCCAACTAATTGATATCTAGTCTCCGGATGTGTCCTCAAAAAACAACAAACTTGCAGCACGTCAGAGAAGTGATGAGAAGTGGGTCAAGCCCCAGCCTGCGCGAGGTTAAACTTTGTATTTGTATGCTATGTCCTCAAATTAAGCCCGTGCGTCACGTCAGATTAGTTAGTGTGGCCGTCCCTGCCTGCTGCCTCGAAATGAGGGTTCCAACCCGCTAGCTTCAGATCTTCGCCACTTGCCCTTTCCATACAATGTTCGATGTACAAACATTTTTCTTTAAACAAAAACAAATTGTGTTGATTGCATACTTCCCTTACATAAACAGTTGCGATTCGATACTTTTTCATACCCGGCAAACTCCACACCTCGGCCCGCAAAATCGTGCTCTACAACTGATTCCCCTAAACACAACGCTTTAACGACAAGAAAAGGGAGACTCGAGGTGTTATATAAGAGTGGTTTTCCAGGGTCACAAAATGCCTGTCGGCCCCCAAACAGTCCCCTACAACAGCTTTCTCTCCAGCAAGGCGAACATTTCCTCGCAAGATGATCCACCTGTCGCAAAACCACCTTCTGCACCAAAAGCCCTAGGAAACAGAATGGCCACAACATTGGGCTCCCACCTTCTCCCCCCCGTTTCAAGGTTGCGGGCAACAACATCTGGCGACTGCGACCTTTCCCCTCCCGAGGGATGCGGTACGGGACCCCTCCCAAAAAAAAAGAGGGTTACTTCCACTCCCAAACGAACATATGGGTCCCTTTGGCACATTAATCTCGGCTTCGGTTTACATCCCAAGATCTCTTGGATGAGTTGGAAGAGGAAAAACCATCCCTGCTGCTGGTTCTGTTAAGCGAATCAACAAAACCGGTTCACTCCCAAAACCCGGTCTCGGTCCTTCCCCAGCTATCGCACCAGCAACATAAATTCCGGGTCCAACAAACAGCATAGCTGGGACAGTTTCGTGTCTCCATTCATCTCAGTTGCTGAGACTGACCAAGAACAGTCCGAACAAACGTCGCAAGCCACTAAAATGTATTTTGGAGAAAACAAAAAAGCACCAGGAGTCGCCACCTTTAAAACAAGTATTTTCTCAAGAGAAACCAACAAAAACTCCACCGGAGTCGCCACCCTTAAAGCATGTTGCATTCTTGGGAACACACAAATCTACCTGAAGTCTCCGTTTTCACCAAAAACTGGGGGCCTCATTTTTTGTCCAAACCCAGCGGTCAAGACGCATCCAGAAACCGAGAAAGAGATGCGAACTGGCAAGGCGCTCCCGCTCCGGAGGCTCCAAGGAGTTCAGAGGCTCATAGAAGTAGCAGACCCGGTCCTTTCTCCAAAATCGCTAGGACCGATTTTCTGAGGCAGCTTCGGCTGAAAGCAAAAGGAAAAACCATAGTTGCCTGGTGGGAATCAAGTGGACCCCAGTTTTTTCATGTTCTTGAAAGTGCGTTTTTGGCCAAAGGTTCGAAAGGAACCTTCTCAGGTGCTCTTTGGACTTGTTCCCTGGGATTGGGGAAAACTAATTTACATCCAGACTTTTTGGGTGAAAGAGAGTGCGGGGGCATCGACCAGATGAAGAGGATGCCAATGCAGAACAACTCAGGGGCAAAACGGAAACACCTCCGAATCAGCAACAAACAACACCAATACAACAACAGCTCGAAAAAGACAAAAACAACATCTATAACATACTTCCTGCCCACTCCACCCACCCAGCCCAAAACTTAAAATGGAGTTCACCCCAAGCCCCCAAGCCCCCAAGCCCCCAAGCCCCCAAACCCCAAACCCCAACCCCTTGGGCCCCAACCTTGGTTAACGTTGGAAGGGGAGCAAAAATCTAGATTTTCTTGCAGTTCAGTGGATTTGCATTTCAACCACTAAACCACAATAAGCAAAATGATTCAAATTGTTTTCCAAGAACCATGCGACCCCCAAACCTCAACCCCCCACCCCCCCCAACCGGGGCCCTATACGGCCCTACGCACCGCTCTGTCCAGCTCATGAGGCCCGTGGCGCCCTGGTCGGGCCAGGTCCCGCAGCTCCGACACCTCCTGGAGCGGCAGGCCCAGTCGCAGGGTGGGCAGGGCTGCTTCGGGCGGGATACGTCCGGGCAAAAATGAGAAACTGTGTTCTAGTAGTCACTGGCTGAGTGGATGGCCCAAAAAAGGCCAAACTTTATATTTACCACTAAAACGGTCTTCCCAAAAAGGTTAAAGTTCATGAACTCAGGAACGGAGTGAAAGATCCCCCAAAATCAGAGAAACATCAACACAGAAACCTGTTCTGAAGAAAATCGAGTGACATCGGTTCCCTTGAAAACCGACGGGGGAAGACTAAAAAGATTCATTTCAGCAAGTGGAAGGTTCGGTTCCGTGTTGTTTTTTTGTCTCAGTTGGCACCCTTGGGAAACCACAAAACAGGTCCATGGGAACCATGGCTGGGGCGGCGCTTGGGTGTAGTCAAATGTATCCAATGGAGAATAGCTGCACAGGATTCAGAATTCGGAATCGTCTGCGAAGTTGATCACCGTCTTCGATGCCTTCATTGGAGACCCTTTTTAGATTCCCAGGCCAATGTTGCGGAGAAGTGGGTTAGATCAATTCTGCTTAACAAAGTGGAAACAAAAACACATCTCCAACTGAGTATGTAACAAGAGACCAAAACCACTCTCTGAAAAACCAGCCGCAATTGCACGGCTTGGTGACCAACACAGACCGTCAAATGAGTCACTATCAACACCTTCTATGGAAAAGGATATACCCGAAGAACCACAAAGAATCAAAAGGGCTGCTTGCCGAACCAAAGCCCCTTTCCAAGAGGAAAGTGGTCTTTCTACAGGGGTCTGTGCACTTCCATGTTCGTCGGGAGGGTAGCTCGGAGGAGGGTAGAGTGGAGATTCAGGAGTTTGAGAATTTGTTTTGCTTCGCAAGGTGTTCTTTGACTTATCACGAATAACATTTGAGCTGGGTGCAATTTGTTCAAATTGGTCTAGGCTGAATTGTCAGTTTCTTGAGACTGCTCATTTCGACATTGAATCAATTGAGATTATATTTCTTTCCTGCAAGCTCATGTTTTTGCCCCGTGAGCTCGCTAATCCTGCAGACCAACCTGCAATCAGGCAAACAAAACTGGTCCCAATCAAGCCCATCTTCCGCAAGGAAAGTGTCCTCAAATATGGCCAAATAGGGCTTTGCCCCAAAAGGGGGTGAATCCCCACCCACCAAACAGTACACTGCCAGTCGGAAAAGTGTGAAGCCAGGTAGGACCATTTCATTTGCTTAAGCCCCGGACAAAAAAACAAATGCGAACTTTAAAACCAACAAGGGTGAGAAACAATTAAATCCATATTCATTTCAGCAGATGGCAGACCCAGGTGAGTGCCCCTTTTCCAATTCCCGGTCTGCTGTTGTTCCATACAGCCAGAGCCGCCAGAATTTCCTGGAAGTTCATTGCTCAAGTGGCAAAGTTCCAGACACAAGAACAGTGATGGAACTCCCGGCGTGGATTGTGAGACTGCCAACGCTTCGGCACGACCCACTGAGTTGGTCTGGATGGTCTTCGGTGGAGGTAACACCGGCGAGTTGAGTGGGGAAACAGTCAGGGAGAGGGCGAAGCCACCCATTTGGCGGGGCCCAATCTTGAGAGGTGTTTGCAACGCCCCAAGTACCTTCACAGTACTGCAAGGACTCCCAAAAAACGACATGCCAGGAGTTCTATTAGAATTTAACATCATCCCCACAAAAAGCTCACTTTCAATGAGCAACCTGACGATTGAAACCACCCAAAAGCAAACGTGAACCTTCGAAATCTGGACATCATGCCGGAGTGATTCCCCTCCACTTCTGAGGGTGTTCCCCATTGACATTCAGAACCACAGGTGGTGTGTGACTATTGTTAGGATTTGTGTAAAGCGGTGGATATCCTTTTGGTTTGGCTTTAAAACCACCAAAAAAAGGTACCGTCAGCAAAAGACACGCAGGCTCAAAATAACATAAACCGCTACCAAACATGGGACAAACCTGGGCTCGTCCCTTGCTTTTCGTGGTGGACATCAACTTCGGGAGTTCCCCTCCAGAGCGAACCCCAAGACATCCCAAGACCAAACTTAGAACCCACTGGTCCCGGACGGATTGTCATGAAACCGAGACCAAACCTCGGATCCTTGAGGTACGCCGTCCGAAGCTGTGTGAGTTGGCTCCGCATTGCCTCCTGTCCTGCGGGTCGAGGGTGCGGCAAGCGGCAAGCGGCAAGCGGCAAGCGACTCGCTCGGATGGGACAGGGGCGGGTTGTTGCCCCGACTGACGCACAACTGTTTGTTTAAACAGTGTCTGGTGCACCTTTGGAAAGTTGCAAAGTGTTGTTTCGTCTCCATTTCACACCATGTGAGGCCAACGTGGCAAAAAATGAGCGAGCCCCTCCATTTCTCGTGGGTCGTTTCCATTCAACACATCTTCAAACACCAAGCAATGCGCCAATTCCTCCGAGAAAAACACAGAAACGCAGGTGCCCAGTGGACTTCCATGGGGGAAAAAAACAAAAAACTAAACCAACGGGCCTCCCATTTTCTTTGGGTTGGTGGAGGTTCAAGGCAGCAAACAATCGGTCATCGTTTTTTTTTTTTTTTGTTTGACGTCAAAGGCATCGGACCCCCTTCCCCCAACAAAACGTCGAAACCGCCGGCGCCACCGGGCCACACCCACCGGTTGTCGGAGGAGTCGGGGAGGATTCGGCCGGCCTGCTTGGAGTCGCTTCTGGTGGGCGCGCAGCGGCTCCACGATCTCATGCCAGCCTTGACCCATCCGTTTGCGTTTTGCGTCTTTTGGATAGAACAAAAAGAGGTGTTTCTTCCAATGGAGAAAAGCCCAAAAAACATATATATATATATAATATATATATATTGTTCCAAGGGTGGAATCGATTCCAACTGAAAACTCAGGGTCCAACTGAAAAAAACTCAGGGGAAAAGAGCACATATCCAGTTCAGCATTTGGAGGTCACGTTGAGGGTTTGGGTTGGTTTAGCTTGACAATCTTGCCGCGACTTAGGCGGCTGGTGCAGTCTTCCTTTGGCCGTTTAAAGGGCCGTGGGAGTCACCAACACTGCCATCCAAGCAGTTAAACGTGCGGTCCACGGAACACCCATCGGCACGGGAAATGACTGAAGCTTAAGGGAAACCAAACAACAACAAAAAAAACATTTACCAAATCTCTACAGGGTTTGATCATCCAAAAAAGGCAACCCTAGTCCACCAAAATCGCTCCCAACTGACAGATGTTGCATTTTTCATGAGGGCAATAATGCCATCTTGAGCAGAGGGTGTCCTTTCGGGGCGAATCGATCGCGCTGGAACATAGCAAGAACCAAGCTCGATGTTCAACCAAAGTGTCCAAAAGGGACACCTAGGACTGGAACGCCTTCCGGATGACTGCTTCTAGCCGCAATGTGCACGTCCAACATAACTGAGAGTTTTTGCAAGTCCCGCAACTTTTCTTTTTAAATCCCTTTGACATGGTTTGGGTCAATGCAACTCTCTGATGCCAGCTGGTTATTCGAACGTCAAACAAAAATCCACTTGACCCGGATGTCCCCCCAAAAACACGCAACCAATCACAGAACTTCAGGCCTCTTGGCTCATTGGGCGTTTGCTTGGTGGAAGCGGACCCCTTTCCTTATTCTACTGGTTCAAAGCCACACGGATAGGTTCGGACCTTGAAACTCCTAACACTGGCAAACTGCATTTCCTCGATTTTTAAGACACCAACAAACAAAAGCAACGAACTTTGACATCTGCAAATATGGTTCCCCCGCCCATTTCACCTGGCACCTGACGTTCGGGGCCCGGTCCTGACGGACCGATTCCCCAAAGGTCGAAGGGCCTATTTCACGCTGATCCTTGGGAGGGTTCCTCAGGACCCGTCCCTCTCGTTCTTTGGGCTGGACCCCTCCTGCCATTTGCGTTTTCGCCCTGGAAAAATGTGAACATATGGCTGTGGCTCAAAAAACCGGAATTTACCAAAATGGAACTTGCCCTGGTAAGTGGAAACATGGACCAAACCTGCGGTTTCCCCCCCCCCCCCTGTTTAATTTTGAGCCACACCCAAATGTGAACATATGGCCAGAGTGACATCGATGCCCTGCAAAACCAACAGGTACGTCCAGCAGCGGCATCGAGTCCAACTTTAAACTCAACAGGTCACGCTCCAGAGGCTTGCCTCTAGCGCGACAGCTTCACAAGCAAAGCGGTGGATCATGGAAAGAACACATATATCCATGTCAGGTTGGAAAAATGGAGCAGGTGGGCAAAGAACTTCATGTCAGGTTGAACAAACAAACCGGCCGCCGCTCGCAAATGGCCTCGAAAACATTATAACAGGTTGGAACAACTTAACAAACAACTTCATGTCAAGTTGAAAACCAAATGGGGCATCTGTCGATCAAACGTCTCTTCGGGCCTTGTGTATGCATACATGTATACTCTATACTATATGTCTGTCTACGCGCATCCCGACTGAGATCCTAGGTCCTCCAGTAGAGAGGTTTGCATAAGTTGGTACCCGATTTGATTTTCTTCTGCATTCTATTTCAGGGGGTTCCCTCCCCAACTTGAAGAAAGGGCTTCAGAGTTGGCACTTGCTGGGGGCCCGGGTGATCCGATTCGGCCGCGTTCCGAGGCGCAGAGGTGGGCGGTGTGGAGTTTGGCCTCGTGCAGGGCCTTGGCCACCCGCTCCAGCAGCCCGGCCTCTCGGCGAAGGGCGGCTCGCCGAAGGGCGGGGCGCCTTTTTTTTGGGGGGGAGCTGGCGTTCCCCGTGGTCTTTTGGCTTGGGTTTCGAGGAAGACCACCAGGAAACAAAAACGTGATTTTGGGACGTTCAAGGAAAACCACCATGAAAACCCCGTGTTTTTGTTGGGGTTTGAAGGGAAAACCGGCTTCGACTTTGTTTGGGCAAGGAAAACCCTGTGTCGATTTTTTTTTTGAGGCAAGCAAAAACCCGGTTTCATTTGTTTTTCTTTGGGTGGGTTCCGAAAGGTGAAACCACCAGGAAAACCGAAGCCAGTTTGGGTCCCACTCCTGGGTTGAAAGGGAAACCACTCGGAAAAAAGAACGTTTCGCCCTTTGCCATTTTGCCAGGTGTGTCGGTTTTTGGGACCCCCTGCCTTTGGCTTGATTTAGGGGAAAGCGTATCCTTTTAAAGACCCCTACAGACAAACCCGTATGAGCCATAAGCACAACCTATCAGAATTAAGATTGTCTACCCAGAATTCAAAGAATTGATTAAACGACCGCATCCATTTATGGCCGGGATTGTCCCTTACCCTCCAATTACTCAAGCCAAACAGGCAAAACCCAGATAAATCATGGGGCATTAGAGTAAAGTCCACAGGGATTTGAAAACGACAACATGGGCAGAACATGTCGAGTATAACTATACTTCACTTTGACCACGGGTTTCTCCGCAACTCAGCGTGGGTTGTGTCCCATGGCTGCACAGGGGATTCCCCAAATCACCGAAAGTCCCTCTCACTTGCCCGGTTCGCCTGGACATCGCTCGATTTACCTTGGGCAAGAACCTACTTGGTTGGAGCTGACCGCTGTGCGAAAAAGCTTCACTTCTTGCGCGTCCAATGGAAAACCCAGTGTTTCCCAAAAAAGTGAAAGCCCAAGGATCAACCAAATAGCCATACAGTGACATGGAACCTCCAATTCGGGCGGTGTAAAGGAGAAACCCAACTACAACCAGCTTCCCTCAATTGGGGGTTTGGATTGCTACACGAACCACAGGTTCAAAATCCAGTTCCCACCCATCCAAACCACCAATGAAGGGTTACTGCCACAAAGTTAAAGTCCAGAGATCCAACGCTCCAATCAAATAGCCATGCATGAAGTAACATGGGGGGGTACAGGGGAAATCTCTCTACAATCAGTTTCCCTCTAATTGGGGCAGGGAGGGGTAAAAGGGGAAATCTCTATACGATCAGCTTCCCTCTACTTGGTTTTGGATTGGTGGTTTGGTGGTTGATGCTGACCCCGTATGAAACAACCCCAGTTTATTAGTAGTGGGGTGTCCAACGGGATAGACCAGTATTGGAGGGGCCCAACAACCACCCCCCTATTCATAAACTGGTTGGTGGATGAATCTGGGGTCAACACTACCCCTGGATTTCGGTTTCCTTTGGGTTTCCCTTTGACCCCCATGATCAGAGTTCCCAGTTATTGAATGTATATTTTATTGTTTGCTTCACACGGAGTCACTGGAAAAAATGAAATATCCTGTTTGCTTCACATGGAGTCACTGGTAAATGAACCATGTATCCTAAGTCTACCGCCAAGAAAGGTTGGTCTCCCCGAAGCCCGGTTTGGTGGTCTGGTCGTTCCAGCCTCGTTTTTCCCCCCGCGCCTGATCCAGGCTCTCCAAGGTGTCGTCGCAAGCCTCCGGAGGGAGCGTGTCACCTTTTGGTGAAGCAAAAGTGATAACACCGTGGCGGATGTAGGCAGTTGCGATCCCTGCGAAAGGCGAGTGGAGCTCACATTTGGGTGTCATCTTGTGAGTTGGTACCAGATCTTTTTCTTTTTTTTCGGGGGGGAACCAAAAGGAAACCAATACTAGGTCCTCGAGTAGGGAGGTTAGAATAAGGGTACCCGATTTGATTCTTCTGTAGTCTATTCTAGTAGGGGAACCCTCCCAACCAAAAACGGGGAGAGAAGGGCACTACTGGCGGACCTAGTTTTGGTTGTCGTTAGCTACAAGAACAACAGAATGGGCTGATCAGTCAAGGGGCATCCGAGCTTTGCAAGATCAAAGCAGCCGATCCTTTTAGTTGCTGCGAGTACAGCTGGGTCAAAGTGGGCGAATGTTTGACCTCGGATTCATCCGAAGGACCGTGCCAATCAGGGCTGGTTCCTCTTTTGGTAAGGAAGTGGATCTACTTTGGAGGGGTGACCCTGACAGGTAGGGTGCTCTGGATTACATTGCGAAGCACGAACACTTTGATCCCAGGTCGTGCACATCCCTCTGGGTGTGTCTGTTTTTGAATTTTATATTGGACCCCAAAATGGCTTCGTTTTTCCTAAAACACAACAAATCCATATCTCATACTCTCTCACCTCGAGGATGAACTCGTGGATGGAGCGTATGGATCGCGAAGATTGGGCCATGAGATGGCGATTGCTCAGCACCTGCAGAACAAATCGCGCGGTGAACCGCACAACTGGGCTCTTCAACATCGGTCCCCAATCCGATTCTCCGTACATGGTGGGACACCACTAGAAGGGAAGCCACAACCATCAGGCAGGACTAAGGAATGATTTGGAACAAAGCCATTCCCAAGCTCTACAATCATGCCAAAGCCTGCAAGGGATCCATGGCGAGCTCGCGCAAACCTCCCATGTGAGCTCATCACAAGCATAGGCATAGCAAATTTTCCTCCACTGCAACTTGAAGCGATAGGGAACATGTGCATCGTACCAAGAAGAACAAACTAGAAAATTATCCTGTTCATTCCCATCCGTGACAGTGGGATTTCGTTAGAACCTCGAACTTCTCCAGTCTGGAAAGGCCGCCAGATCTGGGAGGTCAAAACCCCACACGAAAAGGCGAAAAAGCTAAGAACCGGATGGCTGGGAGCCACCATGGGCATCCTTGCCAACCCCTCGGTCAAAAAGGTCTGCCTTGCTCTGCAAGCGCTTGTGCTCCTCGTCCATCGCTGGTCTGGATGCATGGCTTAGGATGGGCTTAGGATGGGATTCAGGTGGGCTTAGGATGCTGGTTAGGGTGGTTTGGGGTGGGTTCAAAGATGGGTTTAGGATGGGCTTGGGGTGGGCTTAGGGTGGGCTTCCCTGGGGTGAATGGTGCTCATCATCACTTGATGCTGACCCCCAGATTAGACAACCCCAGTTTATTTTAAAAGAATGGGGGGTGTCCCTGGTTGTACTTTCCCTTTTGGGAGTGATGGGTGGCAGGCCTTGCCGGAGAAAAAACAAAATGTTGCCAACAGCGACCTTTTGGATCACAAATCGACAGAGCTGTGGACCTGCAGTGCCCTTTGGGTGTTGTTTTTCTTTTTTTGGTGCCCCTATACAGGGAAACCACAAGGAAACCCTTCTTCCTAGTTGAGTGAAACTGGCCGTGGTTCTGACCCAGCTTAGTCAACCCCAGTTTACTAATAGGGGGTGCCCCCGGGTTGGCAGGAATCACTTTTGGGGTAGGTTTAGCGTGGGTTTAGGATGGGCTTAGGGTGGGTTTAGGGTGGGTTTGGGGTGGGCTTAGGGTGGGCTTCGGGTTGGTTTAGGACGGGTATGGTGGTTTGGTGGGTTTAGGGTGTGTTTAGGATTTAGGATGGGCTTAGGGTGGGTTTAGGGTGGGTTTAGGGTGGGCTTAGGGTGGGCTTAGCATGGGCTTAGGATGGGTTTCAAGTGGGTTTAGGATTGGTTAGGGTGGCTTGGGGTGGTTTGGTGTAGGTTAGGCTGGGTTATGGATGTTTGGGGTGGGTTTAGGGTGGGCTTAGGGCGGTGGGCTTAGGGTGGGTTTAGGGTGGGTTTAGGGTTTAGGGTGGTTTTAGGATGGGCTTAGTGTTGCTTCAGGGTGGGTTTAGGATGGGCTTAGGGAGGGTGGGCTTAGGGTGCATTTGGGGTGGGTTTAGGATGGGCTTAGGGTGGGTTTAGGCTGGGTTTAGGCTGGGTTTAGGGTGTGTTTAGGGTGGCTTAGGGTGGGTTTAGGGTAGTTTTGGGTGGGCTTGGGGTGGGTTTAGGGTGGGCTTGCGGTTGGTTCAGGGCCAACATGCTTTATGCGCGAGAAAACGACGCGACATGTTCCGCGACATGTTCGGGCGCGGTGGAGGTTTTGAGGTTTTTTGGCCAAGTGATTTGGTTATACGAGGGGTCTGGTGATGCCAGTCATGCAGGCGTTGGCGGTGAGTCTCTTTTTCAAGGGTACCAATTTTCGTGGATTTAAACGTAAGACCAAACAGCTCAGCCAAATGCCTGGAAGTAGCCTCGCAAACCGGAACCCGCGTGTTTGCACAACTGTCCTATTTGACCCACCTGTTTTCTCCTGTCTGGAATTACTGCAAGCATGTTATGCTTTTTCGTGATTCGGATTTCGTGTGCAGAAAAAAGCGGGCATCTCGGTTTTTGTGTTGGTTTCCGACTGGCTCCCCCTATGGCTTCCCTTTAGTCTTCAGGTGAGTACGTCCTACATGGGGTGTTGCTTTTATAGGGTTTGGGGTTTCTTTTTGGTTTCCCTTTCAATTTGCTCGAAGGATGCGTCGGTCGGGGCACTTTGGCTCAGCTTCACGCAGCTTCTTTGAGAAAGCTATCTGCTGGGTGCTAAACAAGCATGTCTAGTGTATACAAAGGGAAACCAACACGGGATTTTTACTTGAATTCTTCCAGAGCCCTATTTAGCGCCTGTGTACTTCTGCCCCTTTCCCAGAACTGGTCCAAGATGGTCCAAGTATCACCTTGACCCTTTTTAAGGCCTCAACAGCTCCAATTGTTCAGTACCCTTTTTCCTTTCGTGTGCAAACTTAGAAAGGGTTCCCTACCAAGATCCCCCCTAGGGTTCAGCCCCCAAATGGTTAACCCAATTTGGATGATGACAATCCTTAGGCAAATGGTGGCTATATAAACTCAACCATTGTTTTTTGTGGTGGCAAAAAACACCCCCAACTGGGTTTTCCGGTTCCTTTTGACGGTTGGGCCTGGCACTTGACATGTTCTGGGGGGAAGCTTCTGCCAGATCTCTAAGCAGATTTGCCGTTTGTCTCATAGAACTCAAATTAGTGTGGCGTTTCCCCTTAAGGCTGTCATTTGGTTCTGCTTGTTCCATCGGCTATTTACCATCCATTTGCAAAAACAGCTGCAATAAGTTGAAAACCTGAATCAAGGAAACCCCGCATCAAGGACCCACATCATCGGTTTTTAGCTCGTGTTGCCCCCAAAAGATAGGGGTCATTTAGGGAACCCTGAAAATGGTGGCTCTCATGATGGCTTCCCTTTAACCCGAGGTGAAACCGCTTCTTTCCGAGCCGCAAAGAAGTGCCGGGCCCCATCCATCTGCGTTTGTTGGAATAAGTCTAACTCCTGGTATACGGGATCCCTAAGCCTCACTTCCTGAGTGGATTGGCGCAGAAAAGTATCCAAACTCTATATTTGCGACTACACTGGGCTTCCCAAACTGGCCGAAGTTAACAGTAGCCAAGTTGCCGTGCTCATCCATCCACTTTACCCCAACATAGGAACAAGGTTCATGGCTGGCATGTCGACGCAACAGCCGACGCGTCCAATAGACGCGTCTCCCAAGGAGTAACCAAAGCAACTCAGCGAGATCCAAACTCTTTATTGTCCACTAAAATGGGCTTCCCGAACAGTGACCAAAGCAACTTAGGGAGGATTGCCTCAGAAAAGTCTCCAAACTCCTTATTTTACCACTTGACATGGGCTTCCCAAACAGTGGATCAATGACCAAAGCAACTGGAGGGAGAAGTGGAAAGGACCTCCAGCGCGAGTTTTTCCCCCCAGCCGGCCTGAACTTCAAGGCATCCTTCTGGTCCCGCAGGGTGCTGCGGCGAATGCCCGCCTTGAGAGACCTGCAAGGGATGCAAATTTCTGCCGCCAGGGCACGGGCCTCTGCTTATTTCCAGTGGCCACCACATGGCCAAAGAGCAAAAAGGAAGCTCCAGGAAACCAGAAGGCTAGCAACAAACCAACGGACAGTGGAAGGAAACTAAGAAAGAATCAGAAGGAGACCACGAGGAAACCAACAGCTCGATTCAGCTTGGAAACGGCGCTTCCAGCCATTTCTCAATGTATTCTTGCCTGTTGCTGGAATGCGCCAAAGATCGAACCCTGCTTAGAATCCTGCTGCGAATTTAGAGCCAGGGTGCAACCGAAACAGGCCGATCGCTAACACACCAGTGCAAACCTCTACTTTGACCCCCGAAATACCATTCACAGCGTTACATGAGACGAAATCCGCACGGCCGCACGGTCCTGCAAATGGACCCCCTGAGGGCCTGGATCAAAACCCAAACTTGGAACCAACGAGTCACAGCTCTGCGAGGGCTGTGCAACTCAAATTGAGTCGCACATGGTTCCAAAGCAAGCGAGTGTTCCTTCTTGCCCTGTGGATCACATCCATCCGCGTCCTACACATTCAGCAACCCTTAATTCCTCTCCATGGTTCATGAGTTTCATCATACGTACATAAACGTTGGTTGTTGCGGCACGGTTTCTGTTTCAACTTTATCTTCCACCATCGACGTTGTTGCAGTCTCTTGCATCGCTTGCATCACGTCCATCTCTCTTCCACTTTGAATGTATTCTCTCATCATCATGATCCTCTTTCTGATCGATTCTCTTCGAAGCACCACGACGGCAATCAACCAACTCACCTTCCGTTGGGTTGGGAACGGAAACAAACGAAGAAATACACGTTTTGCAAAAGTTGCTTCCATTCTTTGGCAACCCCTCTTGAAATACAGCCACTGTGAGCAAATTGGAGAACCCCAACACAGATGGTAGATTTCGAGACACGCCCGTGCCATGATCAACCCCCACCTGAGCCTTTCCCTTGATAGAAATTCCTCATGCTGGTTGCGTAAACCTCCGTACAGCGAATCTTGTTCCTGGCAAATGTGTTCCAACCTCGCAAAGGCGTTTTCTTAAACCAAATGAAAGAGTTCCCTGTGTCCGGCCATCTGGCCATCCCCCACCTCAAGTAAGTCTGTGAATCGATGTGTAAGGACCATGGGATACCGCCGTGGTCTCGTGGCAATGGTGCAATTCGCTTCCAAAATCGGTGATGTCCATGTTCCCACGCAATCCCAAAACGGCTCCCAACTCGAACCACACCCACAATTCCCCGTTTCCCTTGTTACAATCCCAAAAGTTATAAAACCTCAGGAAACGAAACCACACATGCAAATCACTCCGAAATTAAACTCCCCCGCCAAAACAGGGACCCGCAGAGGAACCACACCGGAATCATTCCCGGCCTATTGACCGTTATGATCTTCGCCACCGTTTGCCGAAAGTGCTTATCGAGCACGTCGGCCTACCATCGCAGACAATGAAAGCTGCACAAAGCACCGCCCACATTTGGGGGCCTGCTTCCGAAGAAGGGGTCCCTTACAAATGGCTGGGTTCCTTTCGTTTCGCTTTCAATACCAAAAGGGGGTTCGAAATCCCATGTTCAGAAGCTCCTGATCCCTTGCCATACACGTTTGATGGAATATGGCATGAACCCTGCCACGCTCTGAACAACGAAAAGTCTGAGGGTATGGCTGGGAACCGCCAAGAAGAAACGGGGGGGTGGGGGGGGCGTTTGTAGCAACATCAATTTGGGATGACTTTGCAATGGGAAGAGGTGTGGTAATGACCAAATTCATATTTGGAATGATGGAATGATGATGATATGTCTTCTGAGATTCTTGTCAGCAGCAACTTTCCAACACACAACCCCAGTCTCAGAGGCACCCATACTCGCTCCACAACCACGTGCATGCCTCAGGGTTCGCCACTTGGACGCACCGGCATTCACACTCGCCTTTGCCCTGATTTGTGGTGTGTGTTGGTGGGAACTGGGGATTTGACCCTGTGGAAGCCAACCATCCAAACCGCAGCTGAGATATAACACCGGCAGTGAGGCAAAGACAGTCCGGGGGAACTTGCATCCGAACAAGACATAGGCACTCCAGGCCCCTTTTTAACAAAACGGGTATTCATCCTAGGTGCCCACCAATCTGAAACACCCTGTACAACATGTGGGAGACACCTTTACATAGAAACCTTCAGCATGTATAGGATGCAAATCCAGCCCCGGTCGATGAGGATGCTTTGTTTTGCCGAGACTCTGTTCAGTGATAGCGAATTGGCTGAACGCATCCTTGCTCAGATCATGATTAGCTATCTGAGAACTGTTGCCTTTGGCGAACAACATGCGCTCGACCCATGTTTTCGGATCCAGACCCTCTGGGCCTTTGCCTCGCCACTTCTCACCCGATCCAAGCCCCAAAGAACCTTGGCATCCCAACGGACATGAGAAAACAAAGTGAGTCCCCGGGTCTTTGTGAGAAACTGAGTGAATCCATGTCCTTCCCATGTGGATGGGTTTGTCTCAAGATAGGGGAACCCCCAAATAGTGAGTTTTGCTGTGGTTCTCCCTTCAAACCAACACAAAGCACAGAGAATGCCCCCGGAAAATGAGCAATTACCCTCCCAAAGGCCTCGCATTGCCTTTGCTGCACACGCTGCTGGTCATCCTTCAAAGCAGCTTGCACACGCTGCAGCGCCGACATCTTGGCATCTGAAAGCGGCCCCTTTTGGCCGTCGCCTTTAAAGAAGCCGCGAGGGCCAAAGATCGAAACTGACGGAACTGCAGTACCGTATCTTGGTTGATGTTGGAATGGGAGCAAACATTTAAAATTTAGCAGTTAGTTAAGTGGGGACTTCAACCACTAAACCACAAGAAACAAACCATGTAACATGTTTCCCAACAGCCATGGTATGAGCCCGAATAATACGGCTTTGGGCTTGAGGGGCTTCATGCAAAAACTGTTTGGTCATGGGAATATATTTCTTCGGCCTATTCGTGGAGTGCAGGTGGAGTTTTGAGCATGGGTCAAGCCGAGCCTCTGGATGCGTTTGGCCAAAGCCTTAAAGATGATCTACCCTCCCACCAATTAATATATTATATGGAACCTGACGTTCTGGGGCCTGGACGACCCATTTCTTGTTTAAGGGACCCTCTTGTCATTTTAATTGGTGGGAGGCTGCTGTGACAGAAGGCTGTGATGATTCCCTTCTGCTTCCATGGATCTACGGAGCAGACTCTGAAGCCAGGTATTTTTCTGTGTGGGCGCGATCGATCTCCGTCAGGTGGCCACAGAGCCGGCACTTCACTTGCCCAACAGCGAGATGCGCATGGCCGAGTACAAAGCGCCGGCCCGGACCTCAAGGCCTCGAGGTGGTTTCCCTTGAAGGCAACATCCAGCAAGGGTACCCTCAAAAAACACACGGCACGCGCACGCCCATATGGCGATTCGGGGAATGGACGAAATGGACCGAGCCTCGGGTTTTTATGGGGGCCAAGCAGTCAGTTGAGCGAGAAGCGCGTCCAACCTGCAAGAGGCTTGCACACACACTTGCCGATTTGTATTTTACTTATCTTAGATATTACTTTTTTCTACATAGGTTTGTTCAACCCCGGGGGGTAGTTGACTTTGCGCAATGAAGGCCAACTCAACTGTGCAGCAGAGAGTATACGAAGCCTCATTTGGAAACAGCCTGGTCTTTCGGCCAAGACATTCTCTCTTCTCCGGCCGGACCGCGGAGAATGGCTCAAAACTTGTCCCCCAGACCTTGGGTCCCTTTTAGACGATTCAGATGCCGAGTGGTTCGATGGACCAAATCCACTTCGCCCCAGGTGGTTCAAGCACAAATCTCATCGCGTCTCATGGATGGTCTGAATTTGGCCCAGTGTTGACTTCGGACAAATCCAGAGTAGTCAGAGGACTTAAAGGAAAGCCACCCCCCGAATAGTACAGTCCTCCAGAGAGGTTAGAATAAGGGTACCCTTTTTCTGTTGTCCATTTTAGTAGGGGAACCCTCCCCCAACAAAAGGTAAAAGGGCACTGGGGAACCTAGGTACAGTGCTCTGGATTTCTCCGAACCATATCCAAAACCGAGGCCAAGGCACCCCGGAGCTGAGGCGCTGAGGCGCGCGCACGGCCTCGACCACCGGCGCTTGGTCCCCGCCATCATCCAGGTTGGTGTCTCGGCGCGGGAAAGACAGCCAGGGTGTGAGTCATGACCCCAGCTTAAACGCCTGGTTGAGTTTGAGAGATGGGCGCGTCGAAAACCTTTTAGACCACTTTGGGGGCAACACCCCCCTACTAGGAGGGGTTTGAAAATCCGGGGTCAACATTCAAGACCTGGTATTAAAATGGTTTACCCAATGAAACCTCGTGTGGTTCCTTCGCTTAAGAGCAACCGGCACCCGGCGTCTTGTTGGTCGCTTCCCATCTGGGCAATTCGCAAAGACTCCCCAAGAAAGCCTTCGCAGGTTCTCGCGCGGCTCACCCCTCGGTGAGCTCGCTGTCATGTGCCCAGATCAATACCAATGTTGGGCTCCCTGAACTGTGAACAGCGTTCCCCCCAAAAGGCAACTCACCCGAAGTTGGCAACCCACAAGTGATCTTCAAAATGACCAACAGAAGAAAAAAAATCTAGGCGTTTCTCAACAGGGTGGACTCCTTTTGGGTTGCTTGTTTTAACAGCTGTCCACCGAACCTTTTGGGGGGTCCTATTTGGATAACCCACAACTTTAAGGGTTGCTTCCCCATTCTTGCCTGGGATCCTTTTTTCTAGAAAACCACCAAAAACCCTGGGAAGACAGCCGGTTTTTGAAAGGCATGATGGTTGAAATGGGGAATCAACCCCTAGAAACGGGGCGATTGCCTATTGGTTTCCCTTTCAAGAACGGATACCCTCACAACAAGCCACACATCCATATATGAGCAACACATGAATCAACCTCTACAACCGGAACCTTCCGCACGCCTTTGGCGCCCCTTCCGCTGAGGTTCGGGCGCGCCAAGGCCAGCAGCTGCACCGTCTTCACCGTGAGGTTCTACGGCGGAAGCTGGGAATCCCGTGGTGCGCTCGCTGAAACCTCACTTTGAGTGGGCTGTCCGTTTTCTGATCCCCCGCCAAAAGTCCAACTTAGCGGGTTAAATGGAAACCCAACCACTAAACACTAAAAGGCTAAAAGGCTAAAAGGCTACAAGGCTAAAAGGCTAAGGGGATGGCTGGGAGCCACCTAGTTGATGTTGTTCTTTCAGTTGTTTACCGTCTTTCGCCTAGCAAAAAAATCGCTTTGGCGTTTGCTTGTCTTTGCGTGACATATAACAAACCCTCTCAAGCTTTGGCCGAAGACCTAAGGTTGTTGCCCCGTGGTTGGGCCAACCGTCGATGTCTCCCCTGGCTCCCGATGTCCGGATCTCCTCATCGGAGTTGTCCACCAAACTCCCATCCCACGGCGGCAGCACTGCGTAGAGCGGCGCCTGACAAAGACCAAATCGGCGAGAGGCCGCCCAGAACACAGCGGTTCCTATGGGGGTGGGAATATCCGTATATATATATATATATACACATTGTCTACACATGCACGTATCTTAGAGTGCGACGGGAAGGCGTGACTGCCACACGGGTGCCCTTGATTTCAAGCATGTGCCATAAGATTGACCGTTTCCGCTCTCCCCAAATATGGTAAGATGTGTTGTTGAATATGATTTGCCCAAATCCATATGCACACAGATACACATTTGCAAATATGCAACAGCAAATTCTATATACATATATATTGTATATATGACACGTTTTCGATTGTGTGCATCATATGTCTACGTGCTTGTGTTGCATTGCTGTGTCGTTTTTTGTATCGTGCATGAACTGTTCAAGCAGTGGAATGCCCAGGTTGCAGGCCGGCCGAGCGCAGGCTCCTCTTTGCGCATGAAAGAACAGTACATACTACTGTGGATGGACAAAATCCTACACCACTTTGAAACCATTGGAAACCATTGTTCGTTGGTTTTTACAGGGGAATCATCATTCCAGGCTTTTTTTAGGTGGTGCAGGATTTCGTCCATCCACAGTATGGGTGTCCTGAAAAGATCTGAAAAGGGGGTTCCCGCAAAATCGTGGCTTTTATTTTGGATTCCTTCATATTCCTTCTATAATCAAACCAAAAGTGGGTTCCCTCAAAAAAGAGACAGACCCATATGGCCTGGCATGTGCGAAGACCAAACTGATAAGGGGCCAAACCAAGTTTCGAGCTCGCGCGATTTGGTCATCCTAAGGCGAACTGAGCACTGTGCAATCTTGGGAAAACCATGTGGTCTTTCGTCAAATTGGTATCCACAAACCAACCATAGGAAACTTCGTAGGTGACGTCGCACACCCGCGGGAACCCCAAGTCTTGTCAAGCAACATGTGGGTTCCCTTTGGCTTCCCTTGAAACCCACACAAAGCCAGGCCACCTTCAAAAACGAGCTACCCCCTAAGGCTTACCTCAAAAACCCATGAACTACTGGGTGCTATATCTAAAGGGACACATGGTTTGAAGGGAACCCTGGCTACTTGAATGGTCATGGGTGGTGTTGGAATGGGCTTCTCAACAAAGAAGGGTGAAAGGGACATTACCCATACAAGGAAAAAACACAAACAACAACTTGAGATTGGGCCTCAAGGCAACATACAAGCACACACACACACACACTGTCAATGAAAAAAAACAATGATGAAACAAATCTTGTGGTAGTCAACAAAAGAAGGAACAGGATAGAAAAGGGCAAACCCACCAAACAATGAGTGCAAAGCAAACAAACAAAACAATGGTCAACAGCGCCAACTGTGTATGCCTTCTCAAACACCACCTTTGGACATCAAGCTGGGGTCCCTCAACCCCAAGGACAGATCTCAATGAGCGGAAGGCTTGAACAAGATAACGGGTCATCTTACGCATCGGTCAGCAACACCAGCAAGTAAGAGGGCGCAACATGGCAAAAGCACGGCGACAACATGGATAGCAACAACCAAAACGCCGACAACGACGGCAACATCAGCACAACGGCAAATTAATTCCTTCAGCAACACTACCACTTCAGGGAAAAATGTGGCCAAAGAACAAGCACTGCAAAGCCCATGGGCATGACGGGTCCTGCCTTCCGCCCGTAATCGTCCATTGGCTCTGCGCTGGCTTTTGCCCTGAGAAGGACCTGCCACAGGCTTTTGCCACAAGGGCTGGAAGCCGCTGGAAGCTTTGGGGGCGCTCAACATCTTTGACCCTTTGGACCATGGTGCTGCTGTCCGCACGTTGAAAGGGGACACCAAAAACAGACCCTCAAACTTCGCCAAATTTTAGCAACTTGGGCTGGGCTCATGTGTTGCTCCTTGTCTGTGTGTGCGCCGTTCTGCATCCTCATCGCTGCCAGGCGATGATGCGCAACTCATGCGTCTGTGGGTCAAAACCAATGGTACCATGGGGTAGCTGCACCACCCTTTTTAGTCTATTTTAGTGGGGATTGGGATTTTGACTCATGGCCATGTGGGTGTGTGTGTGTGCATGTCTTTCTTCGTCTGTTTTGCGGCAAACAGATCTCCGAGCTGCGACCCGTTCGCCCGGCCCGGCCGGGCGCCTCTACCGCCTCCGTGTGCTTGGCGTGGCACGCCAGGCTCAGGGGCGTCGTGCCGAAGGAGCTCCTGGCGCGAAAGGCTCCGAGCCAAATACGGCGCTGGCCCAGTCACTTTTTCTAGGGGACACTTCCAATTCCATTCTTTCCAGGGATCCGAGTCTTTCCAGAAAAACAGCAGAACAGCTGGTTTTTGAAAAAAAAACGAGGGAGCCACATGGGGAGCCCACATGGGGACATGATTAGAGTTAGGCCCAGTTATAGAATGTACATTCTATTGTTTGCTTCACTTTGAGTCACTCGTAAAATCTACATATCCTAAGTCTACCCCAGGGGAGCCCTGTCCCCTTCCAAATGTAAAACATCACCTTGGCGGATTGAGGTTGATGATCCTCGATGCCACTGGGAGCGCCCCATTCTGAGCCCAGGGATCCGAGCCTTTCCAGAAAACCATCAGAACCCCAGGGGAAACAGCGATCGGTTTTTGAGAAGAACGATGGGTGAAAAGAATGGTTGGAATGAACCCTAGAATTTTCTGACCCATCGAGTGGCAAGAAGGTGACTCAAGTCCAGGAACTCGGGAAGTGAGTTTTAGAGGAAGACAATGCCGAATCCTGAGTTTGGTAAGCACTCGGAAAGTGGCGAAAGGACGTTTGGCCTCAACACAGTCTGTTTATGGGCCTGGGTAGACCATTTATTTGGAACTTTCCGAGCAAAAACGCTTTAGAGGATGCCACTAAACTGGTTGGACTTCTTGTGGCCTAAGGGCCAAACGTGCCCCCTCAAATTTGTTGCACGGCAAAGGGCGCTTAACCCAAACCTCCACACTTCCGCGGGAAAGGGCGCCCACTTCTTTGTGAGGGATTTCAGTAACTAGGAACATGTGCGGGGGGTTCCTTTGATCAAGTGCAGTCTGAGTTGAATCACGGCCGCTTGTAAGCCTCCCAATGGTTCGGACACTGAGCCAACGGCTGTCCAAACAGAAGTTCTGAAAAGACTTTGTAAGTGTATCTTGTTGTTGAGGCTATCCTTTTCAGGCTTGCTACCAAAGGAAACCAACCAGCCATTTTGCGGGTTCCATTGAATCCTATCGTTTTTGAGGCTGCTTGGGGGTTACTTTAACGGGAAACCAAAAGGAAGCCAGCCATTTTGGGGTTCCAAGTCGAAACCCCATATCGGGCTGTCGCACATTAACCCGTGTTTGGAGCCCCTGCGGCACTCGATGACGATGCTTCTGCAAATGGAATCCAGGCCCGAACTGACTTTGCAGCCCACGAAATTTCCATGGAAACACCTGGCAAGCTGCAAAACTTTGGACACCAAACCAAGGGCATCAAAAGAAATATGGGTGCATGAATCGCCTTCTTGTTCAGCCATTGGGTCTGGACCAAATCAAAACATCAGCATATATAACACAGGGGTGTAACACCCGGGCACCTCTGATATGGCAACGGCTAGAGGAAGCTTTGCACAATAATTCCCTTCGAACAAAAGGGCCTGACTCTTAAGAGTACCCCTTTTCGGGTGTGTTTCAAAGGGACACCAAAAGGAAACCACCATTTTCTACCATTTCTCGTCGCGACTCTCACCCACTGTGATGAAAGCCGTTGGGACTAGGGGTCCCGAACTCCCAAAAACCACCACCCTCGTTGAGCAGACCCCCCGTGATTTCTGCGGGAAATCCAAAGGCCATCGCCTCACGTTGAGGTTGGCCCGGTTTCGGACCATCTCGGCGATGATGCTGCTGCAGTTCTCCCTCGGAAAAGCAAAGGTCCACGTCTTTTGGAGTTTGACTTGCCACAAAATGCAAAATAGATATCATTAAATAAGTTGCTTCCCTTTGGTCTCCTAAGCGACCCAACAAGGGTGCTCTCGGCGATGTGCATGGCACTGGCAAGTTGGCTCGGGTTCCGAGCTCTTTCGACGAGACAAGTCCCAGGACTCACTTCGTGGATTGACCCGAAAAAGTCGATACACTTTTGGCTGAAAATCAAAAATTGTCTAAGGCTTCAAGCTCAGGACAAGTGAGAAACAGCCACAAGAAACAGGACTTTCAATCACCCTCACAAGTTGGCTTGTGCATTGAGAAAGATTCTGGGGATCAGATGCGGAGCACTCTATGATCGACCCGGGAAGTGCAGAGAAATTGAGCGGACCTTCAGGTTGTCCACTTTGATGTGAGAAACAACTACCCACCCTTGCCTGTTTTCCGGGTATGGCTATTCATCTCTGTCCAAGGATGTTTCTCAAAGTAAGGGGACCCCCCTAGAATGGGTTCCCTTTGGATCCCCTAGAATGGGGTTCCCTTTGGATTTCCTCCCCAAAACCAAGCAAAAACAAAGCCAAGGAGGTGCGAAATCCATTTGGAGAAGCTCCCATGAAAGCCTTTCACTTAGCTTCCTCTCACTAAGCTGATCGCGTTGCCGGCATGGTTAAACCGCAGTGGTCTCGAAACAAGGCACACTCCAGCGAACCAGGTTGTGATGATAACCATGACAACTACAATTATATATATATATATATTGACTTTTGACCTTTAAACACCAAATCCAACCCACCATGCCTGCGTACCTTGTTCAAGCACAGCAACATCACAAGGCGCAACTCGCGTGATGTGTATTGCAAAGTCAGCTGCACTCATGATGCAGAGGTACTTGGGTATGTGTCAAAACAGGGGGCCCTCAAAACTGTGTGTCCTTTTAGTTTCCCTTCAAACCCTGAACAAAAATACCCTAAAACAAACACGCACATTTGCAAACACAGCGTGGGCAGTGAGTCAGCTGCCCTGCATTGCCAACCTGTTTTCTTCGCGGCATTGCCAAGCTGGCGTGTCCCTTGGGCCGCGTGTAAATAGGGCCCCGGGGAATGGCGCATCCTGTGCGCATTGTTGGGGTCTGAAGCTTTCTGGGCTTTTCAACATGGAGTCTTGACCAATCTAATTTTCCGAATTTCCCTCTTGGCAAACAAAACCCTTTCCGCAACCAATCATTGCCTTTGAACAGCCCAGTTGCTTCATTATTGAATACGTCGCCCGAAATGCGCCTTGAAAAACCGGGCCTCAGCTCTTGCAGTGCTTAGCCATCTCACTCAGGATCCCATCGAAGTCCTCAATGGCGTAATCCTCCAAGCGGCCTTGTACTCTCACCAGCTGCTCGTATGCATCTTGTAGACTCGCCCAGTCAGTTGCGCGCAAAAGCTGCAGCTGCTTTCGCAAGGCGGCGGAAAGGTCGTAAGTCAAACCGCCACATGACGCCACGGTGTCGTGAAAGACCTGTCCAGTGTCACTCGCGTTACTCATCACCCCAGCGATCCGTGCGAGGGCCATGACGGCGTGCACAGCTTTCAAACGACCGGCCTCCTGGATGAGATCGTTGATGTCATCTGTCACTCGGTGGCTCTGCTCGTACTGCTGGGATGGCCGAAGCCGGTCGAGCTGGTGAAAAGCGCGGAACGCGCGGCTGCCGAAACTCTTCTGCAGACTTTGCACATCCACAACTTGTGCATCTTGCTTTTCCAACTCCTCGCAAACCACTTTGGTTGCGCTCAGCCTCGCATCCTTGATGAGTCGCTCTAGGATTGAAGTCTTGCCCACCTCGTTCAGACGACTCAATCCAGCCAGGGCAGTTGCCTTGGGGTCAACTTTGGCTCTCTTCGCGGGAGATTCAGTGTTTGCCATGCAAAATGCGTGCCAAAAGCTCTAGTGAAGGCTTTACAAGAGAGTCAATCTCTTGCATTCTTGCATTCAGCCCATCAGGTTCCATAAGCAATTCACCAAGGGGACATCAGTCCTGAATTGGCTCAAGATCTCAATGTCAGCTGGGTTGTCGTCGGATATGATTGGGATTGAGCATTTGATGGGGTATCAAAGGCCCCGCCTTCGGCGACCTTGGGTTTTAGTTTATGATCCAATTTGGTAGAAAACAATTTTGAGCCAGGCTGGTCTGTGCATACGAGCTAACGTTGCACAAACCTGATTTCGAGCCACCCCCAAACAGAATGCTCCTGTGGGCATCGATCCCTGGCCGTGGAATCGCTGAGTAGCGTGCAACCCTTGAATATAGTATGGTTTGTTCGGTTGCTCTGCCAAAAAAACGGTCTTGGCAAGCCCGAAAAGACGACCTGCTCCGGCAGGAGAAGCGTGCCCCATAGATTCCGATGCCGGGCTCTGAACGCGCGCCTGCTATTCAGCCCGCATGCCCCGATTCGCTCAAGACAATCCCGGATCTGTCTTGATGCGGGGCATGGCTCAAAATTGAGCCCCACCAGGATATGGACCGCAGCTTGAGTTGTCCACGTGTCCACTTCCGGCAACCCATTCTTGGGAACCTATTTTTGACCCACAGCCACATTTGGCCCAAGGAAAACCTCCAGCTTCGGGAGCTCCAAAAGCGAAAGCGAAAGCGCCCAGCTTGCTTCTTGGGCTGCACCTAGGGGATGCACTAATTACTCCTGTCCACTTCTCGAGGCATGTGAGCAAAATCTTTGTTTTGTGCAGCCGCCCAACAAAATGAGCAGATGCAGACCAAATAAATAGACTAAACACACATGCCAAGAACAGGGAAGCAGCTGCCTAGTCTCCGCCTGAAAGCGGGGCAATTGGGTGCGCAGTGAAATCTTTTGTCCCTTACCTTTGAGAAAGGTACCAAACAAATTCCCCTGCCCCCGCACGGCCAAGGTGTCTATTTTTAGGTGCGGGGACTTTCCAACAAACCACAATTGACCACGAAATGTGCAGGGCTCCTTATATGTTTTTGCAAAACGTATGTTCCACCAGAAGCAAGCACCTTTCACATATGCGCACAAGGTGACCTTTAAACCATCCCAAAGGGGCAATATGGGTTTGTCTCCACTCCAAAATAATTGGTTTTCGTTCTGCTTTCCCTTCGCCACCCCGAAAAATCCCGGAATAAATGACACACTAATATGATAGAGAGTTTCTCCAAACGGCAGATGGTTTTTCTGGTTGGTGTTTAGAGTTTAGAGGGAACCCAAAAGCCAAAAGGCAACCGACCATTTCTTTGTCAAAAGCCCCACAGCTCCCCTCCTCAACTTTCTGCTGCCCATCAGGCCCGGGCATGTGCGGTTTCCGCGCCAGGACATGTAGCCTCAGGTTGATACTTTTTGGAGGGGAGCCCACTGAAAACCACGCAAAAAGCACCGGAAGCCCTTGGAAGGGTGTGTCTAGACCCAAAACGGATCCCTCAAAACCCAGCTGAAAAGGGAAGCCACAAAACCCAAACATGCACGCACACGCACACTTGATCACTTGGATGCCAAGAGGGTTGACCATCTTGGAGGGAACAAAGGGTGCTGAACAACTGGGGTTGGGGCTTTACTGCAAAACATGGTGTGCTGTTCACTCGCTCAGACTCATCGCGGAAGCACAGGTGCTCGAGTAAGCGTGCCCAATATGCCGGCCAACAGTTGCTTGTCCCGGCAGCAAGTCTGCGGTGCTTTGGATGTCCAAACCCGCGTCAGTTGTGTAGACTATGACCATCATTGAAGGGGACAGTTGCGGATTCTCCAAGTAATTGCAGGTGAACCAACAACCTCCAACCACCAAAAGCTGGGAGAACAACAGTAGACTAGCGGATCCTTCTTGACCCCTTGCAATCTTCAGCAAACCCACCGGGCAAGGGTACTCCTGGGGGCAAGGTGCACCTTCAACCCCGTTAAAGTGAGCTCTACCGATAATTTATCAAATTCACTCTCGGGACACCCACGGCTTTCTTGGGTTTTTCGCAGCACCGTTTGGGTGTTCCCCAAACTAATGGGGGCCCATGTTCATTCGTTTCCCTTTACGACCAGCTAACAGCGGGGTCCTCTATGTGAGTGACTCACTTCCCGCGTGGATGACAAATTGCTCGTATGCCACTAAACTGATCTTAAAAACCAGAAAGTCCATGAACTCAGGAAGTGGGTAGAGGGCCACAAATCTGGATCTCAGACATGTCCCTGGCGATGGGATAGATGGGGCCCCGGGCAGCGTCATGAACTCCGCGGCATCTTGCGGCCGCATGGGCGCGTTGACCTCAGTGAATCATACGCATTGACCCCACGAGCTCACGAGCTGACGTGGTCGGCGAAAATAGATGCCAGCGACCTGTCTCCATGGCTTCTCGCGAATGGAAGCAGGTCATGTTAGAAGCCAAGGGGCAACTCCCCCCCCCCTCCGCCTGCCCTGCCATAGACCCAATACTCACCTTGCCATTTTTTTTGCGCCAGCTCTCAGGCGACCGGGCAGACGCGCGGGCATCGATGAGTCGCTTCACTAAGCCGATGTCCCCCCTGAGGCAGGCCTCCTGGATGGGGAAAGTTGGAAGAAAAAAACAACATCCGATGTATCTAGGTCCTCCAGTAGAGAGGTTAGAAGACGGGCGCCAACTACAAGATCCGATGTATCTAGGTCCTCCAGATTTGAAAGGTTAGAACAAGTTGGTACCAACTGTTTTTTCTGGAGAACATATTTTAGTAGGGGAACCCTCCAAACCAAAAAAGGGGAGAAGGGCACTACTGGGGGACCTAGGAATCCCAGTGCTTCCAAGCGTTTCGCCACAAGGGGAGACCATCCATGGTAAAAAATGGAAAGAAAGCCTGGCGAGCTTGCCTGGAAGCACAGGGTGTGGCATGGCCACCCCCAAGTACCCTCCAAATGGACACATATATATATATATATGGTCACCCCCCCCGCCAAGATCCTCGCCTAGGCTAAAAACACTGTAAATACCAGTGTTTTGTAGCATTTTGGGATCATCAGAATCTGATGATCAGGAAGGTGTCACTATTTGATGATTGTTTTAAGCAGAAGCAGATGTTTTTCTTGTACTTGGAATGCTTGCTAGATGATTTGAAGCAGATGTTTTGAAGCAGATGTTTGGCGCCTTTTATCTCAGAAGTACTTGAGAACTTCAAAAACCTCGAGAAAACCAAAAAAAATCTGAGGATAATCTTTGGTTTGCAATTTTTGTTTTTTTTCAAGGTGGTTTTGTGTGTTTTTTGGTTGTTCCTAGTGTTTTTTGGGTTTTTGCATTAAAAGCCAAAAAAAACAATGTCTTTTTTGGTTTTCACTCAAAAACCAAAAGCCCTAGTCTTTTTTGGTGTTTCAATAAAAAACAAACAAAACCCTAGTTTCTGGTTTTTGGTGTTAAAAACCAAAAAACGAATCTTTTTTGGTTTTTTAGGGAAAAACCAAAAAACACCTAGTCTTTTTTGTTTCTTAATGAAAACCAAAAAAGCACTAGTCTTTTTTGGTTTTTTGTTCACAATCAGGTGGGTACGCTTCAGGACCGCCATGACATTAGAGTCATTAGATTCTTTCGCATACCAGGCGACATCCAGCATCTTCATGAATTTGTCGTGGCTGACATAGGAGATCTGTCCTGCACGCTTGGCGACAATAGGGAGGTCGTCCTCGGGCTCCTCCTTGGAGTCAAAGTCATTGACGCAATAGATGCGAGGCTGCCCCTTCACCCACTTCGCCGCGCCCCAGCGCTCTTTCGACATAGACTCCACAATCCCCACGTCAGTGAATGCCTTCACCTTCTTGAATGGCTGTTCACTCAGGGAGCCATCATCGAAGATGTCCGGTCGCAGCACCGACCCACACTGGCCCCTGAAAAAGTCGAATTCGCAAGCTTGACGAAACGAAGGGACGCGCCTGATGTTGTGCCTGGATAGTGCCATCGCAAGTGTTCGGGCGACTGGGGTTTTACCAGCACCGGGCTAGATTCTGGCGAAGAGGTCTGAATGGTAACCCACCCTGAGTTGTCGATTCTTCACATTCTCCCGGGGAGCGTGCTGTTCGATAAAGTCAAAGCCGATGTTCCATTCCTCTTCCGTCCTCTCTGCATCTGGTTTACCCTCTTCTTGAGACCTCAAGACATGGTGGCGACACTGGAAGCCACCCAGGTTCTCGAAGACATAGTGAAGATATTTCTTCATGTACTTCACATTATTCTTCCAATCCACCATCAAGGCTTGACGAAGGTCATGGGCAAGATGTCCGAAATCTTTGCTTTCTCCTTGAAGTTGATGATCTTGCAGACACAGAAGTTTCCATCTGTTTGCTTCAAGACCGCGATGTCCAGCATGTAGGGTTGCCGAGGCTGGGACTTCATACCATAGGGGCGGGGCAAGTCGGCGTACCCAGTGCCGGTTAATAGGGCCTCCTTGATCTGACCAGAAGGAATCGGGTCAGCAACGTCTGCAATGATTTCCACAACGCATTTCGCAACGTCGCTGTCTGGCATGTCATATGTGGTGAGATCTCCTAGGCCCAGACGACCCGCCTCGGACTCGTGAAAGTTGTGCTTTGTCAGGGAGTGGAGGACAAGCCTCTGGAGTGTCTCCTTGACATCATCGGGGGTCACTTCGCCGGCCCTGAGCGGTGCCATGATGCTTGGCGAAGGAAGTAGATCGAGTCAACAAAAAAGCTTGAGCTTGACAGATGGCTGGCATCAAAATTGGCTAGCAGAAGATGCAGATATACAGGCGCAGGCTGGCAAACAGATGTGCAGATGGATTGCATGAGGTTTGATAAATGTACAGACAGATGCATAGAATGGTTGAATCTTTCATCAATGTATGTGAGAACTGCCTGAGTTGAGTCCATACTCCCGGCCCAAGCTGGGGTGCACAAATGCTATCTCGCACCTTTTCGCGCCACGTGCGTGCCCTAGTAGTTAGAGACACCGGCTATATACAACACCTCCTCAGGTTGACAGAGGCGGTTCTGCATAAACACCTGTTTTCATATTTTGCGTCCAAACGGGCTTAAAACCCCGGACAACCCCCCGGACAACCCTCCGGACAGCTTTGAGGGCACAAAATCGGCGGGACAACTCCCCGGACAAACCCCTGGACAACCCTCCGGACAGCTTTGAGGTCCCAAAAGCCCGGGACAAACCGCCGGACAAGTCTTCGGACAGGTTTGGAACACGCCAAAACCACTCGGAAACCACTCGGAAACCACTCGGAAACCACTCGGAAACCACTCGGAAACCGCTCGGAAACCACTCGGAAACCACTCGGACCACTCGGAGGGAAGTATTCTCGCAGGAGGGGGGGTTTGCAGCATAAATCTCGGCAAAGCGCGCGGACAACCCTCCGGACAACCCTCCGGACAACCCGCCGGACAACTTGCCGGACAATTGTTTGTCCAGCAGTTTGTCCCGCACTTTGTCCGGCACTTTGTCCCGCACTTTGTCCCGCGTATCGAGGGGGTGTTTATGCAGAAGGGCATTCGTCAATCCTCAGGTGTCAAAAGCACCTGGCCGGTCTCAATGACCTTGAATAGCTGCAACTCAAGCCGGAAGACTTCACAGCCTGGGCCGGGCATATGGTGAGCCATAGCAGAAGACACATTTTTGTAATGCATTGATGACACACAAAGAAACGCCAGAAGTGACAAAATATCTGCCATATCAGGTTCTCTGGCCAAGCATTGGGTGCTTGAGGAGAAGCAGGACCAACCTCTTCAGCCATGGCTTTTATCTCCTTAATGAGCTCCATTGGCATCTTCTTTACAAACGAGGTGGGCATTTGCAGTTGCAGGATATAATGCAAAGGGCCGAAAACTGCGTGCGTGCATCAAACAAGTCTCACACACAGCAGGAGTGGATCTTGGGGGGGGGGGGGAGCTTATATATATATATATATGTATATATATATATATATGTATATATATATATATGTATATATATATATACATATATATATATGTGATAACCTCTATATATGTGATATAATACATATATGTATATATATATATACTGTTACCTACATGGTGATTTGCTCCAATGCTAAAAGTTTAACTTTTAGTGGTTTAATGGAAAACCCATTAGTTGGCAAAAAGTTAAAGTCCTAACAGCCAAGCAAAATGCGCCAAAGTAGTAGCTTAAACTCGGGCCTCTCCATGCTGGCTCTTCTCCTTGTGGGGGTCTGGGCGCAGCCTTCATTTATTTCGAACTATGTTTTCTGCAAGGGGACCCTACACTTTTTGCTTTTTTCTGATACTTTCCCACTGTACCACACCCAAAAGGAGTACGCACTGTGGATATGTCTTGTTCCCAATGGACAATTGGGGCCTGCTTCAGCCCTTTGTCCCACTTCTCGGTGTACACACGCGAGCGCTTTGTTCATGAAACTCGGTTGCGAAATCTGCTCCCCTGCTAAAAGTTGTCAACTTTTAGTGGTAGTTTTCCAAGCAAAATGCTTTAAAACCGCCCGGTTGAAGAGGGCATTACCTTCCATTTGCGTTTTCGCCCCCTGGGAAAAATGTGAAAATATGTCCAGTAGTGATAGATTCCCTCTGAAATCCAAGAGGATAAAATTGAAAACAAATCTCAAGCAAATGGATGTTACCCTTGTTAAATCACCTTGAATTGGCAACTGAGCCATTGCCTTGAGGAAGACTAGGTCATCCTCATGAGGGTTTTGTCACAGAGATTGACTTTTGGTTTCCCTTTAAGTCGGCTTCCGTCTAACTGGTGGTTTGGATTGGCGGTTCGCCCTCTACAAGAACCACAGGTTCAAATCCAAATCCAGTTCCCACCATTCAAACCGCCAATTTGAGGGGATGCCGGATCGAATTCGGGGATACCGGCTTAATCTAGGGGATACCGGATGAATTTAAAGGATACCGGATTCATTTAGGGACCTCCAAAACAACCAACGAAGCCCATGACTGGACAAGGCGTTGCCTTCTGCCTTGCAGAGCTCAATGGCAGTCCGATGGGGAAAAACACGATCCGAAACACACATCGATTTGGAAGCCCAACATATGCTTGCAACTGGGCCAAGCTTGGACCCCCATGGAACAAGTCAACTTTCTTTTCTGGTGGAAGGAGCAACAACTTGGAAGACCAAACGGCGAAAAGTGGCAAAAGGCAAGTGATCCGTCTGGCAATGGCTCTTAGGACCTCCTTCAGCAAACAGCCCAATGGCCACAGGGTGACTCCTGGAGGTCGTCGTTTGTGACTCGCATCAACCTCTTTTCCTGGCAAGTTGGCAAGTAGCGTGGGATCATCAGCACTCCATGTGGCATATTTACCCGCAAAGAAACCCTGAACCAACAAATGTTCTACATGCCAGTGGATCCCAGTTGCCCTATAGTAGGTAACCAGCTATTTTCCTTGTGATTTTTGTTTAGGTGGCAAGCCCTTGGTGACCTATACAGGTAAATGGATCCACTGGGCATATTATCATTGCGTCTTTACTGTGTGCCAACGAATGACTAGGAGCTAGCGGCGCAAGACAAGAGGCAAGAAGCCTGGGCTTGAAAATCTGCCCAGCAGGCACTTTGCGGAGTTAACTGCAAGGTTTCAATTAAAGGGGCTTGAAAAAACCTTGGCAGAACTAACTCTCAGTTGCCCAAAGGACCTGAACATAATTTGCAACAAAAAGGTTGACCTTTTGTTGCCAGGGCTAAATATGGGCCAAACGAAACCAACAAAAGGTCGATTCACTGTGAGAAAGGCGCCGCAACTTCACTCCTCCGTAGCCTTCCGGGGCCTGGTCAAAACTATCCGACCAGTTATGGCGAGAGCAAGGTCCATGTCAATGATCAGAGTCATACAAGCTTCCGGACTTCGAGAAGCCGCTTAGAAACGGCCAAACTGGGCCAAGGTCGTCCAAAAAACAACCCCTCCGACCCTGGAAACACCGAAAGCGAAGGTGCCCAACTTGCTTCTCAGAGAATCACAACTTAGGGAATGAACCCGGGGGATCCATCAGGTCTCCTTTCTAATCCTTGGCATGTGAGAACAACACGTGGCTTGCAGCCACCCACTAAAACTGAAGCAAAAACAAATAAACTGAAACATGTGCCAAGAACAGTGCAGAAACCACAAGTTGCATGGTTGAGTTCACGGTCATCCGGGCAAACTACGATCAACAAACACACACACAGGAAGGAAGCGCTTCCAAGGACATGGGCGCGAAATCGCTCGTTGTTTTCCCCCCCGAGTCCAGGCGACCTCCTCGATGTTCATGTCTTCCGAAAACTTAAGCTGGAACTCCATAAGCGGATCTCCATGCTCCCTTTGGTTTCCCAGAAAAAAAAGGAAAAATATATTTTGTAAAAAAAAAAACCCAGGGCTCCGGAAAAAGGAAACAAATCTAGGGGCACCTTCCGCGTTCTTTCCAGGGATCCTTCTTTCCAAAAAAGTCTCCAGAAACTCAAAAACAGCAGGTTATTGAAAAGAACGATGATTGAAAAGAATGGGGAATCAACCCCTGGAACAAACACGGAGAAAAAAAAAGAAGGCGCGCCAGCCGGGGCCTCCCAGCTGCCAGGGGCTTTCCAGGAATTCCGCCGCTCCGGCGCTTGGACGAACTGAGCGACGTGTTCGCCAGCCAGTCACACGGAGTTCGGACGCCGAGTTGGTGAAGGACACCAAACAGAAACCACCCATTTTAGGGGGGCGCTAACCCTAGTCACCCCAACAAGAATAAAAACATAGCCTATGCTTGCTAAGTAGAGAGGTTAGAATAAGGGTACCAACTTTTGTCTGTAGTCTGTTTTAGTAGGAGAACCCTCCCCCAAAAAGGGTAAAAGGGCACTACTGGGGGACCTAACCACCTTTTTTTGTTCTGGTGGGGGGGGGCAGTCGGTGGGTATGTGTCACGATGATTGCGGACTGGCCCCAAAATGCTGGTTCTCTGTCTGGTGTCCCTAACAAAGCTGAAACAGGTCTCCAAACCGAATCACCCATTTCACTTCAACGAGCGGCTTCCCAGGCCAACCCGCACCTCTGAGTCCTTTGGTCGGTAAAGTTGGGCCGTGAAGAATGGAATATTCATTTGGGGGGCCCTTTGGTGGACATCAAAAAAGGTGGAGTTCATGTCCACTGACCGCTGAGGTGGGTCCTTGTGAAAGCTAAAGATGACCAAAGCGTTCCGACTGAGACCGGTGTCTGGGTCTTCTAAGACCTCACTTCTCCTGGTTTCACATGGCTCAAGTGCTGAAAGTCCGACTGCTCGCAGCTGCAAAAGGCTCCAACTAAAGGACCGTGCGTCTCAGATCCCCAAACCAGCCTCTGCCAAGGGGCTCGCGTTTGGCAGAACCTCTGGTGTCATGGTAAATCCCAACATAGATCCCAACTAGGTCCGGCAGACGTATCGAAGGGCTTCCTCCAGATCCTCACCCTTCTGAAACCGGGTCTGGTGAAGTGACAGCCTCAAAAGCATGGTGGTTTCAAGGAGTTTCCGAGCCCCGAAAAGCAATTTGAAGACCCACGCCAAATATTCACATGAAGGAATCCAGCGACGATCTGCGCCGGAGTCAGGCCTCATCGATCCATTGCCGATCTTCCTGCCATTCTTGTGCGAGCGACAAATCTGCGAGGAAAAAGGCCACATCTCAATGGACCACCCGGAGGCTTTCTGAAACAGCGAAGGGAATCAACATTTTGAGGGGGCTCCATGGGTTGCTTGACAAGCCGTTCCCCTTTTGCGCTTGCGGACGCGTCACAACTTTTTTTTTTAAAAAAAAATTCTGGGAACCCGGTTGGGTTTCCTTCCCCAAGGGCTCCATCTGGTACTATTTGACATTTGCCCATATTTACATTACTAAAAACCTCAGGGTACATCACCTAGAGCCTCAGTGTTGTTTTTCAGTTCTACCAATGCGAGTCAAATTCCTTAAAAGGGGACTTGGGTGTGGCTCAAAATTGAACAGCTACCCGTGGGGCTGCGCAGGTTTTAGTCTTGTTTCCATATATACCAGGTGCAATTTTCGGTACCTCCTCTAGGTCCTCCAGTAGAGAGGTTAGAACAAGGGTACCAACTTTTGTCTGTAGTCTGTTTTAGTAGGGGAACCCTGTCCCAAAAAGTTGGTAACAGGGCACCTAGCTGGGGGACCTAGTCTTTTTGAGCCCACCTTTCCCTCGTTCTCCCTTCGAAAAGCCTGCGCGCCGGGCCAATCAGCCGCGCCTCGCTGGCAAAGGAGTTCACCTCTTCGAACTCGAAATCGTTGATGGACCTCAGCCGAAGGCTCGCAGGCGATGCGGCCCAGGTGAGTCACACTTCGAACCGATCGGTATTAAAATGGTCGTAATCCCAGAACCATGCTTCAAGAATTAAGGCGGAGATCCGTAGCGATTTATGGCAAGGGGATGGTCCCTTCCCTCCAATTACAAAAGGGTTTTGAGCAAGTGGCTCTGACTCCCAAGCTGCAGGCCCCCAGAGAAAAAAAACAAAAAACAACCCAGCGCAACCTGGTCAGCTTTTCGCCAGCCCGAGAGGAGGAAAAAAGGCACCTCTACCAATCCCAGCTTTTGATCATGCTGCATGCCGGTTTATTACTTCCAGTACCTCAAACAGGCTGTTGCAGCTTCTTGTGGCTTTCAATAATCCAAGTTTCGCATGTGCTTTGTCCGTTTGATCGGACTTGGTGGCAGTTGGGTTGGCTTAGGGTGGTGTGGGTTGAATGTTAGGCTGCCCGAGATCTTAACGAGGGCGCCTTGCTTGGGTTGGTTCGGGGTTGATTTGGCCTTGGCAAAGGGCTGATATTCGGGCTGCTGTTGGGTGGGTTATGGGTTGGGTTTAGGTTGGCATGGGCATGATTTGTGCTAGCTATCTGGCTGGTTTAGTAGTGGCTTTGGGGCAACGCGCCAACAACCATCCCAAACCTCATCCCAAAGCATATTTTAACCACACCCCAAAGCGACCACAGCCGCTAGTCAAAGAACCAAAAAAAAAGCCGCCGCATTCGGTCGGATCTCCCAAGAACTGAGTGAGCCTGAGGCTCCTGGAGCTTTTTCACGCACCCGAGAAGTAACTTGGGCCCCGAGATCCATCAGGACGCTCCGGCCCCGGCTCTTCCAAGAAGTCGTCCGTGCCCCTCGGGGTGGTCCGCCGGGAGCAGCTGTTGGTCCTGAAGGCGTGAGTCGTGAGGGCCAACAGAGGCGTACCATGCGTGGGGAGGGAAGGGTGAGGAAGGGCGACATATGAGCGCATATGTTTGCTACGACGAATTGCTAGTAAACTTGGATCTGTGCCCCTGGATGAACGCCAAGCCATGGGCTGTTTTGCTTTCTCAACAGGAGGGTATCCCCGATTTCAATTTCAAGCACCCCCTGGCCTTCTGAAACCCAAACCCTCTTCAAACCATGGCGGGTTAAACCATGGCGTATTTGTTTGGGCCACTTGCTGAAGGACGTGTGATGCAACCATACCCTCATTCATCAGTGGCTTGCCGAAGCGCAAGGCCCCCTTTGGATTTCCAGAAAGGTGATGCTGAGAACCACAAACTTTTGGGGAAATATATTGGAACTTTGGGGTGGATGGAATTCTCGCCATGTGACGGCTTATCTCTGCTAAAAGGCCCCTAACTTTGAACATGACATGGGTGTATCGTTTTTGGAGGATACCCCCAGTTTTTGGGGTGCTTAAGGGGGAACATGAAGCAACACCACCGATTTGGGGGGGATCCCTGAAAAAGACACACCCATGCTCTGGTCAATATATACATACAGGAAAAAAACACCTATGTATACAAATATGAAAATATGTTGTGCACAGCGCGTCCGCCTATTCGGATGGCTTCGCCCGAAAGGATCCGAGGTCGGAGGGGTGAATTGAACAAAGCCGCCCGGGTCCCGATGGATTTGGTGAATGCAAAGCCACCTGGGTCCCGATGGATTGTGGGGCTGGGACCGGGTCCCAAGTTCTTTTTGTACCAAGCCCCAGAAGCCCCACAAAAGGATTCCTCTCATGGCACTTGCTCAAAGAAACACAACGAGAGGAAACTGCAAAGCTCCAGCACCTCAGGGGACAAACAAAAAAGAAAAGCACCGTCCCCGAAGAATAAACCCTTACAAGTGATCTCTATGGATGTCCGGCGCCTGCAATCCAACCATCGGTGAGTGTGGTCATGAGTTGGGCCTTTCGTTAGAGCCGCGGAGCTTGGAAATGCCATCGGAATTTCTCGGTGGCGAAATCTGCGCCCCTGCTACAAGTGACTCATTTTGTAGGTGGTTTAATACGGAAAACCCATTTGGCAAAAAGTTAAAGTCCTAACATCCCTTGGCAAAATGCACCAAAGTTTTTTGTGAGCCAACGAATTGCCGAACCCGTTTCTCCATGGCAATCTCGCAGAAGTGTTGACAGTTCCTCGACATGTTCAGCTCCATGCCAGCTTGGCGGGTGAGTTTCCTTCCTCCCTCGCACATCCCATCTTGGCCGTCCAACCACCCCCCTTTCTTCTGCGCGAAGCGGTCCGGAGTTGGATGTTTTCAAACACCGACCCATACATTGGTTCAACCCTCCGCAACAAGTTGTTGTAACTTGCGGGTCCATCTCGGAAATCCGAGCTGTTTCAACCAACAAGCTGCTGAAGTCCAAAGATCCGTGACCAAATCGCAATTAAACAAATAAGGACCCTTTAGACAGCTTGGCTTTTGGCCTTGCACGAACGATGTGAAAGCAACGAAGCATGATGGCATAGCTCCTCACTTCCCGAGTGGGCCAACAAACCAAGTCGTCCAAACTTGTATGCCACTCAAGTGGTCCAAACCCACGTGCCTAAAGTCTGGGAACTCCGCAAGTGAGTCACTTGCTCAAAACCCGGTATTAAAATGGTCGTATTCCCAGAACCATGCTTCAAGAATTAAGAAGGCGGAGATCCGCAGCGATTTATGGCTGGGATCGTCCCTTACTAACCTACATCTACCCGGGTTTTGATTGCTCAAGTGAGGCCAGTGAATTGGGCAGCTTGAGTTGGCAACCGTTCAGACAGCCACGCCAACGAGGACAACCCATGGGGCCTCTTTTGGAGCTCCGGGGGCCGTCCAATGGCTTGCCGTCGGCCCTTTTCTTCCCAGTGCCCGAAATTTGGGTTAATCTGTTTTTTGGGGTTCAGAGGCTCCAATTCGATTGATTTAGGGCCTTCAAACACCAGATTTTGAGACTCCGAACTACCTCCGGATTGTCTACGTAATGGAGGGGCCGGGTCTTCCATTGAAAGCCGAAGCCGATCGGAGCCTCTGGGTGCCAGAACCCAAACTGTTTGTGCAGTTTAATAGAAACGGAAACCAAAAGGAAAGCCTATGCCATCGGAGACAACAAGACACACACCCATTTGGTCCCCGGAAAAGGAAAACAACGGATCATTGATCTGAGGTTCGGAGTTTAACCCTGGGAACCCGCAACATGAGAGTTTGTCTTGGCTGTTGACCCCCTCCGCCAAACAAGTTGTCCATGTTTGGTGGGTTCAATTCGGAAAATATCTCGCTTTCAACCAAAAACAAGTCAGCTCTCAAGTCTCAAAGCGTTAGCCAATCCCCTCTGCCAAAAAGGTTCAATTCGGAAAATACTGCTTTCCCCCCCGCCCAAAAACACAAAGAAACTCACGTTTTACAAAGCGGTCCGTTCGCCAATCGAACAAAATAAAAGGTTCGGTCCTGGGCGTGAACATCCTGCGGAGCTGCTTGGTGGTGAGTTTGTACTTCCGCTTGTTGGTGAAGTCCCACTCCCACGGACTGCGGATCACCCGTTCCTGTGGCATTTCTTTTTGCGCCAAGGAGAGAGGAGTGAATCGCGGCAACCCCGCAACCCCGCCAACCCTCCACCCGCCCCCTCCCACAGTTACTTACATCTCAAGTCTGGACAAATCTTGTACATGCCAAGTCTGGACAAAGCAGTGGAGAAACCTTGCAACACCGTGTATAGCCTATGAAAACCGATCTCACGTGGCGGACATCGCCCGCAGCCTCCTCGCCGGTGGTTTCTGAACCTCGGCTGGGAAAGCTTAAGCACGCCCGGGGAAACGTGCGAGGTCCATTTGTGTTTGGATGGCACTTGTGACACACGAAAATAGCCACGAAGCCTCTTCTCCGGCTAGGGATCCCAGATGTGAACGCAAACACCGGCATGGATCGTTGCAACATCCCACAAGACCTGGTGGAGAAACATGTACAAGATCTCTGCACGAGCAGCCTTCAAGTTCCAAAATTTTGTGGCACGCAGACAGGTTTTGCGCGAGTCAACAAAACAACACGGCGCTACCCAATCGAACCCTTCCACTACCAATTGGGGCACACACACACACATATATTTAACTACGCATGGATCTGTATGTCTATCCCAGCTCCCTTCTGGAGTGCTCTCTGTTGGCGTATGTCATCGGCTCAAAAATTCCGCAAGATGCCAAAGGCTCCTGTTTGACAAAGGCAAGACTTACTAGGTCCTCCAGTAGAGAGGTTAGAATAAGGGTACCCTTTTTTCTGTAGTCTATTTTAGTAGGGGAACCCTTCCCCAATAAAGGGTAAAAGGGCACGACTGGGGGACCTAGCTTACAAACACTTGCAAATAATTGCAGCTCAGCTCAAGACTAGAGCATGGACGTATAAAAGACACGAACAAGACGCTTGTCAAAGAGAGGAGATTCAAACAAGAGGCATAAACCTCGACATTAGCATGCCCAATACCACATGCGTCAAATATACAATGGTGTACCACACTAGACATATGTACATACACACGCTACAGATTTGAAAGCAAACACTCGAAGCAAACCTAATATGCCCCGCAGCGTTGGCTACAGCGCGTTCCAGGCGATTTACCTCAACTCAGCCCTACAGGTTTTCGAAACGGGACCAGCTCGGAATGGCAGGAGGTGGCTGAGACCCTCCGAAAAAGGGCGTTTATCGCCCGTACCCACAAGACCAAGCAGCTTTTCGCATCGGGAAGATGGCCCTCTTCATCGTCATCCTGCGCGACTCGTTGCGTCCGCCGCTGGCGCTGGAAACTGAAGGGATGCCATATGTTGCACTAGTCCGGCGCGCACATTGCCAATCCCTCAACTCAAACCAAAATGATCCAAAATGACGGCGAATGACCGTTGCCCGGGTCAGGCGTCAAGGGCGCAAACCAGCTATGTGGAGCAGCGTGAAAGACTGCTGACATCGAGACATTCCCATATGCACCCGCGCGCTCAATCCTGCAGCCTCCATTGATGCAAAATGTTTGCTACGAAATATCGTGCGCCCATCAGAACCCATTTCCCAGGTTTCGGATTTTCGCTCGTTATGTTCGTTTGCACTTGTTTGCAACTTTTGCTGCGCTCGTTTCGTTCATGACTCTTGCCAAACTCGCCTCTGTGAACTTGATTTCTGTTCGAAGCCAAGAAAACTGCTCGAAAACCATCGCGGAGAAAAAACAGTCAATTTGTGTATTGAATCAGGGGGGAGGAAGGAATAAATTATGCTTCGGCGGAGCCCCCAAGATGTAACAAATGGAGTGGGCAGTGTTTTTTGTGTTTGGTTTGTATACGGTCTTTACAGGCCCCTACAAGAACGCCAAAACGAAATCAAGTTGACTAGAAGTTTGCCAATGAGTCTGCGCGGCAACGCGCGCCAAATTGCAATTCCATAGCACCCGCGAAGTACACGAAGCGGACACGCACGGTTCGCAAACTGTCAGACCATCCCCCCAACACAACGTTTCACAAGATACCGCCCGTTGCTTCTACCCAGAAAATGCCATGCCAGGCAATTGGTACCAAAAACGGGCAGGAAAATGTCGCAGGGTTGCCCAAACAAAAGCCCATCCTCATCCTCGCTCAAGAAATCCCCAGCCGCGGCTGATCTCCCGATCCGCCTCTACCGGGACAACCGCTGAAGCTTTTTCACAAGACGAATCGCTCCCTGGCACCTTCACCCATCTTTGAAACTTCTTTCGACGTGCGTCGCGCTCAACACCCTGCCTTGTCATCTCCTCCCCCGCCCTGGCCAAGTGGCAGATTGGGAAGACCAGAACGCAACAATGAAAGCGCAAGGGAGAAAGAAAGCAACGATAGAACTAACACCCTCCGAAAGAATGATGTGGGCAACCTTTAGAAAACAACTGGTGCGCCCGTAGAAGAACAACCCTAAGGTTCCTGGCCACCCAGGAGGCAGGTACGCGGCGCCCGGTTGAATTGCATAAACAACTCAAAGAACCACGTTGGCACTCAATCTTCTCGCGGTCCGCAGGCATGGGGGGATGCAAGCTTCAAACACATCCACCCGCCGTCGTTACCCGGGCCTGCCATCTGTCAATGAAAACCAAACTGACCTTTACGGGGGCGAATTCAGCAAGGCCATTCCAACTCCAAACCCTTGCGCCGACCAAGTGAAAGGAAAGCAACAAAGGCAAGGCTGCCCCGTGCCTTGAGCATACTCAGCACATCCGTCAGCTGGCTCTTTTTAGGGGCGACGTTCCGGTGGAACTCCTGAAGGCTGGCGAGGATGCTGCGCTCTCAATGCCCGTCGCGCAAGGGCCACGGGAGTTGGACCTTTGTAAAAAATGGGCCCAGGCGATGAGCGGCTCAAGGATTGTGCTCGGGTTCTTCTGGGGGCTTGGGGAAGGTCTGTAGAATGAGACTGCTCTTCCTTGTTTCATGTGACCATAGCCACTCAAGCTCTCAGACTGGCCGACTGACAAAATGGCAGGGGGCCGCGAATCCCGCTCCTCACTCCCTTGGCTGGATCCACCATCGTCATCCTCAGCAAGTCAAGCGGCGATGCCCTAACTCTGGCCAGGACTTCAGAGTCAGGGAGGCAGGGCCTGCTCTTACCAACTGCACAGCTGATGCGCCCCCCGGCAGCAGTCCCGGGCCGCAAGCATGTTCGCGCGCAGGCGCGGACGCTGCCGACCCAGAAGTCGCACCTCTCACTTAGGTGCTCATTGTCATTTTGGTGTTCTGCAACTCGCTCAGTTCACGGAATGTTGGGGATGGTTTACGTGAAACGCACTGCCAGCCTGGAGCGTTGGCTCGTCTGGGTCAAGCGCGCTAATCGACCGTAGACCGAACAAATGAGCCCTGTGCGCCATCCAGAGGCTCCCGATTGATTTAGGGCCTTCAAACAGCCAGGTTTCGAGACCCCGAACTACCTTCAGGGTGTCTATCGGAGAGGCCGGATCTTCCATTGAAAGCCCCAGAACCTCTGGGTACAGCAAAAAGACACCAAAGCCCCCGCAGGAAAGCTTCAGAAGGAACCTTACGTTGCATTTTTCTCTCTGCGAAAGGTCTATCCCTTTGTAGGTTTAATAGGAAAAACATGCTTCTTCTAATCAAGACAACTCCTTCTGCCCCACTTGCGAAACCACTGGTATATACCCTCCCATGTCAACCAGATCCAGAAGTTCCGTACAGAAAATTGGCCACCAAACCAACCCGTGAAGTTTGCGCATCCGATGGAGACACTTTGAAGCTCTATCTAGCCCCACCCGGAAGGCTCTGAGATTCTGCTTGGCGTTCCTGAGTCACGTCCGCGCGGAAAGTCGGAACCCCGAATGACAGCGGAAAGTCACTATGTAAGTCACGAAATCCCGAGAAGACACCCAATTCAGGAAAGTTAGTAGTAGGCAACCCTCTGGGTGGCAACAATAGATAAGCTCTGCTCATGTCCTGGTCCTCCAAAACCAGGCAGGTGATCTTTACCGGCGTCACTCATTCCGCCCGCTCAGGTCGCTGAGGCGGCGGCTATATCGTAGCCGTCCTGACAGCGCGGCGTAGCGCCAGGGCTTCAATCATTATGAGGTCTCAAAATGGCCTGAAAGTGGTGAGCCTCCTTTGAGTGTCCATTTAAAAACCAACAGAACGCGTTCCAGGAGACAAATAAGTGATCTTGCAAACCAAACACTGAAGGTTCTCCTCAACAAATCCCGGACCGTCTGATCAATAGGTTCATCCCAACCATCTTCGCCCATCGCTCTGTCTCGGCTATCGATATTCCGTGGGTGTTGGCTGCCATTTTTAGAGAGAAGGAATCCTGAAAAGGATGGTAGGAGGTGCGCTAGTGTGGTGACTGTCCTGTTGTATCATTGTATCTAGGCAGATGTGTTGCTCATCCTGAAATTGCTTTAGGCTAATCCTGCTTGGACATGTGCCCCCAAAACCTCGTCACCCTGTGCCCTAGTCATAGGGTCGCAAACCAATTTATGACTGAGCAGAGCCACTCAATGCAGGTACTTACCGCCGCAACTGGGTACTTACCGCCGAATCGGACAGTTCTTCTTTTCCAGTTCTTTGTTGGATGTGAGTGTGACTTTGGGTTGCGTGTGTTTTGCTTCCGGCTCGCGTGCTTCACTTCTCTCGCCGCAAGGCCGACTCAAGAAGACCGGCGAACATGTGCTTGCGCCGAGACAGGGCAACAAAGGGCTGTGGCTCAAAAAACCGGTACCCAAATGGAACCCTGGTAAATGGAAACATGGACCAACACCTGCAGTCTGCCCCAGCTGAACATTTTGAGCCACAGCCAAAGGGCTGAAACCTGAATCAGCAGTCTGCTTTCCTGGAGTGCATGAGACGTGAGACATCTTTCATTCCCAGAGGCTCCAATTCGATGTATTTAGGGATATCACGGAACTCCCTTCACCAGCTTTGCCTTGTGCTTCCAAAGGCTCGAAGCAACCTGTGGTAAACTGAAACCAACAGAAAATGACAAGTCGACTTTATTTACCCAGAGGCTCCAATTCGATGTATTTAGGGCCTAACAACCAGGTTGTGAGACCCCGAACTACCAATTCCCGGGGTGTCTAATGGAGAAGCCGGGTCTTCCATTGAAAGTTCCAGGAGCCTCTGGGTTTGATTTCAGCACCGAACTACCCATGCGCCAAGCAAACTGATATTTTTTGATGCAGGCTCCAGCAGGATCCCAGGGCGCCCCATACCAAAAGCTTCGTTTGGCCGAGCCCGCGAGACCCCCGCGAGGTCGAATCCATTCGCCTCAAGATCCATGGAATGGACCGGGGGCTCCGCCGGAGGAGCCGGGTCCTGACAACAACGCTTCTTCAGCGGGAAACATGGGACTCCAATTTTGGGAGCAGTCACAAGACCCGCCTTTTCAACTATTGTTGTCCGCCCAATTAACATGGAACCTGACAGGGACCTGAGTCCCTTTGAAAGGAAAATGGGCTTGCAGGATTTCTCTGTCAGCTTCCGTGCTAATTGGCGGAAGGGTAATATACATTAAGTCCCTAACACAACAATATTCAGAGATCCAAAGCAAGCCAGGGGTCTCTCAAGCTTTCTAGGCAAAAGATTCGGGCAAAAGGCAACTCATGCCCAGTGGATCACAGTTGTCCGTATAGTAGGCCACCAGCTATTTTCCAATCGGTTTGCAAAGGGTGGATCCTCTGGGGATCGCCTACTTTGGTAAATGGATCCTCTGGTACGAGTCTTTCTGCGCAACCTGCCGTGAGGTTTGGTTGCTTTACCACTGGGGTTTGGCATTTGGCGAAGGTTTGTGACCACCAGAGTCATAATCAAAACAGATCGGTATTCATATCTCAGATGCCGAGTGGACATGGGAAAAAAAAGGCATCCTCTTTGGTTGGTTTCTTTGAACGGGAACCCTTCCAACAAAAAAGGTCTAAACAGGCCACTGGGCAACTGGAAAATGGTCTACCCAAATCCAAGGAATAGAAAAGGCGGCGGCACCTATCACTGACTAACCTTCATCTGCGCGGGTTTCAATCAATTGTTGGGACAGCCCAGGTTCATCTAGATCAATAGGCGCTTCCACCCAAAAGGCAGTTTGGATACCCCTATCTACCAAGGGTTCATAAATCGGCTCCCCGTGTAAAACCTGAGACACACCTTGGTCGTTGTGACCAGAAACTAGTAGCCTGGCAGAGGATGGGGCTGCATTTTCAGCATGGGAATAGGGTTTCTTTTGCAACTTGTCGTGATGACGCAAGTGGGTATCACAAGTGGGTATGATTGAGTATGTCCCAATTCAAGGCGAATAGAATCGTGTGGCGAACAGAATCGTGTGGCGAACCTACATGTCTGTGAATTTCGACCAAAAGTGCGCCTTTTGTGTAGGGCTTTGGGACAGGATACCAGCACTTCGCGTTGGTTCACAAGCATCGAACAATGTGCTGTTCCCACCCTTTTGAAAAAACAACAAAACAAAAATTGGGGTCTTATCATTTGGATCCCCAAAATGAATGTGGTTGTCCTTGTGGTTTCGCTTTAAAGCAACGTAAAAAGGGCACCCTCAAACATACACAACCATACGGTCAGCTGACACGGTCGCTTTTCCCGAGCAATGAGGGTCAGAAAGTAACCGCAAGCAATTGGTTGTCGCTTTCTTTGGCCTTCAAGGTGGGATTCTGAGAGTCAACCAGAAAATGGCCAACCAGGCCAACATGTCGTTTTCATCGCCAGGTTGGACCTCCAAAAGCGTCGTACTGCTACGGCTTCGGCTTCGGCAGTTCGGGGAGCCTAATTAGAACTCCGAGTAGCTCCGAAAGGCTCCTGAACAACGGCAATTTGTTCATGATTGTGGGGCCCAGTCATAGAATATATATTTCATTGCTTGCTTCACATGGAGTCACTGGTAAAATTTAAAATGTATCCTAAGTCTACCCCAGTGTTGGATACCAGCTCCTTGCCTCCCTCCCAACCAGCCAAAGGGTAAGATGAGCTGGCCTCGTCCGCCCAGGCATCTGGCACATGGGGCGCATTTGCCAGCTGGCCTAAGAGCAATGTAGACTCAATGTAGACATAAATCCCTCACCGAACTCTGATGTCAGGTCCGCCAATCGCAATTGTCTCAGTGCCGCACCACCTCGGACCTTCGCCGCAGTCAAGCGAAACGCCATCGGATTCGGTGGCCTCGCGATGGCGCGATGGGCTCCAGCAATGCGCGCGGCGCATCGACTCTCTGCAGATCTCTCCGAAACGCTTTCGCATGACTGGCATCCGTCAGTCTGAGGGTTGTCTACTCAGACAGCTCTGCCTTTGGTATAGTCGACTTGACACAGCCTTTGAACTTGGCATAGGCTGGAAGCCGTCAAAAGACAAAAAAAAAACAGCCAACGCTGCAAGGTGCCAAGTGTTGACACCTTGGATTCTTCACGGCGCGATCCCACGGCGTAGAATACTTGAGGTTTTTTTTTTGTTATGCCCAGTTAGGTATTTAGGCACTTCGCCGACCCTTGGGGTGCGGTCTGTTGATGGTACCCTGTCGCTTGGCCAGCCAACATGACGACCATGTTGCAGGGTTGCCCTGTTTTGAGACACACATGTGAGCTGCGGTGCTTGTTTCTTAAACAGAATTGGAAAGAGACATCGGGTGAATGTGCGCCCAGCGCCCGCATGCAAGGCCTGAGGCCCCCGCCTGCTTGTAGAGAGAGTTAAGATCTACTCTACTTCTACGGTGAAATCAAAGGGTGGCTGGTGCTGCTCAGTGCTGCCGCTGCTTTTGCGCAAAAACATCTGCTTGAGAGGTTCTTGCTTGCCGAGGTTCTGCTTTCCTGGCTCAGATTTCCACATCTATCTCCGTCACTCAGAGTTCAGCCTTGGTAGCAAGTGGCACGCAAGCGCGAGCCGGAAGTCTGGGGAGGACCCGCACGAGCCCACGTGATTGGTGTTTCAGAAGCGGGCCACCAAAGAACACCGCAGGGCTTCGTCTCAACAAAATGGGATCCTTTTCCAGCACCCCCCAATGGCTGGCCAATTGCCAGCACATCGATTTTGGGCAAAACGATATCACTTTATGTCTAAGTGACTGCAAAAGCAATTTGCTATCAAGTATCACTCATCTGTACTTAGTGCAATTTGTGCAATGCTACAAGTGACCTTTCAGGGTCCTTTGGAATGGGGTTGCAGGATAAAGGGGAGAGCAGTAAATTTGAGGTTTGGAGGGCAAGTTTGAGATTGGGAGGGGTTCTAGAGGAGCGTGTCACGGCGTGTCACGGCGTGTCGGGGGGTGGCCAATTGACGCATATGTACGTTGAACGGTCACTTTTTTTGAATATGAGCGTGTCACCAGCGTGTCGCCCCCCCTCCCCCCCGCGCGTTGCATGTGCAATGATCATACATGCCAGCCCAACCCCTCAATTGGATCCCCTCTAGTATCCTGAAGTGACGTTTCAACAAAAGTGACTTTTCACTGCACTTTGATGATGGCAAAACAAAAACATCTATGTGACTACAAAACCATTTTAAGCAAGTGCTGGTCAGGTCAATTGCCGGCACTTCACCCGGGACGCCAATTTCCGGCCATCGGGGGGGCCTGGTTGGCAAAGTACTGAAGGCAAACCAAAAGGGAAACCAACTCACCATGTCACAGGATTACTTCCGATTTGGACGCACACACCCACACACAAACACACACACACACCAATGCTATGTTCGATCCGGGCCCCTCCCCCTTGGCTCCAACTGGGAGCTGGAGCCAGGGAGGCAACCACAAGTGGGAATCCAGGATTGATAAACCCCTGGTTGCTGAAAAAAGGGGGGCAAACCATGAAGGGGCCCTACGGAAAAAATGCTTCAAGGTGATTGATCCGGGGTCATGATTACTCAAAGTCAACATGGAAGTTATCAGGACCTAGTTGGAAGACGCAGGTGGAGTCATTCTGCAGTCCATCCTCCCCATGTCGAGACACTTACCCGTCAAAGAGTTCAGCAGTTTTGGCACTTTCTCGCGAATTTTACAAGTTCGCCCTTTCTTGAAGCCTCAAGACGTCGCACCATGGTAAAGAGATGTAAAGAGGAAGTCATCCTTGCAAACTCACTCTACAGTTGAATGATTCAATCGTGCAAGTAGACCAACCGCAAAGCCATGGTAATATTGAGTAATCATAGGGATCGCTTTGTTCATTGCTTCGCGGTTTTGAATCGAGCCCGCCACATGGGTATGATTCCAGGAACCTTCAATCACCAAGACGAGTGCCCACCCGATTTGAGGGTGACCATTAGAAGTCGTTCCCCCCCCCTCAATTTGTGGGTTTCCTGGTTTCTCTTTTCCTTGGTTGCCCCCGAGGCTTCTCTTTTTCGGTGGGGTGCAGGCTGGATCTGCCAAACAGGGGTTCCAACTGATAGTCAAAATCGGGCTCTGAAAATGAGCGGCGTCCTTTTGAAAACAACGCCACTGAGCCTCAAGAAGGCAACCACCCTCAAAGCCATCACAAGCTGAGCTTTCTGCCGTCAGAACGCCCACCTCCACAGAGCTGCATGGCGGAACCAAACGGGCAGAAGGTTAACCCCGGATTTTTCTAAACCCCTGGCGGGGTGTCCCTGGTTTGTAGTGGGAATCATCACTTTTGGAGGGGAACACCCCCATATTAATAAACAGGGATCGTCCTGGTTGTTTGCCTTTGCGATATTTATTGGGGGGGGAGGGGGAAAGAAGGAGAAGGCCCCAAAAACAAACAAGTCAGTGTGTCTGTACAAGCACTGATGCACTGTCTGCGTTGATGAATGCGGCCCCTTTTAGTGGGGATTCAGTCCTTAGGTTCCGTCAAATCCCCAGCCTGTCCTGGATCTTCCACCCTGAAAAAGCAGGCCTTGGGCTAATCATTCACGCGAAACCAAGAGGAACATCAAGAAAGACCCTGCGCCCTTGGAACACCAAGGTGATCAATTCGGGGATCGGGACCTGGACTCATGAAATGTCCAAAAGAAACGAGGGACTCACGATTTGCCCCAAGTCCAATAGGGCAATCGCATCTTTCGACCGCGCGTATCAATGAGCGACGTATTGGCTCTGGGTGAATCCCTTTGACCCATCACCCCTAAGCATCCTTCGGGAATAGATACTTGATATCTCCATCACCCTTACAAAGCCGCTTGCTTAAGCCCCCTGGGGAAAAAATACAGTAGTGATAGATTCCCTTTAAAACCAACAGGGGGAAAAAAGAAACTTAAGCAAATGGAAGCAAGGGTCATGATCCCATCAAAGGTGGACACAAGCTGAAACCAGCTTAGTTCCATCCAGGGCTGCTCTCCAAAAGGGAAATCACGGAACTCCCTTCACCAGCTTTGCCTTGTGCTTCAAAAGGCTCGAAGCAACGGTAAACTGAAACCAACAGAAAATGACAAGTCGACTTTAGTTACCCAGAGGCTCCAATTCGATGGATTTAGGGCCTAGCAACCAGGTTGTGAGACCCCGAACTACCAATTCCCGGGGTGTCTAATGGAGAAGCCGGGTCTTCCATTGAAAGCCCCAGGAGCCTCTGGGTAAGAAAAGGACGCCGCCTGGCCTTCCACTTTACGTAAGAAAAGGACGCCTGAACCCAGTCTGGTCTTCCCAAAAGACAGCCATGACATGACTGCACCCAAAGGCATTTCATTCAGGGGCCCAAAAGTTGGTTGCTGAAACCACCCCCAATATCACCGTTGAAAAGTGGAAAACAAAGAGCAAGACACCCAACCAACCAACCAACCAACCAACCAGCCAGCCAGCCAGCCAGCCAGCCACCCACCCAACCAACCAACCAACCAAACCAGCAACCCAGCCACCCAACCAACCAAAGTAGTACTCTCAAGCGCTACCCTCTGATCAGGTCGATCTCGCCTGGAGTTGCTGGAGGCCAAAGGCATCATGGCCTCGCCGCTCGCAGCTCGCGCCAAAGGGGGTACACTCCCTCAGGCTAATGTTGACCCCGGATGAATAAACCCCTGTTGATTCACATGGAGGTGTCCAATTCCGCTTTTAGTGGGGATTCAAACCACTTTTTTGGAGAGGAACACCCCGCATATTCATAAACAAGGTAGTCCGGGGTCAACATTCACATGGAGGCTTCCAGAAGGTTTCTGTAAACCAAGTCTTCCAAAGGGGTCCTGGGAACTTCCATGTTCGTCTGGGGGAGGGTACAGGACTCAACAGCACCCCCTGAACTTTGGGTACTGAGCCTCGAAAACGCCGATTGTATTCATCCATACCTGTATATATGTATGTATACTATGTATATATATATATATGGTACACCCCCCCCAAAGATCGACCATTTTCTGTGTTTTTTCATTTTCATTGGGGTGGAGATTCACGTCCACCAGCCACTCGGACAATACACAGCCATATTCACAGCCATATGGGTATTATCAACATGGGGACTTGGACTCCTAAAACAAACCCAAAAAGGGCACCCTCGCCAAACATGCACATTCTGGAATCCTTGTCAAACATCACCCCGCCAAAAGGAACCTCACTTTCATTTGAACCAAAGGTGATGTAACAAATGGAACGGAGAGAGGTGTCTTGATTCTCGGGTGTTCTTTCCGTTCGCTATGGTTGTCAGAAATAATATTTAACGATACCAAAGTGGTTGCCATTCCCACGACTGCCTCCACTTTGCGGCCCATGTTCCGCAACCATCTTGGGCAAGTGGGGGCCTTTTCCCCCTCCGTAACGACTTTCCCTTGGGAGACCTTTTTCGCAAAAGGCGAAAGACGAAAGATCCGCCCATCAAAAGGCTCCGTTTCCCAAGCAAGTCGCTGCGGATGGAACATGTTTGCACCAGTTGGTTTGTTTCTCCCAGTCTCAGGGTGTCATCCATGCGAAGTGGATGGACAGTGCATCCGTTTCCAGCGGTGGTCATGACTCATTTGGGTTTGCCCAGCTGTCCTGCTAAAAGTCACTAACTCTCAGTGGCCTAAATGGAAACCCAACCACTAAACCAACCAAAAAGGCGAAAAGCTAAGGAACCGGATGACAGGGCTTGCCACCAAGTTGTTTCTAGGCTAAAAGCTAGGAGGATCACCCAAGCTTTTCAGGTTTTCCACGGGAAAAACGCCGATCCGTTCAAATTACTCCAAGTCCTTCCAGCCCCAAAGCCCGTCCTTCAAGAGCTCTCCAGGCCCCACAGCATGCCTGGGGCGCCAACGGACGTGCTCTTCAGATCTGGAGCAAAATGACCCATCAGATGGGGTCAACATCTATACATGTTTGCTTGAGCGGGAACAAACCCCCACTCATCTGTTGGTTTCCTTTGGGTAAATGAACAAATAAGAGCTATAGAATCTGTAGAACAGTGGAGAATCTGCACAGGAAGACTCGATTGACATGGATCTAAAAGCCCATCGTTGAGAGGAAGTTGTTTACCCTAAGGCTCCTGATAACAACTGCTTCTCCAAAATAACTTGCTTTGAGACCCCGAAAGCAATTTGGGGGTGCGGTATCGGGCCTTCCAGGTACTGCGTACCAAGCCCCAGGAGCCTTAGGGTAGATTGACAAAGGGCCAAAACCGGCGACCGACTTCGCTGGATCCCGCCTCCGACTGCTGAGGAGGGCTATGAATGAGCCCAAGCGCCGGTCGACGAGACACAAATTTCATGGACGCCAAACCTTCCATTTGCGGAAATCCGTCCCCAGGAAACAAAATGGTGAGAAAATATGTCCAGTAGTGAAATTGATTCCCTTTAAAACCCAACAGGCGAAAGTAAACCATATTCTTACGAATGGAAGACACGTTTGTGTCTTCTTTTGGGGGACCCAACCCGCCATTTTGCCGGGATGGACCCATTGGTGTCCCTAAGCCAACCCAAAAATTGGTACGCTCGAAAAAATACCAGCCCATCCGAGTCACAGCAAAAAAAATGTAAAGGAAACAAACACCACAGACAATGAAAGAAATGATCATATACGCACAAGTGTAAGTTAAAACAGAAGTTTAGTTAGAACAATCAAGACACAACAACGCACAGTTAATCAACAACCAACCAACAGCAACAAAAAGCGACAACCGACAGACAAGAGGAAAAGGCAGCGTACAACAAACAACAGTGATTCGCTCGCGCCTTTTGGTGGGACTGGCTGACACAAATTTGCGGATGCCTTGCAGGGCTCTCAAACAAAACGGGATCAATCCCAGCTGGTCCCAGAAAACCATAGGCCGGGAGACTATGCACTAGGCACGTCTTGCAAGATTAACACCGCATGGCTAGAGAACCTGTTCATTGGAGACCTCTAGCGGATCTCCGAAAGCGCCTGGCCCTATGGGTTCCAGTCTTTGTATTTGCTTGACTTTCAGCGCGTGCCTTGCAATTCGCCCTGACTGATCCCTACGCTTGAATTTACATGCACCGAAATTCCGGCGCCGGGCGCCGTTTGCGGAGAAAGGCCGGCCAAAACCTCCCTGAGCATCAACCCCGAGAGGTATTTTGAATATGGGTTTGTGTTAAGATAGGGGACCCCCAAAAACCTGACGAAAGCTCCATTTCACGGTCCCTTAAAACCCCCAAAAATGACCGGTTCAATTTCAGTCCCTTAAAACTCCAACAGCTTGGGGGTACTCTCAACAAAAGAAGACACATATGCATATGGCACATGTTTGAGTGATGCTCTCGAAGGCTGCTCTCAGCAATGCAGGCCACCCCAGAGGAACATAGACAAATTGAAACTGGGAAAACTGGCGGTCTGGGACACGAACCAGAGAAATGCAAAATCCGCCATCAGCTTACCGAAGTCAGCTAAACGCGTCTGTAAAACAAAAAACACTGCTTTGAGCAAAACCAACACCCGGTGGACTCGGTCAAAGGGTCGATGCAATGAACAAAATTCCCAGGCCAGTGACCAAGTCCGTGCCCCCCTTTGGGAAACTCCGTCCCAGCGGGACCTTCCGTCCCAGCCGGACCTTCCGACTTCCAACAAACCCGGGCGGGCTCGCGCCGGCCCCTGTTGACATTTGGGATTCCGTCAACCGAGGCGGCGACAAAAGCAGCACAAAGCCGAGGCCCAGAACAGCAAAGAGCCCAACCCGGGGTACCAGTTCTATCGCCGAATCACCAGCGATCAGAATGAACTGGCTAAGGGTAGCCAGAGTTGTTCACTTGCACAACCCTGACAACCTCGTATTGGCTGGGCGAAGTCAAAAGTGGAAGCACAATGCCACCAATTGCGCTGGAACTCTGACGCGCCATTCTGAAGAAATGGAAAAAGCTCCGCCCAGCAATGCCCAGTGCATTTATTGCTTGGCAGCCCGTTTGGGAACAAGCAAGCACAAGTGGCCGAAAAAGACGGGCAATCCTTCACTTCTTTCGGGACTGCCTTCCCGTTGCCCGGCCGTTTCAGCAAGTTGCCAAGATTTCCTGGCAGAAAATGTCGAAGAAACCCGCCAAGCGAGGACGGAAGAACACTGAGCCTCGGCTCATCCGATGGTCTCTCTGTGACCCAGCCGAACCAAGGCCCCCGGTTACGGACGACACCTCGAGAATTCCAGATACGGGAGCTTCCGGCGGAAGCACGGAACGCGGAGCCGCCAGAGTGACCCGCATCGACGACCGGATGCCTGACATCCCCAGACATATGCATATTGAATATATATATATATATATATATGTATTTTCTTACAACATCATTCATCGGATCCCGAGACCTCCAGCTGATGGAAAAAACAAACCGGCGCCCTTTCCAACACCTAACCCCCAGGGCAAACTGGGCACTGGAGATCTGGGGATATCGAATGGAGAATCAAGCGTCCGGAGTCAGATGTCGAGTGAAAGGCCGTCCGTCACGGAAAATTCCCGCGCCCAACCAATCACTGGTGTACAACGCTTGCTTCGAATTCACTGGCATTGCAAGGCGCCGGCGTCAAAATCCGAAAAACAAACACTGCGGTCTTTGTGAAACAAAGAAGACACATACGTCGGAATCCCCCCCCCCCCAATTTCAAACTTCTGGGTTTTTATTTGTGGACGTTTCGCCGAACCTTCAGAGCTCGCCACGGGTGGGCAAGCTGGACACGTCTGCCGGTCCCTCGTGTTCAGGGTGGCAAACCTCAGATAGCTCACACCTTTAGGCACACATTTACCCGAGTGGACACCCAAAGACAACGACCTGTTTTAAAAGGAACAAGGGAGAATAGCTATCTACGTATGGTATCTCAGATCTGGGGCAGACTTTTTGCGAAGCCCTGGGAATGAAAAGGAAGTGCTCTTTTTCCTGGGGTATTGTTCTGCTTTTGGGGCAAAAAGAAATACCCTGTGGGCTGGCAGGTGCAACCCATCTTGTAAACAGCCCCTGCTGAGGTGTTCGCTTCATGGTCCAAGGTCTGGTGACGCATCACAAGTCGAAGCAAATGGTACCTAGTTCACCACCTCTATGAAACGAACCTTCGTGGATTTTTCCGGTCGCAGATTGCACACTCACATTGGCCATCCCAAAACTCCATGTTGCTTTTCCTTTTGCTCACAGAAGAAGCAAAGACCAACACCAGAATCTTCGATTTGAGTCGCCAGTTGGGGGGTCGGAAAGAAGCATCTATCTGCACCCCCAAACTACCATTCTCGAAAATGGGCGACTGCCCCAACATTATGGGGTTTGTTCTCTCATTTTTAAGGGTAGTTTCAGGGTGCAGGTAGCTTGACCCATGTGTCAAAAATATGCGCCGAGCCGCGGTACTTTCTGGTGCCAAGGCCAAGGCATCTGCCAAGGTCGTGCCTGAGGCACTGGCAGCCTGACAGCGCTGCGGTTATGGCCACTGTGGTGCGTGAATTCCTAGAAGGGCCTTGGCTCAGATGCCCAGTGGATTTCCATGGGAATTCAAGGGCATCCTTTTTGGTTGGTTGAGTTTCAAGGGGAACCCTTTCCCAAAAAAAGGAATAAGCTCAGTTGATATCCCCAACAGCATGCGGTGCTCTTTTTAGTGATCGCACCACCCCGGAGCCTCGTGGAACCCTGGTGGAACCCTGGTGGAACCCTGGTGGAACCCTGGTGGAACCCTGGTGGAACCCTGGTGGAACCCTGGTGGAACCCTGGTGGAACCTTACCTCAGGGCCGCCCCGGACCACCCCGGAGCCTATCTGAATTGAGACCCCAAAGCTTTCAGCTGTTGGGGAAAAGAGGGCGCCACTGGGCAAGTGGGTTGGGGACGTGGGGGTAAGGCAGGGGGTCCTAAATGCCACCTTTTGTGAGAAAATGGGCGAGCCCCTCAACAAGGAATGCTTCACTACAAGGGGGTCCATCATTTTTACACCAAGAATGGCACAACGAGCCCCCCTGGATCAAAGTTCGTGGCCGAACAACTGCTTCCTGCTGAGTGGGAAGATGAGTGGGAAAGATCATCTTCTCGAAAGGTCTTCCCCGATGGTCATCCCATGTATCACGGACCTTTTGATCAACCCAGGGACACATCCAAGAAACCGGTGGGTGGCTTATCCCATGAAGGTTTCATCCAAACGGATCTGGTCCACACTTTTGACCTGCCGGGCCCAAGGTGGGTGGTGTACCTTTGGTTTGCTTTACAAACCTTCGTCAAAGTGGGGGCCTCGTTGCATTTGGAGCAACAGCATAGGTCTAGGGGTACCTCCCCCATTCTTTCCAGGGATCCTTCTTTCTAGAAATCCTCCAGAAACCCGGGAAAACGGCTGGTTTTCGAATAGAACGATGGCCGAAAAGAATGGGGAACCAACCCCTAGAATAGGGATGTGTCGCAAAATGTTCGGATCCCTTTGGATCTTGACAAGGGATCCGCGAAGAAGCACGCATTTGTAGTCCGCGCAGACTGATGCCCCTGTCAGTTGCACGCGTCTTTGGTTTGATACCCTTAGGAAAGGTCTGAAACAAACTGTCTGGGATGAGTCCTAAACAAGTTTGACCCCCCTTGCCTCTCAATATTCAAGAGGTCCGGCATGAAACCGAGCTATAGGGCCTCGATTCGGTGTATCCAAGGGCAACCCAACCCAACCCAACCCAACCTAACCCAACTCAACCCGTCCGCCCGCCCACCCACCCACCGACCCAAAACGCAAACAAGCAGGCAGGCAGGCAGGCAGGCAGGCAGGCAGGCAAGCAGGCAAGCAAGCAAACAAACAAACCAACAAACAAACACAAGCAAGCAAAGCAAAGCAAAGCAAAGCAAGAAAACACACACGCAAACAAAGAAACATGCAACAAGACAAAAAGACAAAAAGACAAAACAAACAAACACACAAACAAACAAACAAGCAAATACACACGCACACCACACACACCACACACACACACACGGCATGACACACAACACAACACAAGACATTAAAACAACAAACAAACAAGCAAACAAACAACCAAACAATCCAACAAGCCACCACGCAATCAAACAAGGAACCAAAGAATCAAACAAGCAACCAAATAACTCAACAAGCAACCAAACAAGCAAACAAGCAACGAAACAAGCAAACAAACAGGTCATCACGCCATGAGGCGCCTGGTGATTTTCAAACTTCACCCTTCTTGGTTTCAATGCGCCTGCCAATGATTTCATCTTTTCTCAATGAACAACTGTGTTTTTAGAATTCCCCCCAAACTAATGTGTTTTTTTCCGAGAAAACACCCTTCATTTGACTTCATCTTCATTTGGGCACCGTGTGGGTTGTGCACTGCAAACATTGAGCTAATCAGATCACACCACGTCTGGGGCCCCTTTTTTTGCAGCTAGAACGCGAAACATAAGAGACCCACGAAGACCACAGAGCGTGCTGATCATCACACAGCGCAGCGCACGAAAGTCAATGGGAGAACGGTCAGGCATCGCAGAAGCAGCAATCACAAAACCCAAAGCTGGATCTGACACCAGCAGCAAAGACATCAATGTGCTGATCAAGGAAGAAAGGGTACGCGCGCCAAGCCGACAATAGAGACAGTGAGCGGCTCGGCGGCGGTGCTGTAGCAATGCGCAAAAGCAACACCAAAGACAAGCAAAGAGACACCGCGCGAGGATTGTACATTGCCGAACACTCCCTGAGAGCCAGCGATGCAACCGGAAGCCTCTTTGACAGCACGACAAAAAAAGCCGACATGACGCTGAGATGCATGAATTTATTCTCATGCGGCGCAGTGAACGCGTGTGCTCAACACGATGGAAAGAGCCGACATGAGGCTGAGATGCATGAATTTATTCTCATGCGGCGCAGTGAACGCGTGTGCTTATTACCCCCC